>CM056383.1:2251302-2461156 GCA_029718625.1 Synaphobranchus kaupii | reverse complement strand
CATACAGATTGACCATGCATCTAACAACATGGCCTGTTAATAGGAGATGCACATACACTACCAACACCACCTTTGATTATTGTCACCTCAGCAATTCTGTGGCACATGAAAAAAAAACTGGATGAAAAGTGTCCTGGATGTTTAGGGGGCAGGTAATAAACAACTGATTTCAGTAAACATTAAAAAAATGTGCAGTGAGCAAGTGTGTTTGTTGTTTGAGGGAGTGTGTGCACATGTGCTGAAATAACATTGCCACAGGTGTGGAGTTGGACAACAAAAAAATTACCATTTAAGTAACCCCCATCTGTCCAACCAACAACCAACATGCAGAGTCCCCCCCTGGAACCCAGAACCAGGAGCAGAAGTTTGGGGTGTTTTACAAGCTATTATATATGAATAAAACTGAGGAAAATGAGCAGCAAAGACACTGCAGGGACACACAGCACATGCCTGTGATTACAAGTATGTCAGCGGCATCAAAAGGTTGCTTAAGCGCTCAGTCCTATGTCCAGGGAGGTTCAATTTGTCGTTGTTATCACACGCTGTAGCCTGCAACTATCATAATTAGCCTGAAGTCCTCGAGAGCTGCAAAATACTACAATATTTATCCAAAAACATTTTTGTATTGCTTATATTGGAGTTTACATTGTGTCATATTCTGTATTGAGAGTACATGGTGGGAAAGAAGAAAGGAACCTGTAAACACGCACACACATGCATGCATACCTATATGCAAATGAGCACATACAAACATGTGTTTAACATGAATGCATGCACACATACACATATGTACATTAAACATATGTATGTAAACATACGAGATATTCATGTTTACATATGCAGACACACACACACACACACACTTGCACTGAGACTGTGTTACATGTTTTCTCAAAGCTGAGAACCGAGAAGTAAGTCCTTTTCATGTCTTTTTTATAATATGAACAACAATGTCCTTTTTTTATTTAAGGACAACTTTATTTTTTTGACAACATAATTTATACACAAGTAATTATACACTGAAACTTTTTTTTATGAATTACTATTGATGGATATTGATATTCATTCATAAGATGTCCAAAAAGTATCCTATTATCCATTCTTAATCAGATCATTCCTTAAGAAATAATAATGCTTTCGTCTTGTATGACTAATTATATTTTTCTAAATATTTGTTACGTGTCTGTTCTGGCTATTGGAAAAAAAAGATCCATGTTAATTTCAATTTGGCTATAAAGTGTGTTTTTTGAACTATGGAATGTTCTTTTTGAAGACTTGTAATATACATGTATGTCTAATTGAAAATGTAACTTGAAAAAGACGGCAGATTTCTCTATTAGAATGTATACAACATCTAGTGTTTCTTATTATATAATTGCAAGGTCTGTTGCAAGGGCTGCTCTTATTCTTACCATCCTTCCCAATCTGCAGGTTTTATTGCTGCTTGATTTTCATTGGACAATATTGTAATTAATACTGTGAAAATAAAAACCAGCAATTTGGGGAAGCATTAAAAAAAACACCCAAATCAAATCACTAGAAAAATCCACAACTATTTCAATTAAATTTTTATCTCAGTCTTCATTTTATATAAAATGATGTGAAAATCATCTGTCCTGTTTAATTAATTTTAGAAAGAACTGCATGCATATTATCAACTTGTCACTAAATTTGCTCCTTATTTCCAAAGGGATAACATAGCCTTTTGAAAACCCGTTAATCTTACTGTTGGACATAAACTGCGCTACACAGGCTTTCACGTGACGCAAAACACTTTTACTATTCACGTATGTAGCCTACTACCAGCCATTGCTCGCTAACCAAGGCACTAACCATTGAGCCCTGAGCCTGAACACACTACAAGACAGCTCAACGTGCTTGGCCGCACTTCCCAGTCCCGACTTCTAGAAATACTCACCATGTCCCTAGAGCCTCGCTTGCTGACGATACTCGCCGCTCTGTCTTTCGGGGTCCGCCTCTGTGTCTGTGTGTTTTTAACACGTCGCCCTGACACGAGCTAAAAACAAGCAAAAATTTTTTTTTTTTAAAACAACACCGGGGGTAAACAAACAGACAGCTCCAGGCTGCACGTGCAGGCGGGCGGTCTTGCGAGGAGAGGCGCGCGCTGGGACTCTGCAGAGGCGACAGAGAGGCAGCAGTCCCGCCGCGCACGCCCCAGCCAGCTCTCCCTCGACACTCTGCGACCATCTCATTCAGCCAAGATTGCTTCATACAAAAGTTGACAATACACCGCTAAAAGCCATTGTTGACATTCAACATTTTTTAAATAGTTGAGCAGGGCATACAATGCGGCAGGCCACAAAGCTTGGCATGAGGACTGACTTGGAGCACTGAAAGATTATCAAAAAAAAGAAAGAAAAATGTAAAACAAAGATGTTCTGAATTTTTTTTGGTTATCCTTTTTACTGTAAAATTGCAACAAAGTAGCTACTGTGTGGATTTTGGTTGTGTAACTGAGCACAAAAACCGAAACCAGTTCTTATAGCCACATGCTGTAAAATGAGGCTTAATATGTCATGTTGGCAATAGCATTTGGATTTACAAAACTATGATAAAATTGATGTATGTAGACCTAAATTAAAATCAATGCGTTGAACAAACACACATTTTACCAACACATTATACTGTGGATAAGGGCTATCCTGCAATATTGCCATTTTTAAACTCTAAAAAATTACCTGTTTTCACCACAAAGAGAGAAAAAAACACATGTTCAGTTACACAGGTTAGCCTTTGCAAAACAGACTTTTTAATAACTTTTCTGGGGGGGGGGGGGGGGGGGGGGGGGGGGGGGTTATTGTTTAAAAATGAGGCAGACCATAAGGCAATTTGTCCTGCACATGTTAATCTGCTCTACATCAATGATTGAGAACACATTGGGAAATAACACTTAGGGGAAAACTGTCTATGCAGTAATAATGTGGTTTGTAAGGTTCTTTACCTTACAATTCTAAGGTAATGAACTGAGATGTGAGATAAGTCTGCCAAACTTCCAGGGATGCGCTTTGCATATAAACCAATGGTCAATTACTTCTGATAAAATATGGCCTTGTGTAAGTAAGCCTCCAACTACAGACAGCAATTTAAAAAAAAAATTTTTTTAAAGTTCAATACTCCAAAAAAACTAAACAACAAAAAAAGACTTTCTATAGATCAGAGGATCTGAGATCAAAGCTGGGGCAGACATGATGCAGTTACATCGCAAACTGACACTATGGCCTAGATTCAACAACATCTGACCTTAACTTTTTTTTTTTACTTATAAAGAAAGGTAAGCATGTCTTATTTTCCTCACAATCAAAAAGTTAGTTAATTTTGGTGAATTTGCCAAACAAAAACAAACAATTATATTTACTTGTGAGGTAAACTTAAGGACACAATTCTGGCTGGCTCCATGTCTATGTCTCTCAGGGGACTGGGGAGAGGGAGCAGTGGAAGTGGCTTTTTGGCCTACAATGAAAGAACCTTAAACCTGGAGATTACACCACTTTCTGTCAGGAGCCACCTTCACCTTTGTAATGACACATACTAAAGCTCCCCTGGGGCTTTCCTGAATGATTGGGTGTGGGAGTGCAGTTTGCCGGCTCCATGTCAACTTCAAATTGTGTTCTGATATCAGGTTAGCAGTCTATTATGGTACTTTCTGTCTTTGTTCACCAAGTCACGTTTGCCTTTAGAGCCACAAACACTCATTTTGCATTATTTTAAGATGTTTGTATCCAGAAAGAAACCAATGATTGGACTCAATGGCTGGTCTGTATTTTTGGAACAAATCACTAAATATCAATTTTATTACAAAAATCTGCCATCCTTATATTGCATACTTTTTTTACATGGTGACATTTTATGTTCTTCTAATGTGAAAAGCCCAAATTTAACCTAACCAAATATAACCTAACTGACTTGTGACTCTCTCCCACGGCAGGAGAGAACACAGATTGTCCTGTGCAGTGATATTCAAGACTCAGATGGAGATCCATCTCTGAGTGGGGTTTGTTTGAGGGAGAACAACGAAACCGGTCCGGCCCCATTCAGATGAAGGGAGGGCGCGAGGGTGGAGATGCGGAGCTGTGTAATTACACTGATCAGGGAGAAATTATAGCTTTCAGAGCACCAGCCAGCCAGGTATAATCTTACAGGTGTGCCAGCTCTGGGACGGCGGGGAGCCAGCATCCCGCCGTTTCCTTCCAAGAACCCATACGTCAAGGCCCTCCATCCAAAACCATTACCTGCCATCAAAGCAGTAATTTTACTCTAGCATTACACCCGTCCCTCCCTTTCGACAAGAAAGCCCCCCCTCCCCTCCCCTCAAACCCCCCAACCCCCAACTGTCCAGGGTGGCGCTGCCTTGGTGGGAAAATGACATTTAATCCGTTAGCCACCCCATTCAGGAGAAATTGGAAAATGACAGCTCCCCAGCTCTCCAGTTTCAGGAAGTGAGAGGCATGTAGTGTGCACATCAGGGACAGGATGGCGGTTGAGGGGGGGCGGGGCGTCAGGCAGGTAAGGAAAGACCTGGTGTCCTCTTTACATCAGTCGATTACACTATTTGTGTAATGTACAGAGGAGCATATTGATGGGAGGAAGGTTCAGAATCAGAAAGTTCTCTTTCCCCTGTACATCAGCAGTTCCCAGTGTGTGAAGAAGGAATGGTGCCATCATCTTAAGCACCTATTCCCCATGGCTGTTTACACGTAGCCTTTGCCAAAGTCATTATGCTTACTGGAGGTTTCAAGGATGCACAGGACACGGATCCCCCTGTTCCGGCAATGTCACTTCTCTACCGTGGCCCCCCAGTGGTGGAATTAGCCCCCCACCAGAGTGCGGACAGCTGAGTCACTGCCTGTCTTCCACTGCAGGCTGAAATCTGATCTATTCAAACTGTATCTTGCTTCTAGATTTCTTCTGAGCTGAATACCCCTACTTAGGGCCGTGAATACGTACTCTCAAATCCACTCACTACTTAAGAGTATTATGTGCTTATTCTCCATGCTGCTCCTATTATGACACAGGATGTTGTGTTTTAGGCTGATGTAATGGTCACCACTAACGGTCATGACTCTGATAACTTGCCATTGTGTCTGCTCTTTGCCAAATTATTTATTTGCATGGACTTTTGTAAGTTCTTTTGGATAGGCCTAAATTGAATGCCTAAATGTATTTGTTTATGGTGTCTGATGAGCTTCCTCATGGAGAAATGATTCTACCCGCTGAACAGACCCGTCTTAGACCAGTTTCAGGTGGTTCAGGTTCTAGTGCCCGTACAGTTTGTAGAATTGGAACTCAACTAACCAACCATATCAGTGCTATAACACAGAATTTGTGTTGTCTAATACATTGAAGTATAACATAAAGAAACCCCAAGGAGATATAGTTCATGTGGTCTGAAACACAAGCTTGTTTGAGCTGCACCCAAACCTTCACGTGCACACTGAAGTCCTTATACAACAATACAAACGCTAACACACACGTACACACAAAAAAGCACACGACCAACACGCAAACACAGGCACACGGACATGCAGAAAAACATACATACACACATATACGTACACACAAAGGAAGTTTTTCCAGCTCATTTGCCATTCAGCCCTAAGAAGACCCTGAACATATTCTGTGGCACATGACCCCTCCCCCCTTCCGTGCCTGGCGTGAATAGCACTCTCACTGCTAATTAAGTACTAATGGTCCCACCCCTGCACAGAATACTAATTAAAGCGCCTTTCTTCCCCCTGGCTGGAGCGTACTTCACTGCCGCCTAACAAGGAGAGGCAGGTACGTCCTCTGCCCCTAGCCTAGGTTAATAAGGGGGTCTGCTTTAGGATTCTGGTGGTCCGAATGGCATTGCCTGCTCCCAGCACTCCTCCAGAGGTGGCAGGTCAACAGTCCCACACAGAATACATACATAATGCAGGGCAGCTGTCAGAAGAAAGGCAGGACAAGGCCTCTGTTTTCAGGGATGGGACTTTTCTCTGTTTTTCACGATTAATCAGGAAATATTGTTTTTCTGACCCTAAATTAGCATTTGGTTTTATTGCTGAACGTTCTCTACTGCTATCAGCTGAGCAAAGAGCTTATGAAATATCAAAAATCTTAAAATATCAAAATACCTCTGGTTAAGATATTTAAGGTCTGAAAATAAATATTTACTGAAAATCACATCATTGAATATTCTCCCCCAGGTTCAAACGAGGTATCAGAGAGCAGTGGACATCGTCTTCCACTCATGTCTAACTTGGATATTACATGGCTCACAGTGTGTAGAATTGTATGTTGATTCTGCTGTATCTTTTGCCATGTAGTATCTTTCTCTATAATGTTCTATTCAAGTATAAAGGGCAATATTTTTTTATTCTGAACCCAATTATGAATGTGAAACAAGTACAAAAAATGCTAAAATATGAGATACAGTGGATATATCTTTTGTGCAGTTATTTAAGCCACTGATACATGTAGGTTTTTTGTTATTTATTCCTGACACATAGCTATTCAAATTACATATATAGAAACATATATAATGTGCTATTTTTCACTTTGGTAATGCCCTTAATTATTTTATCCTGGTTTTAAACCATGAAATGAATTATTTATACTAAAAATCAATGTGCATTATTATTTAACCATCCAGTTGTATTCTTTCAAATGTGTGCCATATATACAGAAAGTTATATGCCCATAAAGCTGAAGTACTTATTTTACTTTTTTTTTTCTTCATGTATGTAAAATAGCTTTTGGGAGAGGGCATTGCATTCTCAGAGATGCACTGTGAGTGCTGAAAGATTAGTGCTCAATCCTCAACAACAAAAAAGCATAATGGGGTTTCAAAGTTGTATGGGTTTTTAATTCATTTTAATTATTTAGTTATGGGGATTACTGTTGAGTCCCTAACATTTAGCTCAGCATTTAGCAAACTTGGGGGCTTTTATTTGACTGCTATGTTCTCCGTAGTAACATAATTATATTAACAGGAGATTCTGATTCTGTAATGATGAATTAATGCACGTTAGATTGTTTATCAGCTTTTTTGTATGTCACACTGAGTCAGTCACAGTTTCATAGTCTAACAGAACTGGAAGTGGTCATTTCTTGTGTCGTGTCAGACAGCAAACTGACAAAGAGAAAACACAGAAAACCATTCTCAAGAATGTTGACAGATATGAGAATTTTGTGCCCTTCCATCCCGAATAAATAGCTATTATTCTCTTCCATACAAAGCCATTCTGAAACTGCTGGCAATGTGAAGCAGCGTGCAGACAATGGCATGGGCATCCCGTGAGAGACAGGGGAGTCCAGATGAGGAAACGAATACTGTAAGAGTGCATTCGTTCAATTACTGGAAAATGAATGAGGAATATAATAACTACATTCATTAAGAGTTCCAAAGATTTTATGATAGTGGCGCTCCTTCCGCAGTATCCATAATATTACTATGCTATTCCCTACTATGACCACTGTCATTGTTGCTGTTATGACTAACAACTGCACTAACATTGTCTATTAGTAGTGTAAATACTACCACTTATAGTACTACTACTACTACTATTATTAATAATACTATTACTAATAATAATAATGATAATACTACTACTATTAATAATACTACTACTACTAATAATAATAATAATAATAATAGCATGAATGAACAATATTATATTCTTCATTAACGGCTCAGAACTATCAAATATTTACAGTAGAAGTTTGCAACAGATTCCAATTGATGCTTCAGGCCAGTATATAACTCTTGCAGCTTGTGATTTACAGTATAAAAAATAAGAACTAGGATTTTTGTAATAACAAATATCCCTGAATACTGTGATATAATTGTTCCTCATTTTTCATTTTGGTCCATTGAATCAAGTTAGTTGATTCAATGGACTCAACTAACCCCCCGTAGTACAAATGGAATTAAGCTGCCTAAATAAAGAATAAAGATTAATAACTCCATGAATACATATTTAAACTGGTCGTGTACTACAGGAAAAGTGTTCAACTGAAAGTGCTGCACAACCTATTCCTACTGTAAATTAGCATTTTTGTAACAATAAGGCTACTGGTTGGTTTTTATTGAGCTCACAAACTAGACCCCATTTTATTTTGCCTTCCTACGGAGTGACCTGGAAATCAAATCGAAGCTGAAGGACTTTCTGTAGAGCATTTGAGGTGAATAATGTTGTGCTACAGTATCTTCTGGGGACACATGCAAAACCAGCATTACCATTGAAATGCTGTATTATGCCAATGAGAAAGTTATTCAAAGCTGGCACAATTTCCTGCATATTTAGTGCAAACACACTTGGGAAAAACATGCAGTAACAACTGTGTATTCAGATAGTATTTAGCAGACTGACTATAACTGAGAATCACAAGGCTTGTGTTTATGGGACAGCATGCATGTGTGTGTATGTGTGTGTGTGTGTGTGTGTGCGTCTGTGTATGCGTGTGCGTGTGCGTGTGTGTGTGCGTGCATGCGGGTGCGCAAACACACAGTTGCGGGGTGGAATTTGAATTACCTGTGAGAGATAATGGCAATGTACTAGATTGACTTTCGTTCCTTAAATGCAGCACATTTAGGTAATCTTGTCCCAAAAAAACATGTCAGTGTGTGAAAAGGCCGGCCCTGCGCGGTATCAGGAGGCGCCGGCCCAGACGCTGACGCAGCTGGCGAGGCCCTCCAGCCGACTGTCAAAACGCAGCGCGAGATCTAGTTATGAAATAATTGAATTTTCATATCAGAGGGGAGCAGAGCCCCACAGACAATGGGAGAGCCCAGTCCTCCCTGTTATTGGCACAGGCCCTTTGCCACGTGCATGAAATCAGCATGTTAATGTCCCTCGCAGTTTTTTATTTATTTTAAGGGCACTTGTGCTTTTGCAATGTTCCACCAATGCAGTTAAAAAGAAAAAAGCTAACTATTGATAAGTAGGTTCCTCGCATTCCGAACCCCCCACCCTCCGGTATCCACCCGCCACCCAGCCAACCAGCTCTCGAGTCCTGGCACCCTCATCTACCACCCCATCATTATTAAAACTGTAATTTATTTTCTAAATCAAACTGATGGGCTTGCTTTCTATTCTCTGCAGAAGGCAGTGAATTACTGAGCTTTAATTACTTTCCTAACTTCACTGACCCTGTATGTGCCATTTTGTGAAGTCGGAGGAGGGGGCGGGGGGGGGGGGGGGGGGTAAACGTGGCTCCCACAAAAGCCTTCTGAGCGTTTACGTTCACTTTTTAATATAGGAATCTATCAAGGAATTCTTATGTTTAATCAGATTCTGTTAACATTCTCACCTGCCTCTCTCTCTCTCTGTCTCCATCCCCCACTCTCAGACACCAGCACCATGGGAGACAGGGTGTGCAGAAGTGACCGTAACCATAACTGCAGCTAACTAACACAGCGGCTCCAAAAAATGTTGGTTGGGACCCACTGGTCAGTCATATGAATGGTTGATGAGGGTCAGAGATAGATTTGAAAAAAATTACTTGCTTAATGCTATCCATGTTCTGCTAACATTCACATCAGTCAAATTAAATACTGTACTAGTTACATACACGGCAAGAATTACAGTGTACATGCTGTTGTATTGACATGTAAAAACAAGTGTGTTTCATGTATGTGGGTATATTTGGCTACATTTTAGTAAGCAGTAGCTCCCAGTAAATGTGTTCACTGATGTGGGTGGGTAGTTGGCTCAGAAACTTTGGGAACCCCTGAGGTAACATACCAAATCGTGTGCTGTCGACTGGCAGTGGAAAGGGACTTGATCAGGCACGCGCTGGCCTCAGCCCCCACAGCAGCCTGTAACCCTCCCAGATAGGCCGTGCTCCTCACAGTAGCCCGAGGTCTCTGAGCCTGAATGTCTGACTAGCGCAGTCCGTGCCCTTTAGCCTGGGAAGGTTAGGGTCAAGCTGCAGTCTGGAAAGCACCATGCTGAGGCGTTCATCATGTTGGCATCAAAAGGGATCTGGTAATCAACTAGTTCCGGGTCCACCTGCACACCACTTTTTCTGAAGTATTTATTCCATGATGGTTCCAGTTGCTTTGCTATATTTGATCATTTTAGAATCAGATAAACAATTCAAAAAAGCGATGTAAAAAGTGCTATACAAAATAAATTTAATTGAATTAAATTGAATGAAAACAAGAGTGAGCCTGCCCAATACACCCATTATACCACTTACCACCAGCCATAGAAAATAAAAAATTAACAATTATCTTGAAATAGTGCATATCATTATGAACAATTTAAACTAATTATTCTCAAAAACATAAGAAAAAGAATGCAGCCAAACCAGAAGCACCTTGTGAGAGGATCTCAAACTGGTTTGGTGCCCAGAACCAATTGCTGTTTTCAGGGGGCACTTTCGAAGAAACAGGCCTAATGTATCTATGTATGAAATATGTTTCCTTGGACACATATACAAATATACAGATCCTTTCCAAAAAATTTGAATATCATGGAAAAGTAGTTTTTTTTCCATAATTCCATTCAAAAAGTGAAACCTTCATAGATGATAGATTCATTACACACAAAGTGAAATATTTCTAGCCTTTATTTGTTTCATTTTTCATAATTTTGCCTTACAGCTCCAGAAAACCCCCAAAACAGTATTTCAAGAAATTAGAATATTGTGTCGAAAATCTGCATTTACTTCAGTTATTTCAGAGAATGAGTGGAGTGGCTTGACTCGAGGAATCCGACAGTTGTAGCCCATGTCCCGGATACGTCTGTACGTGGTGGTTTTTGAAGCACTGACTCCAGCCTCAGTCCACTCCCTCTGCATCTCCGCCAAATTTTGGAATCGTCTTTGCTTGACAATCCGCTGAAGCCTATGGTCATCTCTTTTGCTTGTGCACCTTCTCCTGCCACATTTTTCCCTTCCACTAAACTTTCTACTGATATGCTTGGACACTGCACTCTGTGAACAGCCAGCCTCCTTAGCGATGACCTTTTGTGGCTTACCCATCTTCTGGAGGGTGTCAATGATGGTCTTCTGGCCAATTGTCAAGTCTGCAGTCTTCCCCATACTGAACCAAACTGAGATAAACTTTGCAGGTGTTTTGAGTAAATTAGATGATAATGTGACACTCAGTCTAAAACATTCATTCTCTGAAATAACTGAAGTAAATGCTAATTTTCGACACACTATTCTAATTTCTTGAAATACTGTTTTGGGGGTTTTCTGGAGCTGTAAGCCAAAATCATGAAAAATTAAACAAATAAAGGCTAGAAATATTTCACTTTGTGTGTAATGAATCTATAATCTATGAAAGTTTCACTTTTTGAATGGAATTATGGAAAAAAAAACTACTTTTCCATGATATTCTAATTTTTTGGAAAGGATCTGTACGTCATGACACAAATTATTGCTCAAGGAACCTTTATACTGGAGAATGAGTTCCCCCAGCAGTTCACTGCATGCTTTTTTAATACTTTGTAGTTCTGTTAACCACTGGAACAACATTGTGTTTCCTCACAGAACTGATCATGTCATACTTCTATTACCAAATAAACATTTAACCGTACATTAAACATTTACACAAAATTAATTGTGTAAAATAAGCAAAAAAGGTATGCTTCACCCTTTGTTTACATTGCGGTTCATATTTTTGTCTTTGTTGATTCCTGTTTCCTGCCACTAGCATACCCACAGTCCTGCCCCCCTCGCCTCCCCCCAAACTCCACATCATGCCAGTCACCCACCTTATTAAAGTCTCTAATATGGTGTAATCCTCATTATCACTCTCATCATCCCATTGGTTTGTCTCAGCGCGGTTAGAATCACAGCTACGCAGGCAGGGGTTGGTCTTTTGCTGACTGCCTGATAATTAAATGAGCGATTATCCCTCCCATTAAAGGACAATGATATAGAAAGCATTGCCATATGTCCTGAATATTAATTAGAGGCTGCAGGGGCCTTGATAAGAGCCACGCGGTGCCGTTTCTGTAACGGGGGTAAAACAATCAGCTCTTACCGGCACGGCCTTGCTTACCGCAACCTCCTGCGCCACGTTCCAGCCAACTCACCCAGAGACACCCCCCGGTCGGCCACAGGGAGAGGGTAGCCTAGCTCCCACCCACACCATGCCCTCTAGTTCTGGCCAAACCCTACCACCCCCCTGTGCCTGCACATCATTGTTTGAGTTTTGGCACTGCAGAGAAGCACGGTGAATAACAAATCGGCATGCAGGAAGAGTCTCGTTTTTGTCCTCACATTCACCAGGGCGCATGTCCTCTTCTTTATTTCAAAATGCGTTTGAAATCCTTCTTTTTTTCCCCCTCGTTTTTAATTGCCTTTCAGCTGGACTGGAGATTTGCTGGCTGTTTAAGTTCATGAAGGCAACTTTGTGTATTTATTGTCTGTGTAATTGTAATTTCAAGATTCTAAGGTAACTCATCATCATCATCATCACAAGTATAATTCGGTGAAAATACAGAAAAGAGCAAAGTTTAGGCTACTGCACTACATTGAAAAGAATGTAGAAAAAAGCTACATTCACAATATGAATGCAATATGAAAAAATAATAAAAGAATTTCAGTGCTTGGAAAGTGAGAACTAGTGGTGATTATATTTTCATTTATTATTATGACTGAAAAGATAACTTTTTAGAAAATTTAAAAAAAAATGTTAATCTATTCCTCTGTATTATCATTGAGTGTTTTTTTGTTTTTGTTTTCCACAGAGAGATGACCATTGAGAATATGTGGGCAGACATAGTGTTTGTTCTGAATGACACTAACAATGATTGCTTGTACAGAAGGACAAGCAGGCAGCAGCAGGCACGGCACTAAAACCAGAGTTAATTCTCAATCATATACATGTTTAAATCTCTCCTCAGTGTCTCTCCCACCAAGGCTGGTTATAGTGTTTGCAGGAGCAATGAACATTCAAGCAATGCTCGCCATCTCCTAGAGTAAGCAGTACATGTAAGTTTTTCATTTGAAACTAGCCCACAATAAAAACCCACATTCCGTACAAGACACGTAACCTCTATTACCTGGTCCGATTGACAGTTCTTCGTTGAGTTATTTCCATAACACGGTTGTAATATGTTCATTGTTAACACAGCCAGACTCAGTTTGAGTCATGATATAAACATAGCTATGGTAAACTAACTGCTATACAGTATGATTACATACCTAATGTAACTAATAAAATTCCTTTCACTGCATATTATCTCTGAGTTCTGGTTTGTGGTTAAAAGTAACAAAAGATTGCAATCAGTTTCTTGAAATGTAAGATCTAGCTATTTTTTGTACTTCCTGTTAATTTTCAGCACCACATTTGTGTTAGATTTGATTCACTTAGTCATGTGTAGCCATTAATTTTAAACAGCTGCTTCAACAGAGAAATCTCCTACTGTATATACCCTCTCACTGCTGAATATGATCATCTCTTACCTCTGCGCTTGGAGGAGGAATTGTATAAGTGAGTTAAACTGTACAGATAATATTGCAAGAGCAATCACATAATCACTTTTGAAGTGCTTTAAGTTGAAAGGTTTATATATTATCAAACAAAACCACAACTTAGCTACAAATAAAATGTGCAAGAACACACCAAATAAATATTCATCCACCAAATCTAAACTCAGTGGTAACTAATTCGAAGGCATTTTGTATTTAGAGGAAGTGGACGTGTCCGTTGGTAAGGACTGCAGCTCTCCATTGCTCCCAAGTGGTCAAATCACAGCCTGCCAGACCATACTGAGCCAGTGAGCAGGGAAAACAAGACAAGTAAGGAGGTTCACCAGTACTTTGAACATTCTCCACTCATTGTTTTTGTTGGCATGGGAAAAATATTGAGTGTGACAGTTTTGATAATGTCCAATGAATGTTGTTAGTACTTCAATGGAGAAATGAAAAGGAAAACACAGTGCGCACACACACAAGATAATTTGAATACATTTTTCTAATGGCTGGAGAGGAGTAAGAAAAACATTTTGGTTGTGGTTCCAAATTGATCTCCCTGTCAATCAATATCCTACATTTATTAGCATTGAAAGGCAATATTTTCCCTTTTACCTCTGTTAATTGTGGTTAGGCCTGTGAAGTACCTTATCACAGGTTCAACTGGGAGAGAAAGGCCCGTTCCCATGGCAACTGTGAAAGCCATCGGTTTCCTTTTCAGCAGAATAATACACATCTCCCCTCTTTATGTCACTCTTCCACTTCTCTCTCAGCCTCTCTGATTAAATTCTAATCCACGTGTCCTTGAAATCTCTCATTTATTTTATATTTTTTGCCAAACAACAGGCCCTGGGGTGGGGGGAAAAAGTGAATAAAATCCAACACTGGTGAGGAAGGCTGACACTTCGCTTCAATGCCAGAAGTGTTTGAGGACGAGTCTCTCCAGCCCATGTTTATTTTTTTTCACTGTACGCCTCTCCCTCTCAGTTCAAATATGAATTTAATAAGCGAGGTGCAAAGGGAACAGACTACATCCACTCTGTCCACCACTGCACTGTCCCTTATCACTGCTGATAATAACACTGAAGTGTAAAACTGCCTCGAGGAGACCCCTAAAAGCAAGTTTTCAACAAAAACATTCAGGGATGAAAATACCAAAACCTGTTCACACCAGCTTCCCATCAGACAACTCTGCCGAGTCTGGTGTAAAAACTCTCGTATGTCTTTGCCCCTCTGGACACACATGTATAAAACTCTGAGTAAAAGAATGCGTAAAAGAACGCTCAGGGTGAAAGTCGGAAATCTGCTTAAAAAAAGTTTTTTTGCATTTTCTACCTCTGCTTTTCTGTCACGGTGTCGCCATATCACACAGACTCCAAACATTGCGTACATATGGTGTCCATCATGTGCAGAGGTACGCAGATTCTCACAGCACGTGTTATAACATACATCTGAATTTCTGCTTGGAAACTCGCTTACGCGGCTTTCTGAAGGCATTTTTCTGCTCAGCACTATTTATACATGTGGCCCCTGGACACACATGTTTGATTTCATCCTCCCATTTAATTATGGCCAGCAGCCATTCCACCAACCATACCATCTCATGTCAGACTGTAGAAACTATAAGCCAGGTTGAGCTTTCTTAGTACTATGATGGTGGAGGTTGTTCCTGTTAGGAGTGGTGTTAGTGTAGTGGAGGGTATATGCGGGTATACGCAGTATACCCACTTCTTTCTTAGTGGGCATAGAGTATACTCACTTCTTGATCCCCACTGGTGCACGTATAAATTAGTAGTCATCAATTTGTTAAATTACAGTACACGCACTTCTCTAGAGTTCACCCACTTCTCCAGGCACTACTACACCACTGGAGGGCAGTCATCCATCTGGACTAAATCAAAACCCAATGCCCCTGCACAATGACTGGGCACTGTGCGTTAAACAGTGCTGTCCTTCAGATAAGACATTAGACCAAAGCCCAGAAACAGTGTGGTCATTAAAGATCACATGGCACGGGTGTCTCGGGGGGCGTGAACAGGTGCGTGAACTGAGTGATTAACTAAAAGTAAGGAATGTGAGTGAGCAGAAGAGTGATAGGCTGACAAATCAAGGGGAGAAACAATGAACTAAAAGGAACCACGACAGCCTGCAACGGACACAGAACAGAGAAGAACAGGGTGAACTGAAAAACATGACATGAAATATAAGGAATGGGAATACAAAGGAAACGAAAGGGAGGTGGACTAGAGGGAAACGGCGGATGTTACAGATCTCCCAGGTTACCGCAGCCACCACACAGTAAGGAGACAGGATGGTATCAGGACAAGCAGGACTGGTCTCGGGGGAATACAGGCGTGACAGGGCATCGGGCTTGGTGTTGCGGGAACCGGGTCTGTAAGTGGAAAAAGTTGAGTGCCTAACAGGCCTGACTGGAGTTTAAACGTTTAGCAGACTGAATATAGGCGAGGTTTTTATAGTCAGTCCAGACTATGAACGGTTGCTCCGCCCCCTCCAGCCAATGCCTCCACTCCTCCAGGGTGAGCTTAACCTTAACCGCCAGTAGCTCATAGTTACCCACATCATAGTTGCGCTCGGAGGGGGACAGTCGGCGGGAGAAGAAGGCACAAGGATGTAGTTTTTGGTCCTCCACCGAGCGCTGGGACAGGATGGCGCCAACCCCGGAATCAGAAGCGTCAACTTCCACAATGAATTTGCGACTGGGGTCCGGGTGTATGAGTATTGGAGCGGAGGTGAACCGGGATTTCAGGCTGGTGAAGGCAGCGTCAGCTTCTGGAGTCCAGAAGGAGACAGAAGTGGAGGTTAGGTTAGTGAGTGGAGCTGCTGCCTGACTGTAGCCCCGGATGAAGCGTCGGTAGAAATTGGCGAAGCCTAGGAATCGCTGAAGCTGTTTTAGTGAGGTAGGACGAGGCCACTCTGCCACTGCATGGATCTTCTCAGGGTCCGGTCTCACACGCCCACTCTCCACGATAAAGCCTAGAAAGCTCACAGAGGGAACATGGAACTCACATTTTTCTGCTTTAACAAACAGCTTAAAGGCGTTGGAGCACTTGCTGCCTTACGTGCTGGACGTGTTCTTCTGGATTATGGGTAAAAATAAAAATATTGTCCAGGTAGACGAACACAGACCGGTTGAGGATGTCTCAGAAGACGTCATTAATCATGGCCTGGAACACTGCTGGGGCGTTAGTAAGCCCGAACGGGACCACCAGGTACTCAAAGCGTCCCAATGGCGTGTTAAAGGCGGTTTTCCATTTATCCCCCTCCAGGATACGGACTAGGTGGTAGGCGTTTCTGAGGTCCAGTTTAGAAAAAAACTGTGTCTCCACGGAGGGGTTCAAAAACAGAGTTAATCAGTGGCAGAGGGTATTTATTCCTGATGGTGATGGCATTTAAGCCACGGTAATCAATGCAAGTACATAAAGTCCCATCCTTTTTGGACATAAAAAAAATCCTGGCCCCGACTGGGGAGGAGGACGGACAAATGATACCTGCTGCGAGTGAGTCATGAATGTAGGTCTCCATGGCTGTTCTCTCTGGAGGGGACAGGTTGTACAGGCGACTGGACGGCAGAGAGGCTCCTGGAAGCAGGTTAATGCAGCAATCATACGGTCTCAGAGGGGGTAATGATAGAGCAAGAGATTTGTTAAACACTTCAGCTAGGTCATGATAACCAGAGAGTAGGCATTGAGGGGATCCGAGAGAGGTTGGGTAGAAATGCTTGGCGGACAAGTGCGGCATCAATAAAATTTGAATCTGCGAGTTTGGCGATTCCAGCAGAGCGTGGCGTCCAACAGGAACCGGGACTGGGCAGTAGCAGGAGAAGAGATTAGGCTCACCAGGACACCCAGCCATACTGGTGAGCCACCCCTTTTTGGCGAACGAGACATGAGAGAAGCACGTGACTGGTCTGACCACAGTAGAGGCAGGCCCCAGCTTGGACTCATCTCAGGCGCTCCTCTGAGGAGAGACGTGCTCTACCCAGCTGCATGGGTTCCTCCGCTGGGGGTTCTGGAACTGAGGGGTGCGTCAGACCAGAAGTGTGACGCAGGGGCTGCTGGGTTGGAGCGGAAGTACTGGATTGAGGTAGCACCGCGGCCCGTCTTCTCCCTCTGGCGGGTCCGCAGATGGTTGTCGACCTGAATGGCCAGGGAAATTAGCCCGTACAGGAAACTGGTGTCGTCTCTTGTCGCCAACTCGTCTTTTAGAGCCTCCCTCATACGGTCACAGAAGACCTCCTGCAGGGCCATGTAGTTCCAGCCTGATTCAGCAGCCAGCGTACAGAATTCCACCGCAAATTCTGCGGTGCAGCAGGAACATTTGGCGGAGGTGGAGAAGGCATTGGGCAGCGTCTCTACCGCAAACAGGGTGGTCAAAGACCTTCCTCATCTCGGATATGAAGGTCGGGTTATGAGTGCTGGTGGGAAGTTGGCTGTCCCAGATGGTGGTGGCCCAGTCTCGTGCAATCCCCCAAGACAAGCCATGATGAACGCAATCTTCGACTGGTCCGAGCGGTAAGAACCAGGTTGAATACTGAATACGAGGTCGCATTGCATCAAGAAGCCCCTAAATCTCCCCAAATCGCTGAGGTAGCACTGAGGATGGGGAATGTGGGGCACTCTGGTCGGGAGGAGCGGCGTTGTAGCAGGTTGCACGGAAGCGGGGGGACTGGGCAGCACCACAAGAGCTGGAACAGGCAGACTGCTGGAAAGTCGCGACATCTGGGACCCCATCTGACCCACTTGCTCCGAGACGGACTTCAGGGTCTCCATGACGTTGTGGAGGAGTTGGTCGTGCCGACCGATGACTGCTCCCTGGCAGGTGATGGTGTGATGGAGCTGCTCAGAGTCTGCCGGGTCCATCACTGGCCAGTTAGTTCTGTTACGGCAGTGTACAGGACTGGACCCAAATGCAAGACTCTGAGACAGACTCGATTCAAGTACTCCACAAGGGAGAATGTTTATTTAAGGCAAGGCAAGCGAATGCAGGCAAAGGGCGAATAAAGGGAGGAAGGCAGGATACGGGGTTGGTGAACTAAAGCAGGGCAGGAAAGAAGTCAGGGCTGGTAGGGGCAGGTAGGAGGCAGGCTGGATGGGCTGGATGAAGGAACAGAGCAAAACAGGTTACGAGACAAACAGGAATAATAATCAGAATGGCCGGGAGAGATCTCAAACGGAGCAGAGAAAACGAACTGGCAAAAAGTGACAAGTGAACAGAAACTAACTACTATGAAAAGCAGGTGCGTGAACTGAGTGATTAACTAAAAGGAGTGAGGAATGTGAGTGAGCAGGAGAGTGATGGGCTGACAAATCAAGGGGAGAAACAAGGAACTAAAAGGAACCAGCCTACAATAAACACAGAACAGAGACGAACAGGGTGAACTGAAAAACTTGACATGAAACATAAGGAATGGGAAGACAAAGGAAACGAAAGGGAGGTGGACTGGAGGGAAACGGCAGATGTTACAGATTGCCCCTTAATAATAATCTGATTCTCCTGGACAGCAAAATACAAAACATATAATACTAACATATAAAACTAAGGTCTGTCCCTTTATGTTTGAAAAATAAAAGCAATAAAATCCATAATGGTTAGATTTTCCACCACAGTCTGCAGTACGTATAGAAAGTGGAAAAATTGTAACTGTATTCCCTGATATGATGGGAAAATAATTTATCATCAGCAGCTTGTTCATTACTTCCCCATTGTTGTGAGGATGTGTGCTAGACGGTGACCCTGTACATTCAACATTTTTTCTTTTTTCACCTGCTCAGCATCCGCGTCCTTGAGAGCTGAAAGGCTTGCTGCAGGGCAGGCAGCAGGAGTGGGAGTATGAGGTCTGAGAGATAGGAAAGAGGTGGGGTGGGTGGGTGTTGAGCTTTCGACTGTGAGAACGCTTGCTGGCAGTAAGGATAAAAACACCTTAAGAGCTTTAAGCTTTTTTTTTCTTTTTCTTTTTTGGCTTTAATTTCCTGTAACAATGTACTTCTTTTTAAAAAAAGCCTCCATGTTTTGCACTGGGTTTCTAAAATTGAATGAACTAATAAATAAATAAATAAAATTCAATGTAACAGAACAGAGTGTGGAAAATGCCAAGAAGTGGTCACATTGCCTTCCCAAAACTTCAGCATTACGTGGTGGAAGGAGTCAGCTTGAACACGTACGTATGTAGGTTTTCAGATCCAAACACAACAGCTTCAGCTTTTTGCGTCTTTAGACTTTATGAAGAGATACAGAAAAATATGAAGCCTTCTTTCATCCCTCTGTTCCATGTATGGTTCAGTAGCCTGAAATTCAATTAATTCAGTGTTTCCTGGGAAATAATATTGTATTTCAGATATTGAAGAGAGTCAAGACTTTGTCTGCTTTTAACTTAAGAACGAAAACAAACATTTAGTACAAATTTAAACTGAATTTTGTAATGGGGGATCTTGATGCTATTTTATGCCGTTATGCATGTTGTAACAATGCTTTTAAATTAGGACACAAAAAGTAGAGTGGAAATGGAAGTGATCAAATTTCTATCATTTAAGGGGAAATGGAATGGATTTTACACCTTAAAAATTGTCCATTAACATCGTAAAAAAAACCTAAATATTTTGAGAGAACAATAAAGTTGAAAATGAAGGGGGGACAATTTAGTGAAAAATGAAATGCAGGGGTTATGGTCTAAGAGACAAATTCTTTAAAAAAAAATTAAAAAAACACCTGGGCCAGGTGTCAGAAAGAAGAGTCTTCAACCATCAATACCAAATCCTGCAGAAAGTACAAGATAAAAACTCGTTCAAAATAGAGAGAATCACAAGTGTGTGTTATCATAGTATTATATTTATTTGGTTCTTTATATATAATTTAACGATAAAAAATGGTTTTACATAGGGTCTTGAATTCTGCCAAACTGTTATGTTTGTGTAAGCCCATGAGAGGGTGCTAGCAACACATAAAACTGGACATGTTACGGTACATGCCAAAAGTGATTTAAAACTCACGTTTTAAACTTGGGTGTTCAATGAAACACAAGGAAAGGCCGGGTGTTATGTTTAAGAATATTGCCAATAAACAAATAAATCCATTGATAAATATATATTTGAGACACCATTATATTCAGAACAACAAAATAAATATATTTTCTGGCAGGGGCGTCGTTAGGCCGATCATCCGATCATTGAGTCTAGCCCCAAATGTTTTTGGTCCGTAAAAGGTTTGTGTTGCTCTGCCCAGGAGCTGATTTTAATGTAGGCTTACTGTAGCATAGAGCGGAACTTTAGTTATACTTTCAATTGTTATTGAGGCGCAATAAAGCGCTACACAAACACTGTAGGCTACTACTTCCATTTAGATAGCATTGCGCAACGTAGGCTATGGCATAGGTGTAATCATGGAAAGTAAAAAAAAACAAATGAGTCTTCTTGGCTTTTTTCAGAGGAGAAGAAAAGGTAACGAAAAAATAGGCCAACAATATAAATTACATCTAAAAAGCGATTATGCAGAAAGCGGTTGTTTTCCCCCACATGATATTGTGAATGCATTAATATTAGCAAGCTAGCACAGCTAAATGTAAATTCTGGTTATCTTTACTCATCCTCTTTCTGATGGACATGTTGTTCACTATGGGTGGATTCCAATCGCTTATTTTATCCGTCCTCGCTCTTCTCCTCGGTCCTCGCCTGACCCGGAAATCGATTGAGGTTCGCCATGTTTAGAGAAACCCAAGCGTTGATTTTATTGATGTAAATTGTTTTTCTCCTTTTTAAACTGTTTTTAGGAAGCCTCTGATCAAGAAAATTATGAGTTTTTTGAATTTTTTGTTTTTGGGAGGATTTTGTGAAAATGTTGCAAAAATGCAACAGTGGGTCCTCATGGTTACAATATTTCACCACTGTTATTTTAACTAAGTCCACAAATTATTAGGCATTGATGATTCAATAACAGTAAAATATATATTTTAAATGAATTTTATTAACATGAAACACTCTGATACAGCACAATAAAAAGTAAATCAACTTGACTAATTAAAATGGCAATTTTAATCGATGGTGTAGGCCCAATGCATTTCGTCACCATTAAAAAACAACAAACTAATTATCCTAATACACCTGCCCCTAATCATAAATAGCCCACCAAAGGACATATGACTCATTCTATTTAGAATCATTTTTAAAAGTGAAACAAATTAATTGTTTATCATATATATACAGACGGGTGACAAATTAAAGGAAAAACCTGAATAAATGAGTGGAGAAACATATACTGTATATACACACACATATACAGTATGTATAATATACAGTCAAGCCGGAAAGTCTGCACACTCCTTTCACCTTCTCCATGTTTTATTACGTTACAGACAATAGATTGAGTTCATTTTTTGCCTCAAACATCTACACACAATAGCCAATAATGACGAAGTGAAAACAGGTTTTTAGGAAATATGCAATTTTATTTTACTGACAAAAATAGGTTATTTAGGGGTTACATATCTGTACACACCCTTAGCCTAATACTTGGTTGCTGCACCTTTGGCAGCGATTACAGCTTCAAGGCGTCTTGGGAAAGAAGCTACGAGCTTGGCACACTTGTTTCTGGACATTTTTGCCCATTCCTCTTGGCATATCCTTGCAAGCTCCGTCAGGTTGAATGGGGAGCGTCGGTACACAGCCATTTTCAGCTCTTTCCACAGATGTTCAATTGGATTCAGGTCTGGGCTCTGACTGGGCCACTCAAGGACATGCACAGACTTTCTCCAAAGCCACTCCTTTGTTCTCTTGGCTGTGTGCTTCGGGTCGTTGTAAACCTTCGCCCCAGTCTGAGGTCCAGAGCGCTCTGGAGCAGGTTTTCTTCAAGGATCTCAGTGTACTTAGCTGCATTCATCTTTCCCTCTATCAGGACTAGTTCCCGCTGCTGAAAAACATCCCCACATCATGATGCTGCCACCGCCATGCTTCACTGTAGGGATGGTATTAGCCAGGTGATGAGCGGTGCCTGGTTTCCTCCAGACGTGACGCTTGGTATTCAGGCCAAAAAGTTCAATTTTGGTTTCATGAGACCAGAGAATCTTGATTCTCATGGTTTGAGAGTCCTCTAGGTGCCTTTTGGCAAACTCCAAGCGGGCTGTGATGTGCCTTTTACTAAGGAGGGGCTTCCGTCTGGCCACTCTACCATAAAGGCCTGATTGGTGGAGTGCTGCCTGGATGGTTGATCTTTTGAAATGTTCTCCCGTCTCCACAAGGATACGCTGGAGCTCTGTCAGAGTGACCCTCGGGTTCCTGCTCACCTCCCTGGCCAAGGCCCGTCTTCCCCGATTGCTCAGTTTGGCCGGGCGGCCAGGTCTAGGAAGATTCTTGGTGGTTCCAAACTTCTTCCATTTATAATAATAATAATAATAATAATAATACATTAGACTTATATAGCGCTTTTCTAGGTACTCAAAGACGCTTTACATTAAAAAATAAGTAAATAGATAAATAAGTAAAATAAGTAAGATAAATAAGATAATTAAAATCCAAAAAATTAATAAAAAGATTAGGATAGTGTGGGGTAAAAACAACAAAAAGGTGGCCACTGTGCTCTTTGGGACACAGTGCCGTACCCTTCTCCAGATCTATGCCTTGACACAATCCTGTTTCTGAGGTCTGCAGATAATTCCTTTGACCCCATGGCTTGGAGTTTGCTCTGACATGCACTGTCAACTGTGGGACCTTATATAGGCAGGTGTTGGCAATCCCCAATCATGTCCAATCAATTGAATTTATCACAGGTGGACTCCAATTAAGTTGTAGAAACATCTCAAGCAGTATCAGTGGAAACAAAATGCACCTCAGCTCACTTTTGGGTGTCATATCAAAGGGTGTGCACACTTGTGTACATATATTTAACATTTTGATTTTTAATAAATTAGCACAAATGTCTAAAAACCTGTTTTCACTTTGTCATCATGGGCTATTTTGTGTAGAATTTTGTGACAAAAAATGAACTCAATCTATTGTAGAATATGTCTGTAACGTAATAAAACGTGGAGAAGGTGAAAGGAGTGTGCAGACTTTCCGGCTTGACTATATATATATATATATATATATATATATATATATATATATATATATATATATATATATATATATATATATATATGTATATATACATATATATGTCATGACAGGAAGGCAGATAAATTGTGTTGCAACTTGCAAGTCATTTGACATGTATTTACCCATGATTCAGTGTGGAGTCTCTTGTGTGAATAAGACGACCATTGAAACCATAGAACTATATTTCTATGATTGAAACCCAGTGTTGCATTTTTGCAACATTCAAACAAATAGCTCTAAATCATGTATATTATATATAATTTTTTTAATGTATGGAATTTTCTATCACTAAACATCTTTGGAATTAAGAAAAAAATTATTAAAGGTCAAATACTTACTTGGACAATTGTCGAAATTGGTGCCAAAGAGAGAGCAGGGGGATCAGAGGGAGGCAGCCATGTTGTCTGATCTTTGAAAGGGGTGTGTCTATTTTCCCAGAATATTTTCAAGCAAAAAGTGTTGCTATGATACATTTTAGAGTCTGGGGTGCTGGGATATGTAGTTTTTATCTACATTTAGACAGGAATAGGTACTAATGGACCGTTTTTAAAAAATGTTGCACTTTTGCAACTCTGGGTCTCTGAGGGACATTCCAAACCGCTAAATGCTCCTCGGAGGAGCGAGGACTGGGAACGTATCTCGTATCTGATCCTTGCATCCTTTCCTCGCGTCCTCCATTGGGCGGAGCTAAGGAGCAAGGAAAGGACATGAGGATAGGATGCAAGGAGTGAAAATATGCGATTGGAATGAACCCTAGGCCTATCTTTCTACAAACGAAGGGTGCGTCCCAATACTCGAAAAATGCACCCTCCCTTCCTCCATTACCATCTCCTCTACTCCGTGCCCCGGAAACTGATCTTTGTGTTTTAATCTAATGTCGCTGATTAGCTACATCTTAATTACGTATTAATGGTTACATATTAATTAATGTCTCGACACAAACCGCAATGTCAGGTACATTGTATAGCTACTGTAGCCTACATGCAAATAGGCTACTTGTACTCGAAACGTTCAGTTTTGCATACTTCCGGGTAGGAGAGGAGTGGTAGGCTAGTGGGGGAGTGGAGGAAGGGAGGCGGGGAGTGAAAAATATTGAGACGCACCCATAGCCTACCTCCTTGACACACTTGGAAGTTGGAACTATTAATATTAGGCTATGTTCCCCCACAAGATGGCGTGGAGAGCATAATTATTTGAAATTAAATCTGGGTATGCAGGTTTTTGGCGCGAGCAGAATCTGGGCAGAAGGACAAAGATTTTGAATGTATACAGCGGCGAAAACCCCACCCCCTCCTCTTTTTCCCTTCCCCCGGCCCCTCCCCCCAAGCACATGAACGCGCGCTGACCTGGTAACGATAGTAACATAGAGAACTTGCATTGGCATCTTCACCCACCTGTGTGTCATCATGTCTCATTCTCAGGTAAGAGAAAAAATATTATTGTATTGAACGTAATCAATGAACATATATAGGCCCTATTTTACTTGGAGCTAACGTTACACAGCAAGTATAATATTTACAAAAGATTTGAATTTGACACTGAATTGTTGGCTAGCTAGCAGTAGCTTGATAGCTTCGGTAACGTTAGCTGCCTATGTTGCTAGCTAGCAAACTGTAGAAAAAAAAAATTAAAGCAAGGTAAAGACAGCAATCGCTATAACTTACTAACATTACTAGTACAACACTTCAAGCAAGTAACGTTAGCTGCCTTGCTGACTATTCCTGTTGCATCAGTGAAAGTAGACTGACATTTGTTTATTATTACATTTTAGAGTTTCCAGGATGAGAGCATTGTCTCTGATCGCGAGTACATTCCGGAACAAACTACATCATCACCAGAACAAGGACGAGGGACCCGGGGTAGTGGACAAACTCGAGGTCGTTCTCGAACTCGAGGTACTTCTCGAGGAAGAGCATTGAGAGCAACCAGCAACTACAATCGTAGCGGGATCTGACGTTATTAGATTATAAATGCAGGCACCCGGGCTAACTTGTGTGTGCCTTATCTGAGCCCATTCGTGGCTGCCTGGCTGTGTCGTTAGGTCCCTATCAGCTAACTATGCTAGCTAGCCTAGCTTTATTCACATAACGTTAGCTGCCTCCACCGATTTTGTGTAACGTTATGTGTGCACGGATGAATGTGAGGCATAATGTAAAGCGCGTTGGTGGCACAAGCCTAAGCTAGCTAGCTATCGATTGCTAGCTTGATAAAGTTAGCTACCTAGCTAGCTAGCTAGCTAAGAATACACAGCTGATAACACACATCCCTGTGAACCTAGCTAGCTAACGTTAGTTAGCTAGCTAGCTAGCTAGGATAATAGTGGCTACATCTCAATGACAGTAGCTACATGGCTAGCTATCTTAACTAACATAGAACTAGCTATGGTTAGCAGTGGGATCCCGGCATTGGGCTTATACTAACGTTAGCTAACAAGCTAACGTTACAGTTCGGGACAATAACAAATTCACAAAGAAATAACGTTAGACCAAGCAAGATACATTACCTGTCCAGTAGAAATAGAGCGAGCTCTGCATCACTTTTCAGGTTTTTTAGGTCCCATAGCTCTCTCCATCTTTGATATGCCCGCCCGATGTTGACTCTGGTTTTATTTCTAGCTCGATCAACTTCTTTTCTCAATGTCTCCTTTTCTTCTTTATTTTTTCTTTTCATTGTTACTTTAGTTGAATACGCTGTTGTTGGCAAAGCTGGTATAAGAAATTTCGGCTGCTGCTTCTCTGCCATGACTACGTTGCTGTGGCCAGTGAGTTAGTGTTGTGTCGTTCGCGAACGATTCGTTCAAAGGACCGAATCTTTTGGGTGAACGAACTGAACTGAATCACTTACTGAAAAGATCCGTTCATTTCTCAGTTCAGTTGAGCTCTCGAACGGATCTGATCAGCAGCGAGCGTGCAGGGAGGGGGAGGGACTGCCCCGAGCGAACGTGATTCGTCCCCTGCGAACCAGTTCTGCTGTGCTGAACGAATCATTCACGGGCGGGCGGGCGCCGAGCGAGGCAGCGAGCGTGCAGAGTGGACTTCTGCGAGCGAACGTGTCGTGATTCGTTCACTGAAGGCTACTAGACACAGTGAGTTAACGTGACGTGATCCTGAGTGATAATCAGCGGCTCAAACTGCCAGAATCAGGCCCAGCAAGTTAAGATTTAAAAGTAATTGAAAACCAGCGTTCAACTCCAATATTGATATTCAACGAGGAAACTTTTAAAATATCAAGATTTGTAAACGGAGTTTGGCGCGTTTGTCAAAGCGACAGCACTTCCGCATGAACCGTACGGCCGTTTCAGTTCACTGAGTGAGTCAGACTACGCAGTACGCAGTCGGAGGTCCGCCCAAGCACTGAACGATTCGGTGAACGAATCTTTTGAACAAATCTTTTTAATGAACTGATTCTAGTGATTCGAGTCACTGAAGTGAACTGTTTTGCCCATCACTACAGTGAGTGAGCCTCTCGGGGGCGCGCGCCACAATTTTGATAGGCAGGTTAAAACCGCCTCCTGGCTGAGAGCTGCCCTGATTGGATGTTGGCTACAGGGAGCGCAGAAAAACTGAAGTCCCTGAAAATCTGTCCTGGGACAGCCACAGATATCGGATTTTTTTTCCCAGAGCACTTGATTTATTGCTAGCTGTCGGAATGTGAAGAGAATTTCACCAGATATTACCAAAAAAAAAATCGCATACCCCAGCTTTAAGATTATTGGCTTGAACCATGATAAAAACAAGACTGTTGGAAGGCCCTCTATTACACAAACGTTTGCATCTGCTGCAAACTGTAATGTTGTGGTGTTTGTCAGTTTTGACTGTTTCATAATAAAAAACGGGTATCACACGAGCAACAGAATTACTCCACGTTAACTGTGATTTTCAGGTCCAAAAAAATAACTTTTACATTTCAATTTACAAATAAAACAACATTTTTGTTATATTGAGCCTGTATTGAGCTTTTTTGTATGGTTACTCAGAACACAAGCTCCACAATAGCCTATTTCCAGTTGTGTTATACAGTAGCCTACTGTTTCATTCTCACTGAACTTATATTAGCCTACATATGATTTTTTTAAATTGAATTACATATATATTTTTGAAATCACAATTTTCATTTGCAACTTTCACCAATTACTTCAACAAACACACACAAAACAAGCACTTTGCATCGCAACTTTTAAGAAAAGCTGCCGTGAAATAAAGCATTTTAGGCCGCAACAATCACAAAAAACTCTGAGAGATCCTGGTGGGACTGATTATTAGGGAACGAGCAGCGAAGCTGCTGGTACGTACCCTATATTGTTTTTATTCGGATTCTTTTTTCCCCCCACTTTGTCACTTTTATCACTTTATGTTACCGGAGCCTCCTGGCTGAAGCTTTTCACCGTTTTGTACACAGTATGAAACTGGTGTGACAGTAAACATCTTGAATCTTGAATCTATTCTATTCTATAATCTATTCATTATGTGTTTTGCCATAAAATGCGATGCAAGGCCACAGCTCATTTGGTGATGCTTGTCATTTAATGATAATCACCTGCTATTTTGATTACAGTCACCTGTTTACCACCAAGATGTCTGCGATCGAATACTATGAATTGCTTAGTAATACAGTAAGCCTTGAGATTATAATGTAATGTCTTTTCAGTCTTTAACAGCATAAAATAATTGTCATAGTTTAATCAAATGAAGAAGATTATATTCATTTAAAGGGAAGCAATGAAGGCAGAGTATGTCGTCTTAATTTTTAAGTTTATTTAATGGTTTTACAGAGGGTAGCACAGTGGCAGTGCAGATGAGTTCCCAGCAAACAGTGGATGTCCCAGGGACGTACCATTTTAGTCCTCTCAGTTATGATGTGACATTCCTTAGGGATGTCCTAAAAACATTACTAGGACGTTATGAAAGTCCTAGGAAGGTCGCTGTTTGGTTACAATATGACATTTGATTTGAATTTTTCAACGTCCCTATGACGTTGTGCTCATAACATTCATGGGACATTCAGGGACGTTCCTGCAACGTCTGTTACTGGTTACAATATAACGGCATGTAATGAATGTCTGGGGGACGTTACTAGAACGTCCCGGGAACGTTCTCAGTGACGTCCACGTAACATTTAGAAAACCCTACAAAAAGATGTGAAGGCAACGTCCTGATGACATTTCAAGACGTTCATGGGACGTCCCGGGGACCTAATTTTGTTAGCTGGCTTGCAGCCAGCAGAGCCAGGATGAGAAAGAGAGAGAGAGAGAGAATGAACATTTTAATTAATGGCCTTATAATCACTATTGTTGATACCAAATACTACTGTCTACTACTCATATCTGTATCATGGAAAGGAATTTGTTACAATTAGGCAGACCAACAGTATGTTGTACCTTACAAAAATGACTCACTGGGTCATCCTACTCGAAAATGTTATGTTCGAGATGGAAAAGTCAATCTACAAGAGAGGACATGAAAAAAATGCTGTCACTGCCCCAAGACAGCTGCTTGGCTTTCTCTAAAACATCCTCCACTCTCGTTTCTCCCCAGTTTCCAAAGTCATTTTACATAACTGAATTGAAGTAAATATGTGAGTTCATATGACACTTGAAAGGAACTTTAAATGCAAGTGTTGGGAGATAAGTGACTTAGTAAATAGGGGGAAAACTCATATGCACTCTTGTCAATGTCATAGCTTTAATTTGCAAAAAAAACAACATTTTAGTTTATTTGAGTGTCATCAGATTTTTAGTTGGCTACGCTATTAAGATTTTAATACTGTAGCCTACTTCACAAGCTCCTAAGCAGACATTTATAATGGCTTATTTTTGCTCAACAAGGTTGAGGCTCATTTATCAAGATTGGCTGTTTTACGTTTAACAAAAATATTGTTTTCCACGACAGAAATTACTTTTGTGTTTTACTTTGTAAAATATGGTACTGCTTACAGTGAATGCCAGGGTACGGATCAATTCATTTCAATTCTGGAAATTAAACATAGCTGCCATAATAATGGCTATATTCTGAGGACTTTTCAAAAAATACATTGCATTTCAACATATTTCCTGAATTTTAAATGGAATTGGCCCCAACTGCAAACTTTTTAGTCACTAGTACTATATAGTACAAAGCTGTTCACAAGTCAAAGACAGAAAAACCCACATTAACTGAGAGATCTGATTGTTGGTGTTGTTGTATCTGTGCTATCAAGGTATGGGCCAGGATCAGGGAGAGTGTCTTCCTTCTCTTCTCTCATGGTATGGGCAGCGGGTATCTTTGTATCAAGCTTTTTCCTCCTAAACACAGTGCCAGCTTCCACTTTCCCACTGGACTCATCAATCCGAGGAAGATGTCCAACAACATTTATCAAAGTCTTACCAAACAGACAAGTCTCTTCAAATTATGTTTTCTACTAGATTGAGGTTTTTCACAGTTTCCATGGGAAGCAATCATTTGCCTCGCAGAAATCTTGTTGCCTTGTAGCTTGATGACTGATGCTGATTTCTCTTACCTGTGACATAGTGGCTTTGATAGGAGTCTCCAGGTACCCAGTTGCATGCTAGGACTGCCCTAGAACCCAAATGTGCCTGTTTTGACCTTCCGAACATGAGATTAATTCTAAAGTCATGCAGTTATAAAGAAAATAATGGTTATTCTTGTTCTTTCCGATTGTGCAAGCCTTTCCTTTCGGGAGTCTTTTATCACTGTGAATCCCTAACAATGAGCTGTGAACCTCTACCAGCTATAACTGACAGGAGCACCCTACACCAACACCACCAACAAAATAAATACACAAACAACAACTGATGCAAAGCTGAAATAAACTTTCCACCAGGCCAAGATGTCCCCAAAGCAATGTTATCATGGGGCAGGTGAACTAAGAGCAGGAAAATGTGTCCAACCTCGCCAAGCGTGAGCCATGATATGCAGGCAGCTCAAATTCTCTCTGCGTACCCCTTCCTCCAAGCTCCCTTGTCCTTCCGCCCAACCCCACCCCACCCACAATTTCCACATGGTGTGCAGATGTAGACAGCTGCACATCTATTCATCAGAAAAATGGAAGAAAGAAAAACATCTGGGAGAGGGTGTAGGTTGCCAAGATAAGCCCCGGAGGAACACAGGCTGTTTCTGTTGATGATACACAGCCTGCTTCACAACCAGCGTTCATGGGATCTCTTTCTTTGCAAATCTCTGTATTACTTTGTGCTCTGGCTGGTAAGTGCCTCCCCAATGCATGTAATAATAGCTTGAACCCAAATATACTCAACCTTTCTTAAAATTTAATGGTTCAAAAGGAAGCAAATTACACATTATTTCCTGAAAACAACCCCCTCCCTGCATTGTGAACAGATTTGCTTTGGCACACTTCCCTACCATTCACACCCTCTTCCCTGTCCATCTGTGAGAGATTCCATGGGTTCCATTTTCTTGTTTGAACTGCCATCATTGTGTCATGTGCCTTGTCAGTTGTCTAAAGCAGGGGTTCTCAATCCTGGTCCTGGGGGACCCCTGTGTATGCTGGCTTTCGTTGCAACCGCAGTTGCAATCCCAGAATTTTAACAAGCTGTTAATTTTTCTTAATTAGGTGCTTGTCATGTTTGGAGGAATTATTCACCCTCTTAAGCCACATTATATCAGAAATAGCTATGGATGCCATGTAGAATAAACACCCCATGTTCACATTGTGCTATATTATTTAAAAAAGATAAGAAAATTATTTAACAGATCCATTTAAAGACTGATTTGAATCAATAGGCTCCTAATTGGTGAAAGTGTGGACACATGGCCACTAAAATTAACCATTTCGTAGATAATGAAGAATTCAAACACAAAGCAAATGATAACGAGCCAAACCTGCATTGTCTTAAGCTTAAAGAAAAAATTGAGTTAAACACATGTGTTCAACAACCTAATTAGGAGCCTATTGATTCACTTCACTCTTTCATTTGAGTGAAAATACATTATTTTGTAACCTTTTCTTATGTAATTGTTGCAATATAGCACAATAAGCACAATGTGAACATGGGGAGTTTGTTCTACATGGCATGCATAGCTATTTCAGACATAATGTGTCTTAAGTGGGCGAATAATTCCTCCAAACATGAAAAGCACCTAATTAAGAAAAATTAACAGCTTGTTAAAATTCTGGGATTGCAACTGCGGTTGCAACGAAAACCAGCATACACAGGGGTCCCCCAGGACCAGGATTGAGAACCCCTGGTCTAAAGGGATAGTTCACTCCACGTTTTCCCAAATCAAAACAGTTTTCAAAAAGTTTTCTTTACCTTAAAAGTTGCCTTTGTTTGTTATTAGCCTAGCCATCTGAGACAGATTGAAACCCACTGCCCCCAGCTATAGCATTTTCTAAGTCGCGTGCAAAACCATTGTAATGTCTAAATCCCATACCATTTCGTCCAACAGTCTTGTCACTGTAAGGCCTTGCAGAGGAATTCCTGTGACAGTGCGGCAATGTCACCGTTCTTTTTTTTTCAGAAGCATTGTAGGATTGTAAGCATGAACGTGGCTTTGTCCTGAAATCCCTCAAGGCTGTAAATGTGGAGTGAGGGTGGTATGTCCAGCGACAGTGGCTATATTGTTAGCCTCTCAGACAAAGTAAAGGACAGTGTGACTGCGAGTGGGTAATATCACAAAACAGTGACTCAGAGGTATGAGGGGCCAACTGTAAATTACTGTGATGCACGGCTTTGAAGGTTTAAGCACATCTGGCTGCCTTGGCTTGCATGCTCATCCTTCCTGATGTACCATTATCTTCTTTCCTTTAGGGTATTACAGTAATAGGGTATTACTGCAGGAGCTGTAGAACTGGTCATTAATTCTAGTTCCAACGATGTAGAGGTTGGAAGCACAGGCGTGAAGGTCTAAGGACCTTTGTTGTGGCATCATCATTTCAAAGATGTCTCCAAACTGCCCTAAACCAGCCTCAGCCCTGGCTGGTTCCTCAGGCACCTGTTTAGACACCCCTAAAGTTGGCCTTCTGTCCTGTCCATGTCACACTGTCCATTCCATTGCTCACCATCCAAGGATGAGCTGATCTGTATAACGGTTCTTAAGGACCCACCAACCAGTAGGATGTCCCAGCAATGGACATTGATTGGGGCAAGATCTCACGGTTTGTCGGAGCTTGTGCTATGATACACCCCACAGTTGTGAGTGTTATCCACCTTCCTCTAGCTCTAGCTTGCAGGTTCAATACAGGCTTTTGGGTCAGAGTTCTTGTAGATGAGCCCAATTTCATTATTGTTAGGCAGTTGCCGTGGCACCACATAAGCAGCAGAGCATGGGGTGGTGTTCTGCCTCCGCCAGGTGAGGGCCTTGAGCAGTTTGGAGCGGTAGTGATCCCCAGCCAGGAAGTAGAGGATGGGGTCGATGCAGCTGTTGACACTGGCCAGCGGGCGGGTGATCTTGTAGGCAAAGTTGATGACGTTGAGCACACTGCAGTCGACGTCCAGCACACGGTAGGTGTAGTAGAGGGTGCGCGTGACGTGGAAGGGCACGAAGCACAGCGCAAAGACAACCAGCACCACCATGATCAGCTTGACGGACTTCCTGTGGGAGGAGGATGCCCCCTGCTGGCTGGAGGTCAGGCCATGCCGCGGGCGGCACAGCGCGCGCGCCATCAGGCCGTAGCACGCTACGATGACTAAGAAGGGGACGCCGAAGAGCAGCACCATGACGGCCGAGCTGTACACCACGTACTCCTCAAAGTCCTCCGGGCGAGTGGTGTCATGGCACAGCGTGTCACCATCGCGGCGAGTGGTGGTGACGAATATCAGGTTGGGCGCCAGGCAGGCAGTGACCGCCGCCCAAACTAGGCCGCACACCACGTGGGCGTGCCGGGGCTTCACCGTGGTGAGCATGCGGATCGGGTGGCAGATGCCCAGGTAGCGGTGGACACTGATACAGGTGAGGAAGAGGATGCTGCAGTACAGGTTGGCATAGAACAGGAAGCGCACAATCTTGCAGAGGGCCACGCCGAAGGGCCAGTGGCTGCGGTTGGCGTAGTAGTAGATGAGGGTGGGCAGGGAGAGGACATAGAGCATGTCGGACAGCGCCAAGTGGAACATGTAGACGGTGCTTGTGTTCCACGGCCTCATCTTGGTCAGGAACATCCACAGGGCCACGGAGTTGAGGAGAAGCCCCACCACACACACCAAGCCATAGGACACGGGCAGCAGGATGTACTTGAACTCCTCGTCGAAGCGACAGGACTTGTTGACCACTTCGGGGCTCCCTGGTGACAAGGTGGTGAATGGTGTCGACCTGTTCCCCTCATGGTAGCTGTTGAACATTGTGTTCATTTTCTGGCTTCAACTCTATGAAAGGAAAAAGGAAAACAAATAACCATTTTTACCTATGTTACTAATTTGATGATTAACATATGAACATCAGCAGTTACACAATCAGCCTAAGTTTCCCAGACAGAAAGAATACATTTTTAGAAGCCATATCTGGGATAAGAGATGTGTATCATTACCATATTGGCATAAAGAACTAGAAAAATATTAGTCATTAAAGTGCATTTGGAAGTGCCTAGAAATTTATTCTAATTGCTTTATCGCATGTTTATGCTTTAACTTCGGGAAAACGTTGTAAAAATATATCCTTGGAATTTATGTATTCGGGATACGCGATTTCAATGGTATTTACTTAACGCCCTATTGTGCTTTATATGTGGGGTAAAAAAGCGGGAAATACTAAAGTGGAATCATAACACAATACTTATACAGTGACTGATAACGGGCTACCAGAAGAATGCAACGCTGCCCTTTGAAACACTGACTGCGCCAGAAAGAGGAAGAGAGGCGGAGGAGCGACTCAGCAGCATAACATTAGCGTTGGTTATGGCAGATTTATTTGCTTTCCGAGAAGTTGATTTTTTTTCTTATTAAGCTACTTTACTTTACTATATAAATACAGCATTATGCACATGTTGTAGTAGTAGCCTAGTGGTTGTAGTAGTTGTGGTTGAAAGTAGGCTAATGATTAGTCCTGATGATAATAATAATTACCGATTACACCAAGTGTAAAAGCTGAATGGAAATTATGCGTACAATTTGCAGACATATTTACAAAGGAGAAATCATCAAACGTTATAGCAAAGAATACTGTGTGGACCCTGGTTCCCCGTCTACATTATAGGCTACACAGTACACACTACGCAAAAAGTGTCTGGAAACCACGAGTTGTTTCACAGTGCGCAGACCCACGAATGTTTCACGCGAGTCAAAACATAAATATTAACTTAGACAGAGGAAACAATTAACCGAAAGCATAGCTACCAATTTCCGCCGGTATCCTTGTGGACCTACCCTGGTATCTCTACAGGACGGACGCTTGGACGACGGCAGGACAGATTACAGTGCACTGTCGGTAGACTGCCAGTGGGGCAGAAGAGTTGTGAGAAGGACCGGGGTGTGAGAGGGAAATACCTCATCCCCTCCTGTACGCCCCCTGAAATGCAAATAATCTCGTTGTCTCATTTTTTATATCTTATTCTGTATATTTAGTGTAACGGTGCTGTATGTGAACGCCTAACTATTTTTATATCACTACTTTTTGCTTTCAATCGTCAATTTATGACGATTTGGCGAATATCTGTGGACGTCCCATTTTAGTCCCAAGTTATGATGTGACGTTCCCTAGGGATGTCCTAAAAACATTACTAGAACGTTATTAAAGTCATAGGACGGTTGCTGTTTGGCTAAAATATGACATTTAATTTGAATTTTGGGGGACGTTCAATTATTATTATTATAATTTTTATTATTAGCCTTTAATTTACCAGGAAGTCCCATTGAGATTCAAAATCTCTTTTCCAAGGGAGACCTGGCCAAGAAATGGCAGCAGAGATTACACAGAAAACAGGTAAAACATACAATACAGTAGGATACAAAGTAGTAAAAAAATATGTACAATAAAAATAAAAAATAAAAAAAAAATTTTTTAAGTCAAAGTCACAAATCTAGATCAGAAACAGGAGCACATATCTTGCATAAGACTGCGAATATTTTGTTTAAAATGACTAATTTTGTTTAAAAAAATCAAGCAATGTCCCTATCCGGCTATGATATGAAGTTGTGCTCATAACATTCATGGGACATTCAGGGATGTTCCTGCAATGTCTGTTACTGGTGGTTACAATATAACGTCATGTAATGAATGTCTCTGTGACGTCCACGTAACGTTTAGAAAACCCTACAAAAAGACGCCCACGTCCTGTTGACATTTCGACGTTCAGGGACGTCCCCGGGGCCTAATTTTGTTAGCTGGGATTACATTACGGATTCCTAACTCAAATCAGACATTCTTCTGTCCAGTGCTTTCATTGGTTTAATTTAGTTACTTTAATTTTCTACAGTTTTTAAAATAAATATTTCTCCATTTATTTCCAAATTGTGACACAGCCACCTGTTTGTCCATTTGACCAGTTTAGCTCGTGTAGCCTACATCAAATCATGGCACGAATTCAGTCAGCATTTGACTCATATTTCATAAAACCATTTGTTTTACAACCCAGGCTGGTGTTTTCAGTGATTAGCAATAGTAAGTAAGAAGTGTGTTTGCAATGAAAGAAAGTGCCATTGCATTTATATGTACATTAAAATTAGTTAAAGGTTGTATCAGCGATTTTGGGTGACGTCACTTCTGAAGCGAAATCCCAAACAAACAGAGCCAGCTCCAGCTCAGAGCCAATTATGTTATGTTTTAAAAAATAGTGTTCAAGCATCCAGAATTATAACCACGTTAATAACGTTTGTAAGAAACCAAACCGTTTGTAAATCCGTCAAGATTTCAGCGCGATAAGAGTATTAGCGTATTAGTATCACCCACGCCTTGTCGGTGATTGGTTGGAATACTGTTTATTTTGGTTTTGAGTGGTTGGTAGTACCATTTGTTTTTGTGTACGATCTCGGAGCATAGGCTGCCTACAGAGACGCGGTTTTTTGACGGCCTGCTTATGGGGCGGGCAGCTAGCGGATCGTGAGGAAAAATCAGATGAATGTGATCATTTATGTTTCGACCCAAAATCGCTGATACAACCTTTAAAGAGAGACTGCAGACAGACCTGGTGACAAAATGCATACTGCAGACAGTCATGATACCTATTTGTCTAAATGTCTACCAAGCAAACCCATGATGCTCAGGTTTCAATTCTCTTAAATTCATTGCCTGAATAAAGGAAAACCTTGATGCAAGAGAAGTGTTTGTCCAGTTAATGTGTAATCTAAATCAACAGAAGACGAAGGAGAGGCACAAAATGTCTGTTCATGAGAACAATCAATAGCCAAGACATTACATGCATCACGCACAGCTTATGGCGCCCATCAGAAGGATTAAGGCATTTACCAACTGCTCTTACCCAGTGCATACATAGCTTATGTGTTTTATATACACTCCATTTATGCAGCTGGATATGTACTGAAGCAATTCAGGTAGCTTGCTGAAGCGTACAACAGCAGGGCCCCCAGCTTGGATTCAAACTTAAAACCTCAGAGTTACAAACCCAATTCCCTCGCAATTACATTACACTGCCACCCAGTCAATTTTTCCCCATTTCCATATTTAACGCATATTTTACACAATGTACAATGTGCACTTTTCGGGTAATGAACGATGCCAGTGAGTCATTCAGGTGTGGTAGGATTAGGTGAGGAGGTGAACAACTCTTTAAAGGATGTTCACATTGGGATCCATGTAAATGGTTCCCAGACTTCTGTGGCCTTAGAGGTGAGCCAGGGTAGTGTAGGTTTTAGGGGGGGTGAACTGACCCAAAGCCCTGTCAGCAATGTTGAGTTCAGTAAGGCTCACCAGTGGCTCATGAATGACTCAGGAATGTGGAATGTGTGTGGGCCACGGACAGCCGCCGCACTGACTCACTGACCTCCTCACAGAGAACACCGGCCCCATTGATCACCGGGCCAAACGCCTTACCTCTCCGCAGGCTCCACTGTTTCTCAACCTGTGGCCCAGTTCACACAACGGTGAATACATACATACATACTTGTAGATCATTTTTACTTACGTATAAAGCCAGTTCAAATTTCAGTGATAAAATACTAGCGTACCATACAATATTATGATGATTTTAGATCTCGATGGGCAAAAAGCTTTGTGTACTTAATTATTATTTTTTCATAGCAGCCCCATGACACTCTCTGGTTTGGAAATGCAGCCCTTATGGTCCAGAGAAGTACTACCACAGAAAAACAACACTGATTTACATAACAGGCACCTTTCATGCAGTGGATTTTAGTTCTATGTGATTACTATCACTTTTTCAGTAGAATAGTAATTGTTTGCAAGTAACACATTTTATACACCACCATGGCAAATATGCTGCATGTAGCTACAGTATGTGTGTCTCTGTGTATGTCATGTACATTTTTGCTGAATGTGCATGTATATGTTTTTATAAATTGTGATTGCATTGTGAAGGTGAAAATAATCTAAAGGATCCAAACCATGTTGAGAAGAATGTAGAGCTGTTTGCTCTTTCTGGTCACTGACCCGTTTGGCATCCAAGACCACAGAGCTGTATTTGGCCCCACTTTAATGAATAACTTCAACAGACTTTAACTTTTGTGTATTTAACTTATGTCAGACACACAAACAAATACACACACACACGCACACGCACATTCACACACACACTTTGCTCTTTGGGTCACAGCATCTTTATTTAGCCCCTGGTCCTTTTTGGTTTGGTCACAATGTCAGGTCTATGTCTGTAAATCCACCGGTTAACCAAAAGTATTTGGGCTTATTTGAGAAACTCAGGTCACCCAAAGTGCTTGACTTTAAAGTAGCTCAAGCATTTCCACAAAATATTTAACACCGCCATGCACGGGGTGTCTCGTTTGGCGTGGCCTGTCGAGCACTGTCCACATGCTCATTGCGAGCCGCGACATCGGCGGTTTGAGTCCAGCCAAGCAACCTTCGTTGCATGTCCCTCCCTCTTTCTCACTCCCATTCTTCCTGTCTCGCTACACTGCGCGGTCCAATAAAGCTAAAAAGTAAAAACATTAAACAACGCCGTAGACATACATGAGCACCCATGAGGAAGATTTCATAATGAAAGCACACAGCATACACTCCAATACTGTGAAAACATGCCAAGAAGGAGGTCACGGGAACAACCTAAGTACAGCAACACCATTGATTTCCACTTGTTCTACAGATATAAATCTGGACTGTGCCAGTTGCCATCCATAACAGGGTGATATATATATATAACTGACCACAGTGTCATCCAGGGAGAGAGGGTGTCATCGGGCAGGTTATCCCCAGTGTCTGTCATACAATCCTCAAGTGCACTAAATGCAGGGCAGTACACATGCGCTAGGCCCCAAACTCAAAGCAATGGCATGGGCTTACATTTGCAATAAGGCACCCAAAAAACTAAGGGGAAAAATGCGAAATAAAAAAAAAACAGAAGGAAATAATGGTCTGCTACTCCAAGGTGAGTTACAACCATGATTCATCCCGAGGAACTTGTGTCTTCTGAAGGCAACAATTAAGATAGCCTGAGTAATGTTAATGTTGTAATCGGTGTAAAAGATGGTGTCGAGAAAAAGGGTGCATTGGGAACAGAGTAAAGAGGTCAAATTTTGTATCAAAGACGGTGATGCTGAGCGAAACCGAATGCTCAGCGAAACCGAATACAGGAAGCTCTCTCAGAGTGGGAAGTGGAGGAACTGCGGTCATGGTGGCTCCCACAATGTCACCACATCACCTTTTTTTTTTTACTTTTGATTTTACTGACCAGGATCCAGAACTGAGGGTATGTGGATTACACATGAATAAGTACAGTCAAAGTGGGGATTGAGAAGCTTGAGAAGTATTGTTGGTTGTGAGAAGAACATGTATACATGTTTTGTGTGTGTGTGTGTGTGTGTGTGTGTGTATATGTACAGTATATATATTTATATTTACTGTGAATCACACAGCCACCAACAATTTTATATGGCTGTTCACCTAAGTTAGCCATGACGATTTACCATGACCAAAAACACTGATCATGTAACCTTATAAAAAGCAATGCTGTCTGTTAGGCACAGATTTAAAAAAATAGTCATAGTTTGTCAAAAACCATCATAAAAACAGTCATAAGACTGAAGTGTCTGCTTAAGACACAAGTCAGAAGCACACATAAGATTCAATCTAAAGCATATGTTGAATTGTACAATATAACGTTTAATTATATTGTTCATTTTTGAGGTGGATCCAAGCTCTGTCCAAAGGTGTGAAACAAATGCATACACAGACCTGTAATAGGTGCGGCATCTGTATCTTCTGTAAACATGACCTCCTGCTGAATTAAAATTCTTAGGACCTAGCCTAGCCACACAAAATAGGTTGTGTAAAAAGAAAAAGACAGTCATGGCATTTTTTTTGGAAAGACCCCAACATTTTCAGAAACACCATACAAATTAAATCCATTGAACCCTCACTGAATGCATTATATGCTATAAGACTAATAACTGTCTCAGTCAGGGGCACCATAGAGTAGGTGGGCTTCCCCACTTACTGTCAGCAAGTCTCAGTTTTGTGTTTACCGGACTATCGATGTCTTGTTTTACAATGGTAAAAAAGGCAGTACATTTGAGAAGCTATCAACTCAAGTGGAGATTTACCACACAAAAAAGAATGCCACCCCCCTCCCCTCAAACACAGGACTGAGAGAAGTTTTCAGTGGATATTCTCAGGTCAGTTTCAGTGGTGCCAGTTTTCTCATAGTCTCACATGTGATGAGAACACCTTGGCCTTTCTGCTTGGTCGATCCTAAATCTGCCGGCCCGGCATTAAAGACTCAAGGAAGGCACTAAAACTGCAGCGGGACACTGTGTGGACCCCATCGCTGTCTTGGATTGTCCTAGAACCCCCTCAATCCTGGGACCCCTTCAATCCCAAATCCTGGGCAGGTTCTCTAGAATCCTCCTGCGGTGAGAAGGGTTGGTCACTCCTGCTGCCTGGAGGTCTTCCTCAGTGATCCCACTGCAGAGAATTATCAAATCAAATCAATTTTATGTGTATAGCACTTTTTACAAAGACCTGTCACAAAGACGCTGAACACAGAAACAAAAAACAGAAGGACACATACTTGCAAAGGCTATACGGCTGACACTGCTGGCTTGTAATAGCCCACTCAGCAGTGAGTCCAATTAGCTAACCAGCTAGCCGAGTACTTAACGGAGGAAAACGTAGAACATTCTGTCCCTTAAAGGCAATGAAGATTTTCACCAAAGGAGCAAATCCGACAGGACAGAGGATGCTGTACAGAGAAATAAAAGGAAAATTGGGCAAGAACCAGGCCTGAACCCCCAAACAGCAAACGAGGTAAAAAAACAAAAAACACTCCCCGGTGGGAAGAAAATAACATTGAAACAGTGGCGAGAAAACCTGGCTAGAGAGGGGAAGCCCATTCTTCGCTGGCCGGCCTGTTTAAACTAAAGGTGAAATGGATGGTAATAGAAATGTAATGAGGGATCTAACACAGCAAATAATCAAGTGAGTTGCACATGTTACAGTCTGAGATACTGAGATATTAAACTAGCTGGTAAGTAGAAAAAATCAGTCCCCTGTCCCCTCACCAACAAACCCTTACACAAGGATGGGCAAAATATGCTAAAATACAAAAACATCCCAAATGAATATACAGTATCTATAAGCTACAGGCAATGTGGAGGCGTAGGTTGCTTTTCAAGTGGAACAATGCTATAAATCATACAATGTTTCTTATGTTTTAATGCCCACACCTGCCCACAGGAACTGGTTGTTAAAGGTTTAAAGATTAAACATTTTTTGACCCAGGTCAGATCTGGACCTGGTGGAGACTACAATGCCCATGGTCTTGTATTTGTCATTGTGACCTGATTATATTTCTTTTGTGACAAGTGTTACTTTTAAAATTATGTAGGAAGAGGGAACACAAGTTTTAACGTGTCACCAATCTGCATTTACGTGTAATAAGAGATATTGTTGGCCAAAAGTGACAACCCTTCCAGTACTCTCTCACCTGAAGTAATCCAGGTCATCCCAGCCATTGAGACTGAGCCCCAGAGTATAGCGCTGTAGCCCCAGGGTGCACAGGAGCTCCCTCACTGTCTCAGGAGCCCCATGCAATACCGACACCTGCAGACAGGGGGATACGATGACAGTTCCATACCTTTTGGATACCAAGGAAAATACAGGTAGTTCCCAAAATAAAGGAAATGCGAACTATAGTATCCCTCTTTGTGAAGTCCTTAATAGACTGTTCTTAATGAAACTGCCAGCTTATTCTCTTGATCAGTTTGTAGTGAATGGTGTTGCATCTTTTTTTCCTTGAATCTCCAACCAATTTAAGGACACCACAGTTGCGGAATATGTGGTTTCAGCCGCAGTTTCCGCTATTCGATTATGTCTTTCCCCCTGACCTCCATGCTAGCATCACCTTAGCCACTCTTTATCCTGAAACATCAGCAAGTTCACCAGTCTCTGGAGCTCCTTCCTAACATGCTCCAACAACCTCCCCTCGCTGAGTCACAGAGAGACCTATTCTCACAGCTATGGTAGCCAAAACAATGAGCCACTAGCCCTGTCCAGCAATTTTATACACAGCTGTGAGCATGCTTGGATGTTAATTGCTTAATTAACTCAGGAACCACAAGCACCTGTTTTCACTACACTTTGTATCAATCATTTATTAAAGTGTTTATTATTTTATATAACTGCTTATTTTGGCAGTTACCTGTATGTTTAGTTTGACTCTTACGAGCTGCCTGTCTTCCCAGTTAACATTAAATCCGCTAGCATGACTCATCCACTTGTCTCTACAATTAATTACACTTGTCTCAAATTCTTCCACTTGTCTGTACAATTAACAAAGTTTTTCTGTGACTAAATTAGTTTTCTATATCTCGCTCTTTTCTTGCTCTTAATTGTAAGTCCCCCTGGATAAATTTAACCAAACAACAAATGTAAATGTGTAAGAAAGCAAGCTAACTGTGTTACCTTGTCTGAAAGATGAATTCTATTGTTGGATCATAATGATTAATTTTCTTACCTCTTTCTCCCAGCAGTAGGCCTTCTCCGTGGTGACGGACAGATCATACCGTAGGCCCTTCTGTCGGCCAATCACTTTCTGGGGGCCGTATATTGTTCTGTCCCCTGGCAGGAAGTCCACTTCACTGAGGGACTTGGCGATCTGCAGGGCAGTGAGGGAGTTGTCGCCGGGAGGGCCCACCTGCAATGGCTCCGAGAGCCAGGGGGTGGCAGGCTCACAAAGCGGCACCCTGGTGGACACGTAGGGGTAGAGGGGGGGGCCCTTGCGAACAGAGAGGGGCCTGTCCTGGTGTATTCTGGGATGGTCCTTCCTGGAGGTCTCCTTGTACAGCCGGGCAGTCTCACGGGCAGGGACAGGGGGGTCCTGATACACGCTCCTCTGGTCTCTGTGGGCGTCCCTGTAGGGTGCCCGCTCCTTGGGCTGGAGGCTATTGTTTGGGGAGCCCTTTGGGGAGTGGATTATCGGTGGCTTGTCTTGAGCTGGGAAGAGTTGGTAGGAGGAGCCAGGTTGGGGCTGGGGTTGAGGTTGGGGGTGGGGCTGGCGCTCATTAGAAGTGTGGAACTGGGCGAGGCACCCCGGGATCTCGATCTCCGTGAAGTCTGACCGGCGGGGGGCCTTGGTATCCTGGCCACGGCCCAATAGCCGGGGCAGCTGCAGGACAGAATCCCTGGCCCAGACCACCTGGGGGTCCCGGCGCGGGGCTGGGGCCATCTGTGTCCTGCGTAGGACAGGCACGCCCTCAAAAATGAAATAGGCGGGGTTGGTGTAGCTGCTGGGAGCTGGCGTAGGAGGAGCAGCCACTGCGACACTGGAAGAGCTAGACAGCATGATGGAGGAAAGTCCATTGATAAAAGTCTGTATTTTTGCTTTTTTGTACTTCCTTTTGTGTGAATATGTTGTCCATGACCAAACCATTATAAAAATGTAGCTTATCTGTAACATATTCCCCAAATATGACATTAAAAGGTATACATACACTGCCCGGCCAAAAAAAAAGTCGCACACTCTAATATTTCGTTGGACCGCCTTTAGCTTTGATTACGGCGCGCATTTGTTGTGGCATTGTTTCGACAACCTTATGCAATGTCACAACATTTATTTCCATCCAGAGTAGCATAAGTTTTTGGCTGAGATCTTGTATTGACGACGGGAGAGTCGAACCACTCCGTAAAGTGTTCTCCAGCACATCCCAAAGACTTTAAATGGGGTTAAGGTCAGGAATCTGGTGGCTAATTCATGTGTGAAAATGATTCCTCATGCTCCCTGAACCACTCTTTCATAATTTGAGCCCGATGAATCTTGGCATTGTCATCCTGGCATATGCCCATTGATGGGATAACCTGGTCATTCAGTACATTCAGGTACTTCGCTGACTTCATTTTATTGCTGCATAATGTTGCTGAGCCTAGACCTGACCAACTGAAGCAACCCCAGATCATAACACTGCCTCCAGAGGCTTGTACAGTGGGCACTATGCATGACGGGTGCAATGGCAACTTTTTTTTTGGCCGGGCAGTGTATTACTAATCAGAATGACATAAGGAAGCACGTTCATTCTCACCGTGCGGTGGGTGCTCGTGTCGTCGGGGGTGACAAATGAGCTTTCACTGAGGCCTTTTCGTCTTTTTCGAAGCGAAACCATTCTGCATCAGACCGAAAGTATTCATTAGACCTTTAATATGATGCCATCGTTTACTGAAACATTTTACGAGAAACAGTAAGCTGCTTCTGCAGAATTCTGCTCCCTTGCAGGCAGCACGCTCTAACTTGCGCAACTGTTTGTGTGTAGTTAGGGTGATGCCTAAGGTCTGACCTACAGGCCAAAGACAGTTGGTGAATGACACAGGATCTGCCTCTGGTCAGTCACAGGGGGAACTGAAAGAGGAATCAATTGATAGGAATAGGACACTGAGGAATGGATAGAAGAGTATGGAAGGAGGGAGAGAGGAGGCCACAGACAGAGAGAGGGGAAGAGAGTGTACTTAAAGCATGGGGAGGAGCTGACTCACCGTAGGTCTTTTCCCGGGTGCGACGGCGATCCTTGGGCACGTGCACCCGGACTCGTCCCCGGATTGAGCCCATCTCCTCCCCGCGGTGAGTCAAGAACGTCTCAAACTGTTCCACTGCGCTGCCAATGAGAGAGCGCAGCGCTATACAGCACTCTCCTGCAGGGGGAGACAGAGAGCACAGCCTGAGGACTGCTGTCGAATGAAATGGGTCACCCAGTCACCCAGTGATAAAATGCCTGATGAACATTGTCACGACAGGGAAAGGAAATAATGGTAAAAAGAGATTTGTTTGAGCCTAACATATTCTTTTAATGGAAGCAGAACGACAGGAAGTGGTGGGACTGAACAGGAAGAGGAGGGACTGAACACACACCATATGACTCAAACCCGTCACATGACTTGATGGACAGCAGCAGGTGCTGGTCCTGTAGATACTCCATGTCTGAGACGATGGGGACCAGCTGAGATAGAGAGAGAGAGAGAGAGATCAGAAAGGAATTGAAAAAAAATGGAGTCCTAGTGATTTGCTCCACTAGCTCAAAGTTAGAGTCAGTGGCTATTAAACAACATAAGAAATCTACCTGTGCACGTTATCACTAAATCAGAGACAATTGAATAATGGAGGCTATCTCTGATTTAGCTGGATGGCAGCAGGGTTAAGTGTTTTTTACCTTAGGCATCTGCTTTGAGGACCAGCCCAGTTTCAGGAATCCTGGCACCTCACAGCCCTGTGAGTCATTCTCACTGGAACGCCGGAACTCTGGAGAAGAGAAGAACATTCTCATTTGCCCAGAGGCTTATGACATGGAAGTTTGGAAGTTTTTTGCCCAAAGCCCTGAATATATGAATGAATGAATGAATGAATGAATGAATGAATGAATGAATGAATGAATGAATGAATGAATGATCAAATAAATGAATAAGCAAATTATGAACAAATGAATGCCATGACAATGCCTTCAAAGCAGTATGAGTGAAACTCAATGAAGAACTTGGCTTTGCTGGACGTCTTCACGATCGCCTCAATGCCCTCCAACTCGATCCAGGCCTTTTCTGCGCTCGACCCTGGGTCTGTGGTAGAGAAAATAGGTATGACAAACACGCGCGCTACTGCCATTGACCTCACAGGACTGGTCACCTGGGCCATCACACCTGCTTTTGAGTTCCTCCCTTCATATCTGGGGCTGGGTGCACTAGCTGAGTGTTCACCTGGCTTTATGCAGTAAAGAAATTGAACTCTAAAGTCAGTCAAAACTTTGGCATCTATTACAACAGCTTTCTCCTGTTATGCTTGGGCATAACTCCAATGCCTTGTAGAGAGCATGCATGTGACATAATTTAAGACTGTTCTTCACAGTAATACAAATTTAAATTGTGGGCTACTGCACAATAAATCGGCTTTTAAAACTGGCAACAGGTCAGCTTGTACATAAATTTCAGAATGAACAGGCATTTAGCCAGTTGGATTGCGTTTGAAAATACAGCTGCCTGCTGTAGAGGACGTGATTCATGTGTCCAAATCCAGGGTAAGTGCTGCCCATCCACAGGACATCATATACGATGGTTGGATTTTGTAATCCATTTAATGTATTCTTGTGTTTGCATCCTAGCTACACTATTTAGTTAGTTTTCTTATTCCTATTAGTGAAAATCTAATTAGTATTTTGAAACATAAACGTGGAACGTAGGTCCAGTTTACAAATATGCATTGTCTTTTGAAACGTTATTATGTTTATGCATTACTTGTGCATTATGTAGTTATGACCAAGCTTGTTTTTGGTTGGTGCTACAGAATTTTTGCTTTGACTATATACTATAATAATGTGTTGACGTTTGTAAAGGATGTATTCTTTCACACTTCAAACACAAGCATACAAATTTCAGTTGATAATTTTTGCATGATATTCAGGAGTGCAAAAATGAACTCTATCACTAAACCAAAGTTGAATGAATCAACTAAGGTATTCTGTGACCTTTATAAGCTAAGGAATTCAGATAATGTATGATCTGCTAAAAACATAATTTTTGGTAAATGCTTGATGACCACAGTTGTGGACTGGTTGAGGTCATGACAAGATCCCAGCCACATTACTTACCCCCTGAACTCACCTGTCTTGGAAATAAACTGTGATGTCACCCCAACTTGGAATGTCGCAAAGACAGGTGAGTGGTCACTGGTTATGATGTCATCGGTGCAGCCTGTGGGAACACAAAGATCATCTAAATAAGCCATAAATATCAAGATTATTAACACCTTACATTGTGACTTGATCAACACTATTTTAATACTGAATTGCATTGTACACGAAGAAGGGAGAGGGGAACTGTGTCTGTGATTCAGAACTGAACAAAATATTGCACAACTCGTAACTTCCTCAGTTCAAATCCCCTTTTCTTTCCTCATTTCACTATAATTATAGTAAAGTCACATTATTATTGAAAGTCTGGAAGCTGTGCAAATTAGTTCTGATTCAAAAGACACAGAGAGGAAATGGCTAGGATGATAAGTGCTGGTTCTGCATTTTGTGCTGGTTCCAGCACGAAAAAAAAGAACTGGAATCTTCACACTCAGGGCAAAACAATCTTATTGAGTTTTTGGGTTATTGGGTTTTGCCAACCTATATACATGTATATATGACTTTGACACTGCATAAGTTGCTAATCAGACTCTAAGAGCAGTGCTCAATCTATTCTAGCAGGTATTTTAAACATTTGACTTGCAGTGTTAGTGAGATATTGATGTCTCCCCAACATCCGGTGCATACGCACTAAGGGCCTGATTTACTAAGACATTTAGCAGGTGAAAAACCATTTAGCACACGCAAATCCAATAACCTGACCAATGATTGGTGCAAAACAAATTCTATGACCAATCATTGGTCATGTTATTGGTTTTGCGTGTGCTAAATAGTTTTTCACCCACTAAATGTCTTAGTAAATCAGGCCCTAAGTCTCTCTGGATAGCTCTGCTGAATGAGTAAATTGTAATTGTACACACCGTATGAGGTGCAGCTGATGTGGGTCTCTGGGTAGGATTTCCACAGCACGCGGTCACACCAGGATGGCACATTTACCCTCACCTGGAGACAGAGAGCTGCTGTGTCACTTAGGAGGTGCTGTTACAGGAGGCATGCACAGGGCTGGGAGGGTAAAGCAAACCCAGGCTAAAGACATACTTTAAGAATTTAACATGAGTAAGCTTTGCCTAAACTGTTTGCACTCTATTTTGTAATTTACTCCGGATAGCATTTGCTAAATTCCTAAATGTCAATGCATTAAAATGCTGATATATTTAAAAAATGTTTTAAATTTTTGTAGATTCCTGAGATTCACTGCAAAAATCCTTTATGTTACCCACTAAATAGTGATATAATATGTGAATAATGTGCAGGTATGCCATTGGTGTTTAGAGGGTTAAAGTGCATCATATAATTCTTTTGGCCCAGGTCTGGGGCCTAATGTAGAGCTGAACTCAAGCTCTGCACTTCATTATGGTTATGAAGTGAGGTGGCATCTCATCTCTGACACATGCAGCTCTTCATTTTGGGAAGAAAAAAAAACACAAACACGCAATTATCTCTCCTCTTACACATGCCTTCTACGTGTGAGGCCATTTCTTGCCCTATTTTTAGATTTCATGACAGCTGCACTTTTAACCCCCCCCCCCCCCATGCCTAAACCCCACTGACTCCGCTGTAGATGATGGCGGCTGCGTGTCAGCATAGGAACAGGGCTGAGCAGAGCACTTATTTTTAGAGGCGAAGAATAGAACAAAAGCAGGGAACAGAGTGTATTTGCGACCATCAGGCCACCTACGCGTGTATCTACTTTTACATGATGAGTTCCACACAGCAAAAACTCCCACCTTCACCTCGCTGTGTTGGATAATGGCTTTCAGTTGATCTCCACAGTCACCAGGCTTTCACCACATCCCAAAACAAGTATGTATATAAGTTATTTACAACCGCGCCCCTTACCCAGCGTCCCCCAAAACCCCATCCCCCCACACCCCCGAATACAAGTCCTGAAATCCCACAAATGTTGAACTCAGCCAATAAAATTAAAATGAACGGCCATCCATGCTTCAAATTCGGAACAACAAAATGTAATAACATTCTAAGACCATTCTTGCTAGCCCATGTTCCTAGTGACTTATCAAGTTTAAGGGGCATCCAGAAGGCCAGAAAAAAAATTATCTTGGAGAAGTACTCTCACCCCTGTGGTCTTGTACTTCTGCCAGAGGTAGCAGTCTCTGGAGCCTCGCTCATAGCGGTAGGTGGGAGGAAACACAATCTGCTCTTCATCTGCAGAGAGAGAACACAGAGAGGGATCAGTGTGAAACTAAATGAAAAGCCAGAGAACAGGACATACAGTAGGACAGGGGTGTCCACCCCTGTGTTTGGGGAGCCACAGGGAGAGCCAGAGCCACCAGCAAACCTCAGACAGTCGGCTGGGAGGGAGGACGCACACCCAAAGTTTGCGAGGTACAGACTAGTGGAGAGCAACCATGAAAAGAGAGGATAGTCACACATTCTATAATGCTCACAAATAATTTATTGCCAATAACAAACAGACACACAGTGTCTTCCTCAGGGGAATAATGGCCACAGCAGAGCCTTGTTTGGCTGGAGCTGTAGGGAGCAGGTCCTTTCACCCAGAGACTGAAGTCCTTACTTACTGAAGTTAAGGAAGGCCTTCCTCTTGTGGCGCTCGCGGGTCAGCTGGTCCGCACGCATCAGGTCATTGAACTCCCTCTTGGAGACATGCCTCAGAATGTCCTGCAGGGGGCGTCAGTGAGGTGACAAGAGTAAGGCATTTACCGGGATTGACTGGTGCTTGTGAGTTTGCGGCACAACAACAGTCTGCTCAATGTTTCAGTAGAAAACACCAGCACACTCAGAAGTCTGGTCCCCATAAATTGAATGCAAGAGCATGGGGGGGGGTTAGGTCACTTAAATTACTTGGGACATTGCTTCGTTGTTGACTCTGGGCCAATGCAGTGTGCCAACACTAATTTTGGGATTGTGATCCAGTCAGGAGACTGACCATTGTTTAGTTGATGACATTGTAAACCTGCTATACCTGCACTTCTAGGTCCAGCCTGTAGTTGAGATCTCCACACCAGAAGAGGTGGGTGAAGCGCAGGCTGATGTCGAAGGCGCTCAGCTGCCTGTCGCCCAGGGAAAGCAATCGCAGGATGTCCTGGAAGTTCTGGTTCCGCCTGAGAAGATACAGAGAGCCAGGCTTAATGCACATGTTTTTATAAAGACACATGTCCGAGCAAATATGCTCCGATAACCCTCTGCTGTACTCTTACTACACATGCGAACACACACACAAAATACTGACACATTCACATGTAGGCAGATGCAGACACAAGCAGGCACACACATGCACACACAGACACATGCTCACACCAATGCACAGGCACACACGCATGATCGCACACACACACGTGCACGCAAACACATGCTCTCACCAATGCTCATGCACACATGCACACACACACACACACACACACACACACACACACACATACACACACACGCGTGCACGCATGATAATTGGGTCTGATGCAGACTGTCAACTATCAGTCTTTTGCCATCTTAGCCGACCTTGAACACCCAGACACTACACAAGAGCTGAGTGTATAATCCATGTACTGTGCATACCTGACAATCTTCTCACTGCCAGAGGTCAGATGGCAGTTGACAAAGCCGAAAGAGGTGCCATTGAACAGGAAGGAGACCCCTACAGCCCCCTTGTTTCCTGAAACCATGGAAATAGAGTTTTAAACAGTGATTTTCCTCAGAGCCCCATTGTAGTTTTCCCTTATCACACTGATCTGATCTGATTTGTTATGCAATAGGCCAAGCGCAAATATACACTTCATCTGCAGATAGAAAGGCAGGAAGCAGGACGACTAAGCTTGCTGCTGTGGGTCGTACCCAGAGTGTTCGCCAGGCCGGTCTTCACGCTCGCCATGTTGACATGACTGATACGGTTCTCATGCTCTGGCCTCACAAACACAGCTAGCCTGATGTTCCACAGTGACTGGAGCGCCACCTGCAGGACACAAACACACACTGCAGCTTTGGAAAATTGTTTGAAAGACTGTAGACCTTGGGGCCTATGTGACTATCACGACAGAACATTTTGTACTGCAGAATGTACCAACCAAATGTACCAACAAAAGCTTAATTCCTTTCCGATATTTTCACGTGGCCACTGACCAGTTTGAAGTCGATGTGCGTGACGCTCCGGAGAGTGGCCTTGGCTTGCTCCACCCACTCCCTCTCGCCCTGCGGGTTCTCCTGAGTGCCCAGGGCGTACACATCGTGCGGGAGCGCGGCCGTTAATTCGTCCGGGACACGGCCAAGGCCCTGGCAGGTCACCCAGGACTGCAGGCCACGAGGAGGGGGGGAGCCACCTGTACCAAAAACAGGTGGTGGTGAGGAAGCTTCATGCTGCACTCTGCTTGTGTAGTAGTCACAGCCATATCAATGTCCTCGGAAAATAGTTAATCAACTGAGTTTAATTAATAAACTGTTAGCATAGATGGTTGCTCTCATGGTTTCGATTTCATAAGAATTCACTGTTGCCACCTCTTTGAGCAAAGCCCCTCTACCTTAATTTTGTCCAATAAATTACCAAGAGTTTGTCATGTAACTGATGGCAGTGAGTATGGCTAAACCGTGTGATATCTGATCTGATAGGGGGGTAAGGGAATTAGAGGCAGATAATATAGGGAGATCGAGACTGGAGCAGCACATGGCTGAAGTACCCATGTTCCAGGTGCCCACGAATACAGAGATGGCATCCGGTTCACTCTGCTGGGAATGCCTGGTCTTCATCAGCTGGAGCAGCTGACAGAAGGCTTCTCGCTTCTGAAGCAAAGGAGAGGAACTCTCTCAGTATACACACACACACACACACACACACACACACAACAACAACAACAACAAGAACAACAAGGAACCTGGCAGCAGCCTTCTTTCACAGGAAGGGAGCTCTTTTATAAAGATTGAGGGGAATCATTGCAGAAGGAGGGGATTTGGCTCGATTATAACACCCCCCCCTCCCAAACTCACCCGTGCGCTCTCAAACAGCAGCTCCCGTGGAGTGTTCCTATGATTGTCCACCACCATGCGCAGTTTTGCTGGGCTGCTCTGAAACTTCACCAGCTGTAGAACTGACAGCACACACATGCACAAATGCACACACGGACACAGACATATGCATATGCATGTATACACAGACACACACAAGCGTGTGCACACCCACACAAACATACGGACACAAGCAAAGCAAAACAAACACAAAATCAGCTGGCGTCAAACTTGTCCCGTACAGTTATTCCATTTATGTTCATTCAAAATTCTCCATCAAGAAATTTCACTCACTCCTGTCATGTGACAGAGTTTCCACGCCGAAGGCCCCTGATTTTTTGTCAAACAGCAGAACTCCATTGTCAACATCCACTGACACGGTCTGTCTGCCATAATGGACAACCTTCACCTGTATATGCATACATGCACACACACAAACACATACGCACACACACACATAAAAGAGTGAGAGAGGGGAAAATATTAGTATTTTTGGATTTTATTAAGCTTACAAACATAGGGAAAAGAGTCCTTTGAAGTTGAATGACACACAACCCTACAAACTGCTACATGTATGTAGTAGTCTGCAATTAAGAGAAGCACATTAACTTCCAAATGTATGTGAATATCAGTCTTTCATGTTAGCTATTGATTGGTAATAAATTATTTCAGGGCTCAACTGAAGCTTCACACTTATCTTCACACTTTTGGACTGTAGAGAACAGCAACAGATCTGGCTGAATTAGTGTGTTACTGTAATAACTATATCCATATATAGACAATGGTGTAAGAAAAAGTGTAACAAACAAACAAACAAAAAACTCCATGTGTACTCACCTGAAAGGAATGAACAGGTATGGGCCTCGCAGAAATCTTTGCTGCGGGGGCAGGCTCGGGGGGCGGAGCAGGCTGTGCTGCCAGATTGTGATTGGCCACAGCATCCTGCAGAGCCTTCAGAACCTACACAGCACAGTCATATGTTTATTTCAGGAAATGGCCACAAAAGGATTGTGAATTAAGCAGCAGATAAAATAAAAATGTAAAATATGTTTATTCATGCTGAACAGGTTTGCTCTGTTAACTGAGCCAAAAGAAATATGGGTTCAGTGTAGCAATGGCCATGAGTTATTTCTGAATATGTGACCTGGGGAATATATCATTTATACGGCAGTTCTCATCCACTGTAGGTAAATATAATAATCAGTGGGAAACGGTCAAAGGACCTCAACCAATTGTACAACTAAGGGTTGAGGTTGTTGGTCCAAAGGTGCATCTAAACTAGGGGTTCAGGTTCAGGTTTTTGTGCTAGCACAGTACAAGAACACCCCATTAATTATGGTTTTGCTGGAGTCAACCCCTTCTGCACAGGCTAAAACCTTTAGCAAGTCTGGCCTTACGACTCTAAATGGTCAGTTGTGCAGTACAGGTGACTACGGTGCAGGGCTATAATGGGTCTGAGCCAGCACTGTACTGTGAGATGGGTAAATGGTCAGATGGGGGATAGCAAGAAGGGACAATAACATTGCAGTGGTGTGAGCAGGTACCCTCTTCTCCAGTGAAGACAGCAGGCTGCAGAGGGCAGAGATCTTACACATCAGACTCTCCATATCCAGCTCTGCCCCCTTTCCCATGTTCTACACAACAGAGGAGAGAAACATAAGAACAAGATTACAAAATCTACAGCATAAAGAGCTGATCGGCTTGCTTCTTTCACATGCTCTCTGCTCCCTAACAACAAGAGGTTTCAGTTGGTAAAAGGAGTTTTTTTCTATGCTACAGCTTATTAATATTAAAATATTTTGGAAAGACAAAAAAGATAAAATAGAGAAAAACAGAGGGGAAATGAACCTTCAATCAGATGAATTGATCGCGATTGATGCTAAATCATAATGTGGTGATCAACTCGCTCACTACACTACTCTTTGATGCTACAATAATAAAATCAATACAGTTTGATCTTTTTTTTTGCAGCAATGTGCCCACAAAGAGTGATATATGCTGTTTGGTAGGTGGAACACTAGAGGGCGCACAGTTTACATGTTTGTAATTATTCTTTCAGGCCAAGAAACCCTGGGCTTATTGTTGCTCAAATGTCTGACCGATTATTCCAAGCCAATAAGACCACAGGTATGCATGATATTTAGGCATCCCGTGCACTCACAAGCCACTCTTCAAAAAAACAAGCTTTCCGTATTTTGATCTTAATAGGGAATGTTTCAATTGCATTTGATTGTGTGAGGATCAAACTGTTATTAGGGAGCTGTTTAACTTAGTTTATTAGCATAAATTTACACTAGTTTCAGCTAGTTTAGGAAGGTCAATGATATACGTGCATTTATAGAGAGAAATGTACATTACAGAGTACCTCTACTTGTTGCATATTATATACTCTCCATTGACACGCAAGTACAACTAAACATTGTACAAGTTTTTTTTTAGAACAATTCATGGTAACATTTGTTGTTGCTATTTCTGTGTTGTTAATTTATAACTACTTGGTAGCAACAGGTTATTAGTGAATAATTCCAATGTAGGTAGCATGGAACAACAGTTAGCTGTATTCTTAATTACACATATGAATCAATGCCAGCCCTGTATAATGATAACTAACATGTAACAGAGTCTAATTCCCTTGCATTGTTTCACATGTGTAATCAAGAATATCGCTAACTGTTGTTCCATGTTACCTACATTGGAGTGAAGGGGTGGGTGGGTCCACAGAAAATGCATTGGCTCATTAAGCGGGTGGTGCATTCTGTATGGTCAGGGAACCACTGCTCTATGCAACATACTGACAATGAGGAGCTCCAGCAGAGAGATGGCAGAACAGCAGCCTGAGTGTGGCCAGGTATCAGGGACACACCTGTGTCTTAAGGCTGGTCAGGGGACAGGCAGGATGGTCAAACACTTTGGCCAGAGTCTCCAGGCTGGACAAGGTCAGGTCTATCTCGCTGCGGAGAAACAAAACTGCTTAAAAACTAGTTTTTTTTTCTTTGAAAACTTTTTTATTCTATTGTCAGAGGTACTTTTCCTGCATATTTACAGAAAGATGGATAAAAGACACATGTGGGACAATACTATTTCCCTTAAAAAAGTTAATTAAACATACCACATATTATTTAATGATAACTCTTTTCGATGTCTTCCTTTGTGTCAGTTTGCAAAAAAATGTCATATTGAGCAGGGGCTGACGGAAGTCCAGATTTAGTTTGAATGATCCAAACAAACCTGTACATTAGCTCTGAACTACACCTCCAATCAATACCGCTGTGTAATATTATTCTGTTCATAGAGTATCTAGTTTGGCCTTACATAATCAACATCCTACATCAGTCCCTCTGAAACTATCCTTGGTGATATTCCTCATCACCACATACTGTGCCACCATTTATCCAAATGCTCCAGGGTGCCATTAGAGTAGCATGTCCTATAAGTTATGCCTATAAGTTACCTGTGTAGTGTGCAGGCCCCCACAGATAGTAGCAAGAGTGTACCGCTGAGAATTCAGTATCCGTAAACTGTACAAACTCTGGCAGGTAGTGCCTAGAAGCACCCGTTGACTGTTATACTGGGGTTTGAGAGACAATGGTGCCCAGATGGTGGCATTGACAGTTGTATTATAGTAGTCTACCTGTGCAGACTCTCGCAGGCAGTGCCCAATGTGCGCTGCAGATTGCGCAGTCCCGTCCCTCCTCTGCGCAGACCCTCCAGGTCCTGGGGAAGCTCGTTGCGCAGGTATTCGCTTAATAGTCCTACCAGTTCACTGGCCATACTGCAAAAAAAACATCATGTGACTACCCAGAAAACCAAATGAGGTCTTTAAATGCTTCTTCAGCCTGTGGAAAGTTGGGAAAACCTTGTGTTCTCATGATCTGGTCAGGTAGCAAGCATGTCTTTAAAACATTCTGTGGAAACATTTAGTGATCTGGACCTATTTATAATGTACTTGGAAAATTGTGGTTTGGGGGGTGGGGGGTTGTGAAAAAATTAATTCTTAAAAAACATTGCTACATAGCTGTTATTCTCCATACCTTTACAGTTGTAAAATAGTACTAACTGGATAGTGTGACTGCATGAAACTTAGTGTGGCTTTAGCATCACAATCACTGTCACGAATATCTAACCAGTTGGTTATAACCCAAATACACACATGCGGTAACCATTTGACATGGCACTGTAACCATTTTCGGTTACAGTGCCAAAAGTACTTAGTGGAAGAAGACACAAACATCTCGAATAAGTGGCTGTTCTTTAGTGGCTTCAGCATGTCATGTGCTCCTTAATTTTGAAAGGTCAGATGGGACACTGGACGAGGTGACCTAGTTTAATGTCTCCAAGGGTATCTGATCATGTAGCTGGTCTAGGATTGATCCTTTCCAGCACTGTAAAGTAAACAGTCAAACTCAGATACAGTTAAATCCCCGCAATACAGCAGACCTGGGTAAAATACTTTATTTGAAATGCTTTAATAAACCTTTAGACCCCAGTAAAAGTCCTGCAGATTGCCTAAACGTTTATAATCTATTTTCAAAAAATATTCAGAACAAAATTCATATAAGTGCATGTTTTTGTCAGTAACATTTTCCGTTGAATATTCTCATGGATCTGCAGGATTTCTTTATTTGCATCTAAAGAGTTAAAGAATTTCAAATGCACTTGATTCAGGTCTGGTACACAGTACATGAAATAAAACAAAATGGGTAACACTTTACATTAAGTTGCATCTATACCTGTGTCGTTAAATTAATTTGGTAACAAGAGGTTATCACTGAGTAACTCTAGCGTAGGTTAGGTTAAGTTAAGTTAAGTTAAGTTATACTTTATTGACCCCGTGGGGTAATAGATAGGTAACATGGAACAACAGTCAGTGGCATTCTTACTTATACGTGAATATTTAGAAATATTTTATTTACACTCATAGGCCACATATTCATGATACACAACAAATGAACCTTGCCTGTTAATTTCACAAAATATCTTGATGACATGGAATAATTTTATTTCAGCAGGAGAGATGTAACAGGGCTGGCATTGTTTTGCATGTGTAATGAAGAATACGACTAACTGCTCTCCCATGTTACATACGTTGTTATTACTCAGTAATAACCTCTTTTTACCAAATTAATTACACTTTAATCACACAGGCATAGGTTCAACTTAATGTAAAGTGTTACCATAAAATGTATACCAGCCTTGTTCTCAGTATGTATCATAAAAGAGAGTGTGTTCAGTAGGTAAGGAAAGTGTGTTCAGCATAGGTAAGGAGAGTGTGTTCAGTAGGTAAGGAGAGTGTGCTCAGTATAGGTAAGGAGAGTGTGTTCAGTAGGTAAGGAAAGTGTGTTCAGTATAGGTAAGGAGAGTGTGTTCAGTAGGTGAACCTGGGTACTGTGATCTCCTGCAGCCTCTGGAGGAGGAGTAGATGGAGGCCTGGGGTCACAGTGGTTCCTTGGGGGGTCACCGTGTTGGCTGGGGGTGGGCCTGGACCTGGCATCCATGTCACACCTGGCTTCTCATCATCTGCAGAGAGGAGGACAGAAAAAATTCAGCAGGTGAATGCTTACAAATTGGCCTTGGCTCTAGCCCGCAACTTTAGCTTTCAGCTATGCAATAGTTCACATTTTACATTTTGGAATTTATGTTGAAAATTACACATGGTCCCTGGCAAATAAATTAAACAAAATCATACCCTTTGGACATTATTAATGGCAATTTTGAAATAAACATCTATTTGCAATAATATTCAGGACAAAATTCTCATTCATGCGGTTGTACATTTATGCTTTGTAACATATTTTTTCGAAGCTGCTGGAGTGTCTTCATATGTTACTGGCATCAAAAGGATTTTAAATACACATTTGGCTCAGGTTTGACTAAAATAAACATAATTCTAGCACTGTAAATAGCTGTAAATTACCATAATACTGAAAGATTGCACTGTTTATTCCAGTGTTCGGGTAGCTCCTCCCACCTCACCTGAGCTCTCGTCCCCTGGATCAGTCTCGCTTCCCACGGGGTAAAGCAGGGGTGTGACCAGGCCGTTGTGTGGCTGTTGATACCCCAACACCAGGTCCCCCAGTGAGCGGAAACAATTGGCTTGCACTCCCTGGGACGTCTACGGACAACAGTGCCAGTGATTACAAAACATTACCAGAGAAACCGACAAAACAATGAACAGAGAAATACAAAAAATCCATTAAAACTTAATCAAGCCTCCTACTAAAATTCTGTGAAACTAGTTGCAGCTCTGTCTCTTCTTCACAGCAGTGAGATTGTAACTCAACTTGTTTTAACACAAACTTAACCACGGCTACAAACACTGAAGCGCATGTACTTGCGCTGTCTCAATGTTGTTTTACGAGAGCTTTGTACAAGGATGCATTTGCAGAGGGACAAGCAGTGGATTGTGAAGAGAAAGAGGTATTACCAACACTGTCGCCATGGCAATCTGCTGACCATACATTGGAATCTGAGGCAGGCAGCTCTTCATTACTAATCTACTCAGAGTATTCCCAGTACAATTTAAGCCAGAACCAGATAAAGAAGTCAGATTTAAAACAGATTCACTTCCAAGACTAAAATTGTCTAAAAGGTTTGGGGTTGTGAGTGACAAAATATAGCAAACCATTCACCGTTCCTTATTAGCCGAAATTGCAGCTGCATTATTGCGTTATATTATATTACATTACATTATGTTTAATTACTGCCTTTAGTCAAGTGCTCTTATCCTGAGTGACTAACAACATGAACACATGACCAGGAATGAAAGTTCAGTACAGTTCTAATAGACAGACAAAAGAAAGTTGGAGCTGACAAAATATCAGCTATCCTAACAAGAATTAGCTAATACATTTACGCAAAAAATGCAATATATTGTATAATATGATGTAATATAGAGCAGTGGTCACCAAACTTTCTAAGTTTTATAAGCAAACAGACTTTCTGTGATTCATATCCCTTATTAAAACATAACCTGCCATATGTTGTTGTGAAATGCATGTAGAAGGTTCCGTGTTTAATTAGACTAGATATTATCTGAAATGATAAATAAGTGTGCTGTATAATATGCAGTAGTTTGTTTTTCCATGTGTAATCATGCAACCTGCCGCAACCGATGAGTCACTATGGGGCCTCATCCCACAGTTTGGGGCGACTAATATAGGGCATAAAAATAGAATAATACATAAACCATATGGAGGCAGCTGATGCGCACATCCACTCTCACGATGACAGCAAAAGATTTCCTGGTACCAAAAAGCAGTGTCTGTCGGCCTACTTTGTGCACCCTGTCTGAAACAGAAACCGCCAGGGCTGCACCTCTGTCAGCCCTCCCAGAGGTAACCCAGACAAGAGGCGCAAAGGCAGCCTGGCAGAGCCGCGCCCCAGCTGGGCTCTCAGGGCGATGATGTCACTGCCGCCCACATCCTGCAGGCTGCCAGTTGGCTGCAGTGAGTCAGAGTTCCAACGCTTTCTACATGGCCACTTGCCTGTTATACCAGCCCAGCCACAGATGCACACACACACACACGCATACACACGTATGCACACATACACACATGCACACGCACACACAAATACACATGCACACCCGCACATACGCACACACACACACACACACACACATACATACATACACACACACGCACGCATGCATACACACGTATGCACGCGTACACACATGCACACGCACACACACACAAATACACATACACACCCGCACATACGCACACATAGGCAAACACACACATACACAATAAGGTGCCAACGTGCTCCCAAGACACACTGGACTACTACCACACCAACATCCTATTGCGTCTGTATTTCGGGTATTAGGATCACATGCTCTTCTTACTCTTCTTACTACACAAATACAGTAACACTTTCTGGCAGGCACAATTTGAGTTTGTTGCCAAGGAAAGAAACAGTTGTTTACAATGAAATGGAGAAGAAAATGATAGACGATTGCAAAGGAAGAAAGAAAGAGAGGACAGGAAAGAGAAATGAAGCGCGGCTGTAACCTTGGCCATGCTAATTTTCTGATAAAGACATCAGTCTTCCGTTTCTACAGAATTATACACCCACTGTGTAGTAGCACAGTTTATAAGATACTGTACCAAGAAAAATCCAAGAGATACTCTCTGGCTGTCCCAGGAAACAAACCATAATAGACAAAAACACCCCAAAAACTTTCTTTGGTGGTCAAAGAGCATCTTCTCTCGTCTGATAGAAATGTTTTTAAAGGCAAAGTCTGGCACCATATATGGTCTTAAAAGTCTGTTGAGAAGGGCCCAATTTTGTGTTGTGTGGCCTGGGCCGTAAGACTTCTCGCTCATTTGTGCGTACACACACACATAAGAGGAATGCACATGCTGGTTTGCGGGCAGTGCTTTTCATGTTTGTGTTATTGTGTTTTTTTTCCCCCCTGCCGTCCATAATGAGGACCAGGCGCAATGGCCCCTTAAAGAGACAGAACCCAAAGATCAGAGTATCTCTGTCAAACACACACGCACATGCACGCACACACATACACACACACGCATACACACACACACACACACACATACACAAATGTATACACATATATTCACATGTACACACAAAAGCACGAACACACAGTTCTGCTGGTCACATGGTACTCCCTACACGCTCTGCATGGCCCAGCCCACTCATCATAGTAGCCTCCGTCTCTGGCCAAGTGAGTGGGGTGCACAAGAATCTCTGTGAGCAACACAATCTTTCCTCTGTGCTCCAGAGGTCATTTTATAAACATGCAGCTACATGACCAAATGGCAGAGGCAGCATCAAAATAAAACCTGTTCTTTTCTCTCGACACCGTAAATTGTACACAGCCCGGACACCCAAAGGTTTCCTGTTTGAGTCTGAAAGGAAAATACTGCAACAACGTATTCAATTTTCTAGTTAGCTATTGAATAATCTGGGTTGTTTTGATTGCTCGCTTTTGTTATAGCTTTTATTTGATTGATCTTGCTTTTACGTGTTCCTGATCCTTTTAGTGTTTTTCATATTCTGTTTGTATTGTTTTTTTTTTGTTTTCTGTGAAGCACTTTGGGCTGCTTAAGAATCACATGAAAGGTGCTAACAACTGAGATGTTGTGGCAACAAAAGCTTTCTTGAGGTTTTTATTTTATTTTTAATTTGACATCGCCTTGTGTTCGGTTCATTTTTAACACTGAATCTGGCTAGTAACATGAGCAGAGCGGCATTCCACAAAGCAGGATTACTGAGTAAAAACAGCTCTTTTTACTTCAGTCCATTTTCCAGATTTTGGAGGGTTCTGGGTTTTACTCAGTTATCCAGCTAAGTCATTAATCCTGCTTTGTGGAATACCCCCAAGGTGATGACCATGGATGGAAAGTATTAAAAAATAAGACATAGCATCGTGGCCACTCACCTGGACTGCCAGCAGGCCTTCTGTATCGGGGAGAATGCGGTAAGTGTGAACATGACGCTGAAACCTGCAAACAAGACAGTTTCCCTTACCAACTACACACCACAAACATGACTACGTGGCCCTGTGCTCTTACCACTAAACCACATGCTATGCTATAGATCACAAGCCGACCTATAAAATTACACACAACTTGTTTCTGGGGATAATTTAACCTCAATAAAGAGGGGCCGGGTGTTAAGATTCAGGGCAATGTGACGTTTTTTTTGGTCACAGTTTACTGTAAAAGGCATTCACATTCATTCTGAAAATTAGAATGCTTCCCTCCCTTACAATCAATGAATCTCAGACAATAATGCTTTGCTTTTGGATTAAATCACGTCTTTTGCTAAAAGTACTGAAGTCACAAAATGTCTATTTTGAGAAAATCTAATCCGAAAATATCATTGATCCATAAAATCAGCCATTAAAAGTTTTGTTGTTTTTATGCATTGCTTAGGCACCTTTTCTGTTAACAATACTTGGCTAAACAAATACAACATGTTTCTATGCTCAACTTGAATTGTCTAAAAATGTGACTTCAGTACTTTTAGCACCAGGGTCTTCAACTATGTAGCTAATTGTGGCAAACACCTGTAACACCAGGTCAGGTGTGGAGTCTTTGTGCCCCCCAGGAAACTGTACAAGGGTTTGTGCATCAGACATATCTATTTCTTCCTGAGGTGGCATTGTCAGAGAAGAACAATACCCATAATGCCTTGTGGTGGGACTGTAGCAGTGCATTGTGGGTGGCTCTTTTCATTTACGCATTAGAAAAACAAGCAGGAGAGAGGAAAGGCCGCTGGAACTGGCGGGATCAGCTTTCAGGAATGCATCTGGCGCAGGGCCGCGATGGGGAAGGAGCTCGGTCACCAGAGCACACTCCCAGTTCTAGGGCCTGGGGAGAGGGGAGGGAAGAGAGAGGCCTAGCCCAGGATCGAGGCCTCCTGCCTCTGCCACTCTAGTCCAGGCCACCCTGAGCAGCCACTGTTCTGCCCTTCTGCTCCTCTCAATCTGCAGCTAAACTTTCCGAGTTACCAAAGTTCGTCCCTGTCAAAACTCTGTCTGAGGCTGATGGAACCCACAGACATTGGGAGCTATATTAGATGGGAGGTCTGTTAAATCAATTTGTGAAACCTGCAATGGAAAGTAGTATAAAATATAATAATAAAAAACCCTGTCCCCCCCATCTGTGTGCAAGGGAGGAGGGCTGTGAGCATTGTTTGTGGTGGTGACAGTGCAGCTTGTGACGGGAGACAGGGGTGGCAGCACTGTAAATTCTATAAACCCTCCAGCTACTTTATATTCTTTACATTGAATGTCCTATCTCCCAACCATTGAAACCAAAAAAATTCCAACTTGATGCATATTCTGAAAATTGAACAAGGACAATAACCAGGCAATGGACATTCTGTACTATAATCACCAGAAACTCCTGTTTTTAAGAAGCAGAGAGGACAGAAGGTTTATGTGAGTGAAGAAGATGGAAGGTATCTCGTGAGTCTAAAGAATCAGGGGAGGCGCACACATCTGTAGGAGTGCATGCTGGTTAATGGAGTTTTACTTACAGGAGACAGAGGGCATAGGCTCCGGGCACAGACTCACTGTCCCTCAACAGGAAGCTTCCGTCCCTCCCCGCGCGGGCCAGCAGGTCCTCCGCACGCACGCGGCTGATGTCCCGGTGATACCAGGTCGCCGTCGCCATGGCGACGCCCTGCCAGGAGCGAGGGGGGGGCCTTCCGAGGTGGGGGAGGAAGAGGGGGTAAGAGGATCGTGGAGCCTGATTCTGCGGGGGATTCTGGGAAATGGGGTAATCCAGTCGGTAGGAGATGTGAAGGTGATGTGGTCAGGGCAGAGCAGGCATAGGGTGGTTGCTGTGGAGACCTGTTTCATGGCACCTCCAGATGTTGAGGCGTAGAGTCTTGGGAGGGGGGCGGGGTTACTGTAATCCTTAATGCTGACAATGCCAGCCGCCCTTCTTCACCGGCACGGCACGTCTTCTTTAGTCATGCCTGCCACGGAGCTCCAAGACGGGTCAAACGGCAGACCGCTTCATGCCGAACGTGCCGGCCTCCCTCTGGTGTGGATCAGCAGACCACGAGGTCTGTTCAGGCTCTGCTAGGACCCCGGGCGTCCAGGAGCAGATGGCATTCCAGCTGTTTCCGTGAGAGAGAGCAGAAGAGAACGTACAACTGAGATACGGTCTCTTCCCGATCCCCTTGCGCTCTCGCCACAACAACAGACACTCCTATTGTCCCCCAAACAAAAAGGCGCTTGTGCTAAAAGAAAACACCAAGAGAAGAAAAAAAAGCGCAAACCGAGAAAATGCCTCTCTCCACGCGGCCCGGCTCCAGAGACTGCGGCTGGAACTGTGCGCCAAAAACAAGCAGCACTGTGTGCCACAGAAACTGGCTGAAACTAAATGATTCTGCAGTCCTTTCTCCTTATAAGGGCAGGGAACACCCCTCAACAACAGATCAGCTGATCATTTAGCTTCCTCTGCAGATGTCCCATAGCCAGACCCCCCCCCCCCCCCCCCACCCCCCCCTTCTCTTTCTCCACACTGTCCCAAAACAGTTATCTGAGCGGTGCCTACTCAGAAGGGGAGCCAAGAGTCCCTTCCCTGCCGTGCCCTGCCCTGCCCCGAGCGTGCGCTCCACACGCCCCCTTCCCCCAGTCCCCAGGTCAGGAGTCCACAGCGTCTGGGGTGGACTGTCGCTTTAGAGCGCGAAGCAGACGCAGGAAGCGGCTCTCCGCTCCAGATGTCAGCAGAAAGCAGAGAGAGAGAGAGCGAGGGAGAGTGAGAGAGACAGAGAGAGTGAGACACAGAGAGAGAGAGAGAGTAAGGGGGAGGAAAATAAAAAGGAAAAAGAAAAAAACAGCCGCGCTGAGACTGTGAATTCCTCTGAGTGGCTTCACTTTGTCACTGGTGTGTGAAACTTTCCCGGACCGCAGCCTCCAAGCCACGCACCGACCCCCCCCCCCATTCTCCCCCCGACCTCCTTGATTCCAAAACAGAAAACAGCCACGGGATCCAGGTAGGCAGCTGAGGCTCTCTGTCTCTCCCTTGTTTTCTGTCTTCTATTCTGTCTACAGCTATTTTTCTGCTGTGCAAGCTAGCTCCTTTTCTCCTCCCTCTCTTGCTTTTCACACTCCTTCAATTCTCTCTCTCTCGCTCTCTCTCTCTTTCTCTCTCTCCCAGTGTCTGGGAAGTGGGGCAGTTTCCTCCATATGGATATGATCATCGCTCGGTTTTTACGTCTCATTTTTGCCTCTTGCCGCCCCCAACGCACACACGGCCTCCCCACGCAAAACACAAACACTCACACACTGAGCTCAGCACTGTCAGCCTCACAGCAGCTAGATCGGTCTTGGATTAATTATACTGGAATCAGCAAAATATAAACTGCGTACCCACCACCTCCCCTCAACCACCAAACACATTTGCACCCCCCCCCCCCCCCCCCCCCACCCCAGTTGTTTCTTACAGGAAGTCAGAGTCTGCTCAGGCCCCCCTCTCCTGACGCCCCCTGTTCCCTCTGCTCTGTTGTGTAAGCATACCCAGGAGGGTCAGATGAGGGTCCAAGTTTAGCACACAGTCCCTCTGCCTCTCAGCTCGCTTCCTCTCTCTAGTGCACCCTGCTGTCTCGCATGGCGAGGATGATATATCGTCCACACACAGCACACACACACAGACACTCCAACAACACACACGCATTCACACACACTGTCCATTACCTTTGCAATAACACAATGAATTGCATCTTGTTGCATATTTCAGTCTCAGCATCATGAAATCTGAAGAAAGCTTTTGCATCATTTCCTTCCTGCAGCCTACAGCTGTACCTTTTAATGTAATTAGACAGTCCTTTGAATCAACATCTAATCTTAGTTCAATGTGTTTCAAAATGCAATGTTATTCATTACTTGATTTTCACCCAACAATCACAGCTCTCCACAGAATATTTTTACAAGACCTCATTTCTTTTTATTATTATAATTTTTTTGTTTCTGATTTTTTCCCCATTTTTCTCCCAATTTGGTAGCCTATTGAAACCCTATTCTATTTCAATTCCCCCCGTGTAGCAACCGCTAGAGAATCGCCACTACATAACCCCGTCAGCCGGTAGTAGGAAAGAGGAAGCCACGTCATCTTCAGGGCGCGACTCCTTGTGCTCCTGACCGTGTCAAGACCTAATTTCTGAAATGAATTGGAGTTTATGGACAAGGAGACTATCAACGACTGTATATCCATGATGATGTGATCTCTCAAATTACCCAAGTTTCATACCTAACAAGCTTATCTGAGAGAAACAGTGGTAAAACAACATTTGTCAACGTATGAAAGTGAATGAATAACATGTACTTAGGCCTAACTATCCCCTTGCCCAAAATATTTGCTGTAAACTCTGTAAAAGTGTTTTCCATACATTACCTGATTTACTGCTCTGTCAGAGCTCACTTGCTACAATTGGCTATTTCAGATGGCCAATCCAACCTTGCCCTCCTCTCAACACTCGTGCAGTGTCAGCAGAAGATGTATGAATAACAACAGGGCGAATTTGCCGCAGGCATGGTTGATTGTGGAAACACGATGATATTTACAAAATTATAAACACTGAAATGCTGTTATTATTGTTTTTGATTATTTTTACTGCTATTACGCCCCCCCCCCCCCCCCCCCTGCCCCGCCCCCCCCCCCCCCCCCCCCCCCCCCCCGCCCCGCCCCCAACCTTTTTGTTTTTTTCTCCCCAATTCGGAATGGTCAATTGTATGCTGTAATCTCCACAGTCAATTCAGGACAGTTAGACAAGCACATGTCATGTTGCCAGCCACAATCCAAGGTTGCAGAGAAATGAGTCTCTGCAATGAGGAAGACACTACATGTGCAGCTTTGCAAGCGGACCCTGGGCCAATGGCCTGGTACTGTGACCCAGACACAACATTCCTTCAAGTGAAAGCCTGGCATATTCCGTGGCACGATATGTCGATATTATCAATCACTTCTCTAAGGGTGGAGGGAAGGAGGTAATTATTATGAGAGTTGACGGTGCAAACATGATACATTTTTGATGAATTTTGATGTTTTTGTGTTAAATGTGCAATAGGACATAATTTATTTTGTGGAGGAAGCCCTGTTTACCAATAAGGCACTGTGGCTACATCTACCTACTGTGCCTATTTTAATCCCAGAGACATTAAATCAGGAATCTTACCCCTTGCTCAAGACAGATCACATGGCCCTCGTTGCGGGGAGCAGGCTGTGACCCCCGGATTAAATGAATTATTATTATTATTAGTATTATTACCCATAGGTATATTTGTTAATCTGTCCTGCTCTTATAGTCTGACGGTAATCAAAGTTTAGCAGTTCAACAGTCAAATGATACAAGAATTTTAATCAGGATTAAGCACAGCTCCACAGTTCGATATGATACACTTATGCAACGAATGGATTGATATTGGCAGTTGTTGCCACTGGAAATATATTATATATATATTGAGACTCCTGGTAATTCTGATTCTAATTGAAGAGCTGTGGACTCCTGACCTGGGGACTGGGGGAAGGGTGTGTGTGGAGCGCACACTCTGGGCAGGGCAGGGCATGGCAGGCAGGGACTCTTGGCTCCCCTTCTGAGTAGGCACCGCTCAGTGCCATGCTAACTATTTCCAGAGGGAGCTTAGCAATAAGGGGCTTAAAGTAAGTCAAAAGTTTATTGCAATTACAATCTCGTTCTGTTGAAACAGGCTATAAAAGGCTCATGCAAGGACTTAGCAGCTCATAGGGTTAAAAGCACAATGCAACAAGGTGTAATTCTTTCCTGTAAAGAGGGTTGTCTTTCAAGATGGCAATGCTCCCATTCACAGAGCATGCGTAGTTACCAAGTGGTTTGACTATATCTGCATTTCATGACCTTCTCAGCCACCAGATCTTAACACAGTTCATCATTTGTAGGATATACTGAAACACCACCTACAGTGTTTTCCACTTGCATCAACTAAAGAGTAAGTTGATAGACTGTCTTGTGAAAGAGCAGTGTCATACTCCTCCCACAGAATGTCAGACACAGTATATAATTCTCATTATAAGACATATAACATAATTTAATAGGTCACAGCAGATGAAGAAAACCTCAATGAACCAATAAGATTTTTCCCCCAAAGCAAAGCAGATTCAAACAGCAGATATTGCTCTCAAGAGCAGTAAAAATAAGCAAACTGTAAAATCAGAAGTTTATAACAGCAAACCTGTTACATCTGTTTCTGCAGAAAGCGCAGCTGATTTTGCACAATACAGTGATGGTTGTAGAGATCTAAGGAGGTTAAGGTCATTCAGTCGATTACGCAGTTCAGGAGCAGGCAAGGAAAGCACAAGGACATGGTGTTGTGGCGAGCTGGGAATTCTCAAGGAGACACTGAGCTAATGTGTAGGATGAAGGAACAAACCCTGACCTCCCACTGTACAGTGAAGTGACGATACCTGATCGGCTGGGGTTTGATGAGTCGGAATGTCCTGCTACAATGCCCCTCCTATAGCAACATCACTCTGCGTGATAGGTGTGATCGCTACACTATCTGGCCCTTTCACCGTGGAGCAGGATAACATCTATCTCTACAATCCATCTTGTTCATCAGCATAATGTGTTTAGGGGAAGCTCGGTAGTGTGTAAATAGTATTATTGTAAAGTAAGACTATTTGTGGTGTGGAAGAGACTGTAGACGGTGGCAGAAGAGAATCCACATAGGGGGATATCTACATTATCTGTAAACAGCACTGGTCTCAAGTTCAAGGGCAACAAGAGGACCACTATTCCCAGGTCATTTGTGGCTTCATCTGCATCTGCAGATAAGGGCTCTGTGGAAAGCGAACATCTCTCGTCCACCATGCACCAATGATGAGAGTGAAAACATTTACACTATTTTCAACGCTTAACCCTTCCCTATGCAGTATGCACACAGGTTTTGGTACAACTTTTCATTTTGTTTGAATGAGCTGTTGAATACTCTGCTGTATTTCATATGTCTGATTCATATCTCTGACCAGGTTTTTGTATAGTGGATACAGCAAACAATAATTTAAATTTATGGTTACAACGGGTATGATTTCACAATAAACAAAGGCATTGGACTGAGAAGAAAGGGAAAAAAGCCAGAAAAGCTGTGAGGAGCACAAACCAAGATCTGATTAAAGTTAAAAGCTCAGTAAATCATCAATCATAAAATATTTTACTTGAACCTTTTTTTAATTAATATTATTTTTCATAAACTTAACTGCCTCAGACATGACTAAACTCACATAATGGACCCATAATTAATGCATATCATCTGCGGAGACTGTGGAGCCCGTAATATGTTTAATCTCCTAAATTCCCAAATAAAAGAAATTAAATGTAATATCATTATGCCCATTAAAAGTTGTTTTCCTCTACTTTTTACTACGAAGTTTACACAAATTGATAAATTACATTAATTAGATGTAGTTCCAATAATTTGTTTTTCCCCAAAACAGTTCTAACATTACACAGTACACATATACAGGATGTATTAAAAAATATATAGGTAGAACAATTGCCTTGGCTGAGATCAAGCCGTATTTGGAGTAGAACTGAAGCAGACCTACCACTGTGGCCATGGCTTGCTTTCCTGACTCATGGTAAAAAGTTACATGGGAGATGAGACTAGGCATGGGACGATATGAAAATTTAATGTCAGGATTATCCTGGCCAAAATAATTGCGATTCACGATATTATCCCGATATGGCACTAAAACATACAGGAATCACTTTACCTTACATCTTGTTCAGAAACAAATATTTTTATTGCATCATAGGACACATATCTTTTTTTTGTGAACATCCTTTTTAGTGAAAAACAAGGACAGATTCAACACCCAGCAGGGAATCACAATGAGAGAAAAAATTAATTAATAAAAAGAATCCACCTATCAACCTGATATCCATGCATTCACAACATGGTTCAGTTAGTTATGTGTTGTAAATGCACAGTAAATTAATAACTTGTTTAGTTTTCAGATCACACAGACAGAGGTACAGCAATGACAGTAGAATGAATGCAAAAAAACAATCAAACATTCTTAAATAAGGTAATCATAAATTATAAGATCATCTGTTTCAGATTCCTAACAACCTGCCGTGCTCTGTCACTCTTCAACCAGCGCCTGAAGACAAGGGCAAAGTACACTCTATCTAGTGGTCTGGGGGAAGCATTACAGCACTTAAAGTTTCAACACTGTTTTTTTCCCCTTGAAATTGGAAAAAAATCACCTTGGGTTTCTCTTCCGGCAGTCTTGCGGTGTTGACTATGAAGTGAAAGGGTACATCACCAAGGAAGCAGACAATCCGGATGAGAAAGTGGACAGGTAGTGCGTGCAGTCCCACAGTGATCTAATACATTAAGCACCCCTGTATATTTAGGGAATAATCTTATTTTACCATTCTTTATGCAGTGGTGGCATCTTACAAATAATATCATGTCAAGAAATTGAGGATACCCTCTCAATGAAAATGGCCGAAAGTATATCCAAGAGGCTGTGGACAGAAAAACTGCAGCACACAAAATCCTCCATTGCCACTATCTGTTATTGAAGTACATTAAAAGTATCAGCCTTGTTAGTTTGAGATGCCCTCTACTCCGTTCGAGTTTGGATCTGCTTTTGCTCTTCCTACTCTGTGTTTCTTGCATCCGTCTTCACCACTGCAGGGACACCTGCCATTTGATCATTCGGAAAAGATCCAGTTTGCTCCTGACCATACAGGTGTGAGGCCCAAGGCTGGAATCAGAGGGCACTTCCTGATGTCAGACAAGCAGTATATGGAAGCAGGAATCTAAGATGGCTACAGTCTCCTGTCTGTCCAATGCAACCCTACATGTCTTTTTTTATCGACATCTTAAAATACTCCATTCCCAGGTTACGCATTCATTCACTCACAGTAAAATTTTCGATAGAGAAATGTACATGCCTCTGCTTGATGAGCCATCTCTAAATTAGTCTTCGTAGGCTCATACTACAAAAAAATGGATTGGATGAGTTCAATTCTGGGATTATATTCTTTTTTCCCATAAAAGGTGTATTACCATGGTGATCCAGTCACAAAGTATAAATCAACAATGAAACCAGCAAAGTGAAGAAAATAAAAATAACCGGTATGTAACAAGCCATATATAGTCATATTTAACCATCATGCACAATATCTGGTTGTTTTAGTATAGAATACAATATGTCGGTACATATAGTACAATGTCTACTGTCAGTATAACTAAAAGAGCTACTATGGCCATGCAAAAGCATAGGACTGAATAATAAATGGCAAATTCAAAAAGGGAAATAGTAAAGTAAAATCAGGTTCTTTGTAATTATTGGTGTTGTCTGTTGTACCATGCATACTACATTTGAGTTTGAGTCTTTAAAAGGATCTATCAAGCTACCATCCGATGGCATGCATATGCCAACTATGTGACTTCATATATGTATATCTGAGTCTGTACTGATGGTATATCTCTGTTATCAGTTGATCAGACCACAGATGTGGTGCTCTACTCTGCTGATAAATGCACAAAGTATGTGCTGAGTAAGGAGCTTGGGTAGGTAGTTCAAAACATGATAGATGTTACAATTCCGAAACTGGAATGGACCCAAATGCAGGACGCGGAGAGAGACTTGGGCAAAACTGACAGGAGTGAATTTATTAGCAATATGGACAGACAAGCAAGCAGACAGGGGAGCTGGGTGACGGTCAGGATACGGGGTAGGCGAATAACAGGGCAGGACAGGTGAAGGGGCAGGAAGGAGCAGGAACAAGACAGCAGACAGGAGGGCTAGGTGACGGACAGGTTGCAGGGTTGGCGAATACAGGTGGGCAGGAACAGGGAAGCCGGCTGGACGGGCGAAACTGAAAGCAAGACTGGACAAATTAGGAACAACCAAACTGAGGCCAATGAACTGGCGATGCGACAAACAAAGAGTGGAACTTAAATAAAGGGAAAACAGGTGTGAAGCATGAGGGATAATTAAAGTGAGTGAGGAATGTATGCAGGAGTAAATGAGGTGAGTGCGGAATGCGAGCGAGAAAGGCGAGTGATTGGCTGGGAGATAATGGGGAGCAAATGAGGAACTAAACGGGGAAGCCACGCCCAACCTGCACAATACAGAGAGACAGACCAGGTAAACGGAAAAACATGACATGAAACAAGAGGAATGGGGAAAACAAGTAGAACGAAAGGAAGGTGGGCTGGAAGGGAACGGCAGACGTGACAATAGATTCTCGTTTAAAATAGCATTGTCTGCGGTGATGACAGTGTCAGTGAAGTGTTTTCTGTAGCAAACATTTAATCCATCAGCGGAAATAAAAACTTACGAATGAAGGTCTTATGTGTGAGACACGCCTGCGCTGATCAATCAGGGCTTGTGCTGCCCATACAGGATGTCTGTTACAGGGACAGCGCCAATGGCAATTCAACATTTCAGAAAGAGTAGCAAATTACTCCCTTGTTGGCAAACAACAAAGAGAAGCACGGATTGGCCCTGGAAGGAAGGCTAAGGGATAGGGATATTAATCTGGCAATGTGAGTACAAGACTTTTGCAATCCAGAGATGGATACAACCCTCCAGGAATAGGATTCCCCATCTCTGGTTTAATTGATCACTGTATTCCCTCACCAGCATGACAGTCTGTACTGTATAGCCATGGCCTCCAGTGTATATGGCCAAAGGTATGTGGACACCCCTTGGTCTGGGGCTGTTTTTCATGGTTCAGGCTAGGCTCCTTAGTTCAAGTGAAGGCAAATCTTAACACTACAGCATACAATGACATTCTAGACGATTATGGGTTTCCAACTTTGTGGCAAAAGTTTGGGGAAGGCCCTTTCCTGTTTCAGAATGACAATGCCCCCGTGCACAAATAGAGGTCCACACAGAAATGGGTTGTCAAGATTGGTATGGGGGAACTTTACTGGCCTGCACAGAGCCCTGACCTCAACCCCATCAAACACCATTGGGATCAATTGGAAAGCCAACTGCGAGCCGGGCCTAATAGCCCCACATCAGTGCCCAACCTCACTAATGCTCTTCTGACTGAATGGAAACAAATCCATGTAGCAATGTTCCAGCATCGAGTGGAAAGCCTTCCCAGGAGAGTCAAGTGGGGACCAACTCCATATTAATGCCAATTATTTTGGAATGAGATGTTGGATGAGCAGGTGTCCATATACTTTTGGCCATGTAGTGTACTTCAGAAAATAAAAAAATAGTAGTAGCAGGCTATTATTAGTATTAGCATTAGTATTATATATTAATGTAATAGTTTGGCACATACCAAAGGCCTTTGAATGCTGGGTTCCCTGGTCCTCATTCTCACTTTCTCCCTCACCCTCTTTCTCTCTCAGGTTGAGGCCTAGCATCAATAAAGAGGTTCTTGGAATCCTGCTCTCCTACAAAGTCAAGGTCAACCTCATGGTTTCCAGAGGAGAGTAAGACAACCACCTCTCTTGACTTGCGGCGACAGACAAATCCATGTATTGAAAATAGACCCAAATATTGCTGAACTTGTGCATCTCTTTATGTTTTCTCAGGTTTGTTTAAATAGCATATACCAGTGGCATTCACTCTTGCCCCTGGAGAGTTGCAGGATGTGTAGGTTCTCATTGTTACTCAGAACTAGCTCAGATACAGCAGTTAATTCACCTCACCCGGTTTCTAGGATCTGAATTAGTTTCTGACTTTAAATTGGTGCATAATATGCCTTTTCGTTGAGATGTGTATAGAATAGAATAGAATAGAATAACTTTTATTTTCCCAATAGGAAACTTCAGTTGTAGCCACCAGCAACAACAAAAAAGACATAGACAGTGGGGCAGACCCACAACACACAAACAAACATATAAAGTAATACAGCCAAACGTCATGATTAAAAATAGCTCCCACTGTCCCGAGATGTCCAATGTCATCAACCAGTCCAACACACAAACTCTGCCTTCACGACTTTCCTCCATAGACAGTGTTGCGGTCTCTGTCCACTGTCGAAACGGAGCTCAGCCTTCCCAGTCGCCGCCTCATTCTCCCCCACATTATCTTCTCTTTCCCTGGTGGCCTTTTGAAGATTGCCTGCAGTCCTGGATAGTATATGAAGTAGAATCACCACTGTTTTCACCACCTGATATCTAGGTAAATCCATAAGTTAACAACAAGATCTTATGTCTTACCAGCTTTATCTGGTTTGCTCTCATATTGACGTTTGTGTGGAACTTCCCTTGATCCTGATGTCTCAGAAACCTGCAGGTAAGGGTCTAAATCTGAGCAGCGGTACAAATCTCCATAATAATTAAATTTCAATATGTTGATAGGTATGATTAGTAATATTGCTTAACTTTACTGTAATATTTTGCTAAGATAATTGGAAAGTACATTTTTAGGCGGTGTATTCATGGGAATTGATGGAATCTTTTCCATTAAGGATTCACTGAACTGCATAAATATAGCAAATGCTCTACATTGATAAATAGCGCCCCTTGCTGGTGAAAAGTTGATAACACTCTCTTTTACCCCTCTTAATGCTGCGCTTTACTCAAAAGATGTGTAAGTTAAACACAAACACTGTCAAACATACCTCTTTTATTATTTTAACAGCCCATACTTTAGAATGAGTGGGTATTTGTGACATATCTATTTTTTTAATTACATATACATATCTATTTTTTAAATTACATTACAAAAATATAAGAAATTATTTCATTCTGAAGACATTAAATAACATCCCAAGCTCAGTACTTTACAATGGAGATGTGCATGTAAGTATTGATTACATTGAGTAAAAACTAATAAGCAACAGCTCGTGGACTTTTCTGCACTGAACTGTTGGCGGGTATGTGAGTGGCACACAGTTGTTGCGTTTATCACTGTTTTTGTGCATTTAATCAACCGCAGGCCAGTGGAGTAAATGCTCCTGCATGCAGTTCAGATGAGATGACAGTTCCAATCTCAGGCATTTCAGAGCAGATGTGTACTTTCCGACACTTCCTTTTAAAACATGCATTTTACATTGATGAGTACAAACTGTCTTACCCAGCGGGTCACAAACTGTGTACTGGGACCTCCTGGGACTTCTGAGAAGGTTGAGGTGGATCAGGAGATAAGACGTGAAAGAAAATAACTTACTGCATATAATAGGCAAACCGTCACACCGTTCAAAATGAACACTGCATTTGTTATATACACTGTGCTTAGTTACAGTGTACATGCAGTTGTTACACATTAAAGATGTTTGCTTCCATACTTGAACCTTTCTTGTGCTACATTTTAATAAGGGGTTGGTTCAGATATTTTTGGAACCACTGGTGTAAATAAAGTCCACAGTTACAGGCTCAAAGAGGCAGGCTTACAGAAAACTAATATTTGTCTTTGTTTTGTGTCTTTGTTTCCTGCAGCACAGATATAAATCTTGAGTAGATTCCCCTGGATAAATGACATGCCACAAGAAAGACAGCGAGGAGGACAAACTGACTCACATCATCGGATATGCTGTGATCAGGACACCAAATGGGGCGGCCATTGTTCCTCATAGGGACACATTTACCAAGCTCCCTCCCTCTTTTGGGTTTTCTATAAACAAAGTGCTGAGAGGTTCTGGGTGACCTCAGTAAAACCTGATGACCATTCACTGTCTACCCCATGCTGCTGCATTTCTGCCTCCTGCACAGGTGTTTCCATTTAGGACCTATTTAAAGTTAATGTATTTAATATATAATGTATGCATATCCATTACACCTAAAACAATCAGTAGCATATCCATGCACGTAGTCCTCTAATATATCATAATGTCAGGGTATTATACAGTTTGGTGGCGAAATGGCAAAGATGTATAGTTTTTATTTAAGAGGTGGGTATGGGAATAAGTTATTCATGTGTCTGACTGTACATATCAAGGCTGTAGATGTGCTGATGTAGCGTACAACTAATGTATTTAGTGTATTTAATATTGAAAAATGCATAAAATGTGTCATTTTTGCAGTCTGCTTCAACAAATGTATTTTGCACTGAAGAGCATGTGGACAAATAAACCCTTGTATGAAATAAAACAATTACTATCCAATGTATTTCAGTTTTAATTAACCTCTCTAAATGGGTCATAAGTTAAAGAATGAAAACATGAAACAGAAAGACAGAATTCAATGCAATGTGCCAGTGGCACATTTGTAAAGACAAACTTTTTAATTGCCATTATTTGACTCACTGAACTCAAATGTCTCAACTCAGCTTGAGAAAAAATCCTAATAAAATATTGTAACGTCACAATGACATAAAGGTTCAAAGCTTCACTGAAAATGAACAGGACACTGTAAAGGGGTAAAGGTAAATCTGATATGAAATCATGAACTGTCCAGCACCAGTACTGTCAGGAACAAAGTGGAACTTTTGAATGATCAGGTAGCCAATGGAATGGAGGTGGGTGTAGAATTTGTAGAGTGAAATGAATGAGGGTATTCTCGCCAAAACAGCCTTGGAGAATAAACTTTTGAGAGGTGAAAAAAAGATTGGTAAATGTAAAAATTAGATCACTCGCTATTCTGTATATGTAATATGTCCTGAAGCTCAAACCACCATATAGCTAAACACTATGAATGCATCTTGCCATAATGGACTTATACTGGCTCTGGATCGCAGTGTCTAACAAAATTAATACAAATAATAATTCATAGCTTCTTTTCAATAGCAGCTCAGGCTCCAAAACTGATTCATATATGCTATAACCACTAGCTATAGCTATGCCCGCACATAGGGGGGGTTGGATTGTTTAGGGGGAAAGTTTGTTACTGGATAGGGCCCAAGAGAGGACAGCACCTTGTTTCGTGGAAAATGGCACCACAGATGAAAGATCAAAGCTGTTCACGTTACAATACTATGAGACATATACAGAGATGTATTGATTTAAAGTCTGGTTTTAAATGTGTGCTAATCAATTATGCTAAAAGAAATCTAATTTTATGTGATTTAATTGTGCTTTCACTGGCCAATTGCTTTTTAAAATGACGTCATAGCCGCTCTTAAAAGATGACGCAACATGTTTTAAGTGACGTAAACAATTTCGAGCTAAAGCTCCTTTCTCATCGGTACCTGATTATTTCTCCATACTCTGTTCTGCTTGCAGTTTGAGCCCCATATCGCCCAGCCCCGCCTTAAGTCAGTTTTTCTTCGATAGCCTCTTCATCGCTGCTCTCTTGAGTCGCTGTGCGGCGCTGGCTTGCAAAACACACTCGCATAGCTACATTACAACAGTGCACCCCTGGCTCTATCGAGAAAACATAGCTAGTAGCTTGCTAGCTCTGTATAGCTAAAATTAAAAACCATGTCCACCACCACCGGCGGAGAGTTTGGTAACCCCCTGCGGAAATTCAAGCTTGTTTTTCTGGGCGAGCAGAGCGGTAAGTGGTCGTGTGATTGGTGTGAAATTTGGAGAGAACTCGATGCTTCCAAAGATGGTTTGTCGCGGACATGGGACAATGAAAGCATCGCATCAGGCCGCATAAGATGATTTCTTAAGCGGAAAGATATACGAAATAGTATCGGGGACACGGGGCCCACAACAGTGAATGACAAGAGGGAGACACTAGGGTGGGGACTGTAGAAAGATAGTTAACGTTATCGCTAATTCATTTAGCCAGTATTTTATGAAAATGAACTGGGGACAATTCGTAACAAGATGCATATTGAGTGCAAATAAGCTAACAGCAACTTAACGTTACATCTTAAGTATTCTAAATATTTGCTAGATGGGCTAACGTTATTTGCCAGCTAATGTTAGCTAAAATAAATTGGACCAGTTCCTATGGCATCCAATGTAACGTTAGCCAACAAGTAATCTAACGTTAGCGTGCTCGTCAGCTAGCTTCGTTTAATTGACATTATTGTGTAACGTTATTTCTTGAATAATCAGGATTTCAAAAAAATGAATGTTGTCAAAGTAACGTTAACACTTCACGTAACTAGCTTGCTAGTTACTCATGCTAATACATTAACGTTAGACAGCCACTGGAAGGCTGGCTATCTGGCTAGAATTTTAACGCTAGATGTGTTTTCAGTGAACAAGATCGCTTGCCTTATCTAACATATCGTGTTACGTTAAAACGTGTCAACAAGCTAACGTTAGCTAAGGTTATGTTGGTTGTAACTGTTGTCCTTCAGCTGGAACAATTCAGTCGATAAGACATTTGGAATAACGAAGGCTAGCGTTAGTGTTAGCTAGATGGATGTTATCAGATTGTTTAGTTAGCTAGATAGCCAACAAGAACAAGCCAATGTATTTCTTGCCGGTTGTGAAACCATAGATATCGATCTGCAGCGGCCTGTAACATTCGCGCTAGCTAACGATGTATGTTGGTTTCCTATGTCCGATCGATGGCATGTTTCTTAAACGTTTGAATTATTAGTTTTATCGCTTGTTTTCGGGACTGTAAGTAGCCGTCTTTATATGGCTTATCAATGTTAGCTCTGATCGACGCTATGCTGGCTGACGCTAACTAGCCAGCTAGCTAGCCGAGCTGAACCACGTCTGTTTTGACTCGTGGCACAATCCGTTATGCCAACTCAGCGCGGTGTCCACGAACTGCGCGGAGTTCAGTGGTCCACCTATTATCTCAAAACAAATAATCCCTTTATCACCATCCATCGACCTTGTTACTAAACGATGCGCCTGCTTACTAGCTAGCTCGATAATGTTAGTAGCTTAATTGTTCTGACGTGACACTGATAAGTGAAACACATGAATTGATGACTGTCGTGGCTAACGTTAGCTAGCTAACGCGTTAACTATCATCAGTGTACAATTTACAAGCCTTGTAACGAGGCTAACTACGAACATTAACGAACGTTAACTTACATTTATCGTCGTATCCTTGGCAATCTTCATGCTTATTTTATCGTCAAATGTTGTCCAATTCTATGACGTTAAAACAAATGTTCAATTGTCTGCTCTGTCTTAAGTTTCAAGTCATTTTATACACTCAATAATGCGACATACTCTGTCTTTGCAGTGGGGAAGACCTCGCTCATCACCCGGTTTATGTATGATAGCTTTGATAACACCTATCAGGTAACTGCCATCGACCAGTTTATATTGACCATTTTTAATACAAATATTTTATATTTTTCAGTCATACATTTGTTCTTGTGTTGTTCATATTTAGTGTACTATTTTGGTACACATTTAGTGAGTTTGGTAAATGTCCACAGAGAGAAATGCATATGATTTAAACCCATTCCAGTCAGTGACTGGAGAGTAGCAGAGTCTAGCATTGCAGCCTCAGTTGACCATAGAGGAGATCATGCATTGCAGTTTATATAGCACCTTAATCTTATTGTGATCTTAAATCACATTCCACTAAAGGGGATGGGAACTCACCTCAAGCACAACCAGTTTTGGGATGCCATGTCTTTGATTTGTGCAGCTTTTTCTCCCGCTGCAGTAACTGTACATGAAGATCCCCATCTTGCATTATGAGGATTTTGAGGGATGGGGACTAATATGAGTTTGAGTACTTGTGTAGCTAGAGAATATGTAGAACAGAGGCTTCCTAGTTAGAGTGTGACTTGAGCAGTTAAGCGTGAGTCCATCTGCCTTCATCATTGTTAGATTATCTGCATCCATGCGTTGTATTCATTATTTGTCATTCATAATTTTGTTGGCCTATTGCTTCACAGACAGAAGAGCACACCATAATGGTGTTATTAATAGTTAATCATAAAGAGTGTTTCTTTTTTAGTGGCACATTGCTTCTTTCTGCTGAGATTGTTGCATATGGGTGCATTACACCCAAAGAAAAAAAACTTTGACTCATTAAAAACAGCAGAAATGCACTTTGGAAATAAAGCACAAGCAGAAGAAAGCTTTATGCAACCATCAGAGTAAAATGTTATTGCACCAAATCATGTATTTAGTGTGCTCTGCAGTCTTGATTCCTGTCAAATGCCACTTTCAAGCATTCAGTTTGTACTCTACCCTGACAATCTCTTCACTCCTGTTTCACAGGCAACTATTGGTATAGATTTCCTATCCAAGACCATGTATTTAGAGGACCGTACGGTAGGTATACCTTTCACATTGTTTTTCTTCGTTAAATAATAGGATGCTGTTGTACTGTATACATTTGCTGGTTACACTAGATGGACACTGAATGGCACCTTCAAATGTTGCTCACATCCCCCCTCCTCAAGAAACATGGGCCCCTGCAAGCAGCTTTGAACAAAATACATCTTCAAAACCTGTGATTACACAGGCCAAAAAAATAAATGGGCTGTTGGTCCTCTTTTTTTCACTACAGTTTCCACATTGATTTGTAGCTGTCATCAGTCAGTTTTCCATTGTTTATTGTTTGTACCGTGGGTCCTGTCATCATTTATTTATGTTTTTCCCCATCCTGTTAGTTTTTAGGTTTCCATTCTTTTTCTTTTTTTTTGGTTTTCTGTTTTAAGTTGGGTTTTGTGTCTGTGTTCCTTCCCTTCTGTGGCTGCTTGCCCCCTGCTCCCTCCCCTCCCCCCATGTGCTTCCCTTGCATTTTGTGGTTGAACGCAGATTCGTCTCCAGCTCTGGGATACTGCCGGGCAGGAGCGCTTTCGCAGCCTCATCCCCAGCTACATCCGCGATTCCGCTGCTGCTGTGGTGGTCTATGATATAGCAAGTAGGTACTGCCCCCCCCCCCCCACCTCAGGCTGTCCTGACACAGTGGGGTAGAGGGGGCCGCTGCTGGGAACGATTGCTTCGACAGCTTTTCGGTGTGTGCGACCTCGCTGAAATGTGCCGTATGCCAAGTGTCGCTCAAGATGGGCGGGTTCTGGCCAGAAAAATGCTTCATGGGATTTGCATTTTTTGGCACCAAAAGTTGTGGCCATGGATACAGGACTGATGTTAGGTTTAATTCTTCCCTGAGGTCATGCCACCCGGGTCTGTCTTGAGTGACGCCACGCCCTTCATTTTCCATCGCTTCTCGGCCTTTGCTTCATTGATTCTCATGGAGCCGCTTGGGTGGAATCTGGAGGGAGGTGTGCCTCACAGGTTCATTGTGTCAGAGGGTACCTGCGCTGACGGAATGCTGCCGTTCCAGCCGTTCCGCAGGCTTATAGGCGGTGCTTTGAGTGACACGGCCACTCTGCTTGTCTGCCACCGGGATAGGTGCCTCTGAATCTCCTGTCAAATCTGTGTTCTCTTACTTTCTCCCCTCATAAAGTTCTCAGCTATAATTTAATAGGATTTTTCTCATTTATTGGAGTCAGGTAAAAAAAATTTTTTTTTTTTTTTTTTTTTTTTTTAAAACTAATTCTCCTTAGCAAAGCTTGCTCTTTCCCTCCAGCTCTTTTATGTCTGTGCTGTTTTTCCCTTTTCTCTTCCTTCCTCTTCCCCTCCTCCCTCCCTTCATTCCCCCCCCTCCCCAGGTCAGACTCCAGCTGTGGGACACCGCAGGACAGGAGCGCTTCCGCAGCCTTATCCCCAGCTACATCCGGGACTCCACCATTGCTGTGGTGGTCTATGACATCACCAGTGAGTCAGGGCCTCCCCGCCTCACTCATGAAGTCAATGAGGAACCGTGTTAGCAGGGAGAGAACACCAGTAAATGGTGGTCTGATCAACCGAGGCTTTTAAAATAAACGGGTTTTTCAGGATTATACATAACCTGTTGATCCCAATGATTTAAAGTGTGTGTGCAATTAGGGGGTCCTAGCTTTTGCCCTGTATTTTGCAGGTCTGGGGGTGGGGGATTCTGTTGTTTCGGTATCTCTTTAACCATGCTTACTTCTATCACCTCTGTTTCACTGTTCCTACTAACCTATTCAGACACGGCAGATTCAAAGAGCTTGGCTGTAGCTTTATCAAAGACCAGTGGCCATATGCAGTGGTATAGATGTAGCTACAATGTGTTGCCTTTTTTATCATGAAGCATCACATTCTGCATCAGGGGAGATGACCCTGGCCCTACAGGGTCTGCTGGTTTTTGTTGTTCATGAGTACTTAATTCATCAGTTAAAGCTCTTGACTACACAGTTAAATTGCCTCACCTGGTTCTTTAGCTCTTGAAATGGTCAAAGATGAGCTCACCATGTGGATCTTTATGACCAGGGATGGGAACCCCCTGTTCTGTGTATCCCTATTACTGAGGAAATCCATGTGAAACTAGAAAGGTCGCTTGGAGAGCGCATCCCTCCGCCCATGCTGCATGTTGATGCATGTACCGTAAAATCAGGTATACATTGATAAGCAGTTGGAATTAGTTTTGAAGATTTGTTGGGATTATTGAAGTGCTTTTACTACTGACTCTGCAGGGGAAGCTCATACCATGGGCAGACAGAGTATGTATGGGTAAATATTTTCCATGTCAAAATGAAATGAAAACTAGTTAAATATCACAGGACTGACAGCAGTAATCTTGCATGGTGTTTGATCCATTTGTCCTTCTTTGTAGGCTATCAGAGATCATTTAGTAGGCCTAGAGTATAATAAAATCTCAATAGAAGATACATTTTGACAATTAACTGGGAATCAGTTTGAACGGGTGCTACCAGCCTGATCACGTGACCTCACATTCTGTTTCACTCCCATATCAGTCTGGTAGCACCCGTTCAAACTGATTCCCAGTTAATCACAACCATTTAACTAATATGGGGCAGGGCTAATACGATGATTGTACCCACATGACTAACCCACGTTTCATTGCTCAGATTGGTTGTAGGTCTATCCAATTCCGTGCATTATAATTTTGGTCTGCAATCGTTGATAAGGTCCCTTGGAAATCCAAAATTAATCGAGTTTCCAGTCAAACCCCATTAACTTTTTTTGAATTGGGCTTGGCGAAGCCAGGCTAATGTCATTATATCAAAATTTGTACATCTAATGTTATTTTAACGATGTCAACAGAGTTCAATTGGCCATATTTAGCTAGCTAACTAACTAGCGTTTTTTACCTTTCTGTTGTGTGCGCAGGTAGTTCCCTGCAGCACCCAACAGACAGAAAAAAAAGGAGCCACATTGACTACGTTAACCATGAGAGTTCTGATTCACTTTAACAATACATTTTCAAGTTATTTAATACTGGTTAGGCTAACGTTACCAAGCGTAACAAGCCTACAAGGTGTGTGGCTAGCTAGCCTAGAAGCTAACGCCGTTGTAATAACGTTACTATTTTGGTCACCTTCCTAAGCCAGTACACCCAAGTTCGCTACTTCTAGCTAGCGAGGTTGCCTGACTAGCTAGCCTATTTAAGCTTATCAGTTAATTGATGATGGCTTGAATAGGCAGATAGAATGCTAGTTAGATAGGTGAAAGAACTTCTATAGCCTATCCGTTAACCGGAACTCCGCTGGTCAATCACATCGGGGGGTATGTCAGAAAACGGGTTTACTGGAATCTCTGAGTTTGCTAACCCTGAGATTGAATTGAATTAATCCCAGGGTTAGCAAACTCAAAATTTTCACTAAACCCGCTTTCTGGAATACTCCCCCGAATAGTCAGTTACATCAACTACCCAAATCGGCTAGGCTACCAATAACAGAGAAAGGGACCACTTCACGTGAACAGAAACGTGGTTATTATTACCTTATATTTTCCAAGTACCTCGAATGTCGAACGTAGAGCTGTTCCTGTTGTATCCAGCAGACTAGATGTAGTTTTTCTGAAAGAGCAAACTATTTATGCTCCGGGGTTTTAAACTTTAAAGTTTAAAGTTGAGGACTAGAAGAATGGGCAATGTAAGGCATATATTCTATTTACTAAACGAAAAGGCCAAAATTATTACACAAAAATAGAAAAACTATTCGTGGGCTTCAGTTGCTGCCCACGTTTCACTGCCTCACTGCCTGACACCATCTAGTGGTCAAAATCACTAAACATGGCGGCGCCCCCATTGCAAAACATTGTAAACGCGTATATATTTATATTTATTTTGAAAACCACTGATCAAATCCGCTCCAAAATGTAATGGGTTCGTCCTTGGCCCATACTACACATACATACTATACTACACACAAATTGGTCTGGTAGTTTTTACGTAATCCTGCCCACAAACAAACAAACAAACTCACCCACACCACCGAAAACATATCCTTCCGCCCCAATAAGCTGAAAAGCTGATTTGATGAGAACAATGTCATGGACTAGGAAACTTAAATGTGATTTCTTCCCCTCAGACCTCAATTCATTCCAGCAAACCTCAAAGTGGATTGATGATGTCAGAACGGAAAGAGGAAGTGACGTCATAATTATGCTGGTTGGGAACAAAACGGACTTGGCTGATAAAAGGTACACTTGTCTGTATGGTGTGGGTGTGAGTCATGCATTTCCCTATACAGCAGGCTCCTTTTTATTCACACCCTTGATAAAGATGAATAAAAAAAATTAAATATACATCAGTAATTTTGTACTTTATTTTATACAGTTTTTTTTTTTTTGTCTTTACCAAGGGTGTGAATAAAATGAGTCTACTGTACATAGGTGTGCGTGTTAATTATCCTATCTGTCATATTACGTTCCTGGGAGTCACCGTGTGCCTTCAGATTTGAGACTTGGAAGAACCTTTTCCTCCCCTCCTTTGAATTTATTTTACTGCCATCTTATTTTTAATTTTAAGATTAATTTGGTATTGCATGCAATTATGTTAAGATTAAGAATGTGGTACACAGTTGATTTTTGTTCTAAGTTCATTATTTATTTTTGGTTTTAGCAATTTAAGTTTGTTCCCAGTTTTCTACACCATTTTATTTTGCAGTTAGTTGCATTGTTCATGCCTTTAAAAAATGTTATGGTTTGATTTTATGCATCCCCCAATTTGTTTGCCCCCCCCACCCCATGTCACTTATGATTTGGTATCTTCCTGCCCCCTCCTCCCCTTTGGGGCATGGTAGACAGGTGTCTGTTGAGGCTGCTGAGAGAAAAGCACGGGAACTCAATGTGATGTACATAGAGACCAGTGCCAAGGCAGGATATAACGTCAAACAGGTGGGTGTCCACCAGCTCCTGGTGTGCAGTCAGGGGTGTGCCCCACTCTGCGCTCTCCTGTCAGTTTCCTCCCTGCTGAAAATGGCTAGATTTGTTGCCACCTTCAAAGGATCTGTTGCCACCTCACACAGACTAGATTCAAGATTTGGATTTGGGAAGATTAAGTGAATAACTTGAGAGTGATTTAACTGTGGTGGGTTTCTTTTTAAAATCTTTTTTGTCTACAAATTCCGTCTGTTTTTCAACTGAAGAAGTGCTTCGATTATTTACTATACTTCTGTCTCTTGCTTTCCACTGACCTTGGAATCTGTTCTGAGCTTTTCTTTCTCTTTATCTCTCTCCTTTCCGTTCTGTCTTTCTCTTCCCTGCCCCGGATTATTTATTCCCCTCGTCTGTCCGTCTGTCCACCGGTCTGCACGTCTGTGCTGTGCCCGGAGCAGACAGATCACCACAGAAGAGGGCGAGCAGAGAGCTAAGGAACTGAATGTCATGTTCATTGAAACCAGCGCAAAGACTGGCTACAATGTCAAACAGGTAGAGGCTCTGAGAAGTAGCTGATCCAGTTGAGTCTGCTCCCATCCACTCATCTCACTCACTCTCCGCTGTTCTTCCCTGATTACCCTCCCCCCTATGTGGCTTCTTTTAGTCCTCTCTTCACTTCTCCGAGTGTCACTGCTGGTCACACAGGTTCTCTGCTATAGCCCACCCTGGTGTTTCTTGCTTGAATATATGTATATATTTAAGTTGTATGCTTATTGTGCTTTCTGTCCTGCTTAGCATGAGTGCCACTTTTCCTGTAGTAAATTTGTCACAACTGAAGTATGTTTTGATGTGTGTTTTATGTTCATTCAGATTAAAAAATCACATTGTCATAATTTTAACTTAATGTACTTATTACTTATTACGTATTATTAATTATAAAATGGCCAGATTTAAGTAGTTTGTATTACTGATTTGTGCATTAGACCATTCTCATAAAATTTGACACCTTGAAAATACCTGGTCACGACCTCACTAGGCTTGATGGCTCAGTGAAAACTTATTTTCTTTGTGAAATATTTTAATGCTCAATCATGCATCTGCAGGTGTGTGTTCTGTTCTTTGTTAAAATTGAGAAGCACTGACCTAAGAGCAATTTGATACGCATCATGTTTGTTGGATGTTCTGGAACATGGAAACTTCTCTCATGCTCATATCCACTAATAGTGCTGACTACATGTGCAACAATGGCATCTTCTACAACTACCCTTCTGTCAAACAAAAGTCTTTATTGAAAAGAGGATAAATTGCTTGTCGATTTAGCCATGTCAAATTGGCTGTTCACCAAACTCAAAAATCTATTTCAGGAATAAAATGCATGCAATTTTAACTGGAATTATGATAATGTTATATAGCTTTGCTAATGTCATTCCTATTATCAAATCAAATACATTTATATTACTATATACGTAAATGTGTATGTGTTCATGCAAAAAAAAAAAAAAAAAAAACAGGAAACATTTCATGTAACTAGTTAGGTAGATTGACAACTTATACATGTTTGTGCTAGCAATACACAGATAATGATAGCGTCTCCTAGCAACCAAGCATAGATTAATCCAAATTCCTTTGGGTCTTTTAGGGGAAATGCCTTATGTGCTTTTGTCTGGTGAGCAAACCTATTTGTCACAGGTCCCACCGTTAGCTGAACTGGTGTGAACTGAAGGTTGCAACCCGTTCCTCGATGATGTCATGTTTTACCGGCATATCAGGAACTGTTAAACCCAAAGTGTGAAAAGCGCACACTCACATTTACACCCAGGGGGTGTGCAGATTGAGGTTACACCCCTGTCTTCCCATTTTTTATCTGGCTGGCAATCTGTCCATTCTTAAAGTGAAATCTTACATTTGAAAAATGTAATTAAATAGATTTTTTTTTAAATCAGTCAATTTGGAGTTCCAAGTGATGATTTCCACATCTGGTAAGGTTGGTAACTACATCTTGCCTCACATCTCGCCTGTTTACACTGGACGCATGGTTTACAGCTGTCCTTTTAAATGTACAGTTAAATCTGGTGTTCTTTTTTGTAGCGATATTTGCTTTTCAAATTAGTTTTAAATCATAAACTTTCAGCCGTTAACATTTCAGGCCCTTTTGTTTTTCAAATATGTGTGATATTGGTGCGAGAACAGCAAAGGCTTGTGAATGGTTTTGCATAGCAGCTGAAAAGAGTAAGTCGTACCCCAAGGCTAGGCTGCCTCGTGATGTAGTGGAAATGAAATAAAAAGGTGAAAGCCAGTGAGGTATTAAGTGTCAGATCCCAGGTCCTTGCACGTTCTCAGGTTTTAATCTGTGTCTAATCTGTCCTCAGCTGTTCCGCCGTGTGGCCGCCGCCTTACCTGGAATGGATAACAGTCCTGAGAAGAGCAAAGAGGACAGTATCCTTCAGAAGGTGGCCCCCTTGAGGGCAGCGGTCCCCAAACCTGTTCCTGGAGATCTACCGACCTATAGGTTTTCATTTCAACCCTACTTTAGCACACCTGATTCACCTAATGAGTAGCTCAACCAGATCTCTAGCTGTTGAATGAGGTGTGCTGTGTTCGGGTTGGAGTGAAAACCTACAGGACGGTAGCTCTCCAGGAACAGAGTTGGGGACGGCTGACTTATGGGAAGAGACTCTGGGGACAGCAGGGATTTGCACATGCTTGTGATATGAATATAAACATGACACTTGGCTTGTCTCCACAGAGTGAAGTGTTATGGTGAAGTGTTTAACATGAACCCACTGTTTGTACTCTGTGGTCTCCTGGTGGTCCTTGGGCAGGTTGAGGTAGCCCATTATTGGGATAAGCAATACACATTAGGAATATAACATAACATTTAAAAATCAAAACTGCAATAATGGGATTACCGGATTATATTTACATTCAAGAAATTGTCATACGCTCTTTTCCAGAGCAACTTAGAAGTGCCTATGAAAAGCTAGACCTAGAAAATCTATTCATTATTTGAATTAATTGAGATTGAGTTAAACCTGTGTGTCTACCCTCCTTAACCACTCCCACAGTGATCGACATCAAACTGGAGAAGCCACCAGAACAGCCTGTGACTGAGAGCAGTTGCTCATGCTAATGCCCGCGTACCCCCCTTTTTGCGCCTCCCAATAGCTTGTTTCTCATTGGCCTCTTGCACCAACAACGGCAGCGTGCCATTGGCTGGAGAATCTATTCCCGTTGGCTCAGTGACTTTTCGGAGTAACCGTGTGGATGTGCTATTACTCTGTATTTAAACAAATAAATTCAAAAAAAAATTAAAGGCATAAAAAAAGAGAAACCCATTAAACCACAGAATAAGTTAAATACCAATTTGTTCAAAATATCTATTTCAACTGCATGCCATATATAGGACTGCAGACTGATAGCTTCTCCCACCACTCTTGATTTCTTGCACTTTCTTACTTTTTTTTTGGAGCAACATCAGTGCTGTCACATTTGTCATTGTTGTAAAATAATGTTGGCGGTTAGCCCTATATTCACACATTAATAGTGAATATCAGACAAGGCCTCTGCTGTTCTGAAATAAGTGACGTGTGTATTTACATTTATTTGGATTTTGGTTTTATTTAATTGATTTTGAATAAGACAAGTTCTTAATTGCTTGGCGCCTGGCTGCTTTTAATCTTGATTGGGAGAGTAAAGAGGGGAGAGCTAATATGTCTTTACTGACCTTTAAACAAAGCTTCTGTTTCTAATTCTCATAATTTTCAATTGGACTGTTTTTTTTCTTTTTTTCCCGTAAAGTAGGACTCTGGACGATACAAGGCCAGGCCCATTCATTAGCGATAGTTACTTCAGAAGGACCAAAAAATTACACTAACATTGACTAAAAGAAAAGGGGATTTTTAATTTCCACAGCCTCACTACGGAGGGTCAATTATGGCTGAATTACTGTATCCTTCCACATTGTCCATTCAAATGTTATATGCTTTTTTCAGCCATAACTTTTTTTTAAATGTATATTATTTTGTTTAATTTTAATTTGGTGACTTTTTAACTCAGGCTATTAACAGCCAAAGAGGGCTAAACTCTGAAAGGGTTAGTTTGCCAGCAAACTACTAGCAGTAAGCCATGCCCGTTTTTATACCCAAGTTACGTGAGGATGCTCCAAATAGAATGTACTACTGACCGGTAGATAAAATAGGTGTATATGCATTTCCATAAAAGGGAAATTTACCCCAGATCCTTTTAAATTGTTCTTCGAACAAATGACCTTGGTATTTATATTCATGTAAACCTGTTCACTCTAGCTGTTCTGTTGATTAACCCCTTTCTCTGCTTGTATAAAAAACTTCTTTTTTTAAATTTGTTTATTTTCCACCTCAATTCTAATACAGGAGTAAGGAAATCTGATGATGCGCCTTGTGGGCCTCCTCTGGCAAAGTGACAGAACAGTTTCTTGACACTATTGTGGGGTTGCATGCTCAACTTGCTGGACTAGTTAGATGGACATTGTAAAAAGCCATGCTTGCCTGGTCACATACACCGTGCACCATATTATTCCACATAATCGGAGGTGTCAGCAGCTTGACGACCTGCATTAGTAATCAGAAGTTAAGATTTGTTGAGCGAATAGTGGGTGTTTAGTCTTGCTGACACTGTTAGCTGTTGGTAAGCACCCTTGCTGTGTAAAAACACGCAGACACCTAGCTATTGCTTTTGGTCGTGCAAGTGGGTTTTGTATCTCTTGTTTATTTTCTAGTTTTTAATTATCAAGAGAAAATGGCATTGTTTCTGTAACCAAAACAGTTTGTTGATTATAATAATTATTATTATTGCAGACTTGAGATGAGTAGGTTATTTTTTATTTAAGTATTTGCACATCTGTTTTTATTACTGTGCCTCAAATGAGGGCTGGGCCTTTTTATTTTTGTTTTTTCATGTCAATGTGGTCACGCTGGGTGCCCCCCACCCCCTGGCTGGTTTGTGTAATCAGTGTTGCATTGGAAAGGGCCAACTGAGTTATAATGAATGTAGTGAGCGGGGAATGCATTACGTCAGTCAACCAGTTTTCCTTTAAATCCCCGACGCACATACGTGCACAGAAAGAAATTCACATTCGTCTCACCTGCACCAGCGCACATACGTATTTGCTTTTGTTTGGGGAAAAAGTTTAACATTTAACATACGGTATTAATATGTAGATAAATATTTAATTATCTTGTATGAAACAACCCTCTTTGCCTAAACAGATCTCTTACTACTTGTCACTGACTGAAATTGAATATTCAGTTGTGCTATTCTGGAGTGTGTCTGTCCATTTGAAACATGCTGTCTACTAGTCTTTAGCAATGTTTGTGTGAATAATGTACTATTAATATCTGCTGTAAAAATAAAAAACAAATGAGGAAAAAAAACGGATGTGTATCACATGAAATAAAGATATTTCACCAAATGTTAACCACATTTTCCTCCTTACTGGCGTTATGGCCTGAATAACATCGATTGTGTAGATAAAGTTTACACAATGTAGCCTACTCTCATCCACGGGCCGGTAATATTTATGGAAGGATATTCTGTTCTACGCTTTTAAATATAAGTTGGAAATTGAGTTGGATCTCGGAATGGAGAATTCCATTCGTATGTCATTTCGGAATGTGGTACTTAATTATTCAATTTATCGAGTTAATGATTCCCTGTATATCTGGAAGAATCGACTTGCGTTACATAACGTGGCCGAGAGTACAAAAGGTGTGTTCGTCACACCAAATATTACGAAATAATTGGATTGTCAAGCTCTGAGTCATCGTGAAAAACTATGTACACAGCTCTTGCTCTCGATTGATACTGAATGCCTGACATGTCATAAAAAAATGACAAGTATGTGTCTATGTATAATAAGTCTTTGATTTAGTGGGGTTTCTTGCCCTGTTAGGCAAACATTGTCAGCAAAAAGCTAATAAAGGCTAGAGGACCATTTGTTTTACACATTGGCTACATATCATTCCAGACTATCAGTAGACTATCCATTGCAACATGCGTCAATGATTTTTGCTTTACAGCGGGGGTCGTTTAGTAATGAAGGGCGTGGAACGTGTTAGTAACGTTTGCTATTCATCAAGTGATGGCTAGCCCATCCGTGGGACAGAAACTAGATTAGGCTACAAGACTGGACTGCTAGATCATAGAACGTTGTGGCAAGTTCTGTAATTATCTTACATTTCAAACAGTCCGTTTTGCCAGTAAATGTAGCCTAAGTTTAAATAGCATATGCAACTGATGGGGATAGCCTACTGCTTATTTTAAAATCGCTTGAAGAATACCACTTAGGAGAGTTTGCGTAGCTAGCCGTTTTTAAGCGCTCATGGAGCAGGTGTAGCGCACACCTGTGTTTTTATCAATTTCATTTAGATTCATATAACTGAAGAACACAACACAATACGAAGTGAAGATGGTAGGCTACAGGTTATATACATGCACGACCTTTTCTACTCTGACATTATTTTAAGCTACGTTAAATAGCATCTTATAGGCCTATCTGTCAGATTTGTTTGTAAACGCACCTGTTGTAATTCCCGGAAGTAGCGCTCCAGGAAGGCGTCAAGTGGTAGCAAAGCTACGTAGGTTTGGTAGGTGAGGAATCCTGTCGAGCTTGATATGGTAATGTGGGGAGTATAATAACCGGGTCCGGGGCTAGTTCACTGTCATCACAGTGCAAACTGGAGCGCAGAGCCAAGGGGGACAGGTAACCTTGAGGGATAACCCGTTATCAGTTTCAGTAACTTTAGGCTATTCCCCGTCTATAGCCTAGCAGCGTTGCCGTATTACACTTGGATACTTTCAGTAACAAACTACAGTAGAATTGACTCCCCGTTAAATTTGTTGGTAGCTAGCCTATAAAAACTGAATTTGTGGAACTTGTGATCACATTATTTTATCTGAAGAATTTTAGACATGTCGCGAGGTTCTGTGGCGGTACCGGACGAAGAAGATTTTTCTGACTTCAGAAAACAATGCTTGTCGACGGAAGGCTGGCTTAGCAAGTACGACAAAAACGGAATGGAGATATGGGTTGAAATGACCTCGTTGACGTCGACAAAAGGAGTGAAAAACAACATTCCGAAAATACACAAGATCAAGGTATTTAAATCTGTTACAGTAGCCTACATGACATGTGCTTACAATATTAGTTCATATTTACACTTATCGTCTGTCTTCGTAACAGTTTGTAGTAGCCTAATGAACGTGTTTGCCACTTGAAGATGTCCATAAAGTTACAGCCTAGGCTACACGCCTTTGAGTCTGAGTGATGTAGCAATTGTTTTAATTGCAATTTGGCATGACTGTAGATTTTAAACCGCGCAATATTCTTATAACTGATCAATCAAAATTCCATATATGCATAGGCCTATAAAAACTCACGCGGAAACACTTTATCTAACCAAAATGGGCCAAGAAGTGTGTGTGCGTGTGTTTTGTTTCTTAATTCACCCACTTTTTTGTGTCCCACCACCTTTATCTTCAGCAGTTCAGGGTATAGTCTCTATTAGCCTATCGTTGCTTTTAGTGAATGTTTTCGATTGGTCCATAGTTTATCTACAATTAAGTAGGCTACATTTTACTCTTAAAATTTTGGCTTTTGTTTGTGTCGGGGCATCGACAGAGGTTATTCACATGAATACATAATTTTTTATCATGTTTATTCACAATTATAAACATAGAACCGTTTTTATATCGTGCCGGTAGCCTACTTCTTTCATTATCCTTCTCTGTTTCTGCATGCCTAACGTTAGCCAGGCTCTACGACTGCTACGTTTTGAGGTTGGATTATGGATGAGGAGTTTCAACAGACGAACAGGTGAACTGGCGTGCTGGCATCCCATTTCAGGGGTAGGCTATGGGATAGTTGCGTTTATAATGGGCTGTCTAAAATCTCTAAATGTAGTTTGTAAAAAGTGTCAATAGTTTCTCCCGCAGCAATCGGAGAAGAACTGCTTTGATGCGCTTCTCTTACGCGTACTGTTGATACACGTATATTTCCTTTAGCGCAGAGTTCTCTGGCTGCATGCGCCATATAAAATATGTCCAACAGAAGTGAATAAATGTAATTTGTAAATATCACGTAATGTACAACCTTTGTGATATAAAGCCGCTGTACACGCTGCTGTGAAGTTACTGTAAGTATATTTTCTGGCTTTAAACCCCTCGATGCCCGTATAAACAGCCATTCTAAAACCATGGTTGTCAGACTGGTGTAACCTAAATATCAAAAATATCATTTTGTCGAGGACAATACTGTTTGGAGTATAGGCATATGTTTCTGGAGGCCATCACCACACCTTTGCCATGCAGGTACAGCTGTTTTACCCTTTAATTTGATTTGTTGGCATTGCTGTCTCGTCTTAATCCCGATCGAGTTTGTGTGTACGTGCAACAAATGCACTTTACTACAGATGGAATTGGAGTTTTTGATTGTAGGCGCTAAGAAAAGAAGTAGGCTACTGTTGCACATACTGAGCAGTACATGCATTCATATAGGCTACATATATTTTGTCGCATATATTAATGCGCATGTGGCTAGGACAAATGTTTTGCTTATCCCAGTCGCAATAATGATGTTTTTCACTTGTTTTATAAACAGGATAATTACTAGCCTAGATCAGGCACAGATGGAATGAAGTCACATAATTTATATTTGACTTGCCATGAGAGAATTTCTAATCCAGGTCACTCTTCTGAGGAGCAGTTGACACTGCTCTGTGTGTGTGTGTGTGTGTGTGTGTGTGTGTGTGTGTGTGTGTGTGTGTGTGTGTGTGTGTGTGTGTGTGTGTGTGTGTGTGTGTGTGTGTGTGTGTGTGTGTGTGTGTGTGTGTGTGTGTCAGATGGGCAATTGGTTATTTGTAGGTCATTTTCTTATATGTAAATATTGCAATCATAAAATGTAACAGTGACACAAAGTAAAAACATCTAGTTGCACGTTGCATCATTTTACAGTGTTCATTGAACATTTTCCCTTTTTCAAAATCTCATCCATTTAGTGTGATGGGAGATTCAGTTTGAGTGTGGGTGTAGATAAAAACACACCCACTCCTTTATTCTGGATGAGTGATGAGCGGCTGGTGATGTTGCTCATCTCTGTCTTACTCTTTTCAGTGCAGGATGGGAATCAAGGATGTATCGGCAGCCACCATGTACGACGTGCTACACGACGGCCAGTACCGCAAGAAGTGGGATCCCACAATGTTGGAGAGCTATGATATTGCTTGCTTGTCCCCCAATGCAGATGTGGGCTACTACTCCTGTGAGTACTACTGCCCACCATGACTGTCCTCTAATCTCTCTGCCTTGTCTTTCGTAATGTCGCCCACCCACCAGTCTTTCTCTGGTGCAGTGTGTGTGTGCGCGCACTACAGTAATTCTCTGATAAAGGGTTGTTTCACCACCGCTGCCAATAAGTGTCTTGCGCCGGTCTGGTGAAGTGAGTGACGACAGAGCGATAAGGCCCCTGACATGACAGCCGTGTGAGGGCGTGGCATACTGTGTGTACCGTGTGTACAGTTTAATTTTATTACGGGACGGAAAGGCGAGTGAACTGAAGTTTTGCCAATTTTCTTTCAAGTTGCCTTATTTCTAGTTCTCCTTCCTGGATTCCTTCCCTCTTTTCTTTCAAGGGTTTCCCCTGATATAAACTCGCACAGAAACACCTGTGCTCTAGTTTCCATCTTTCACCTCCCTGACGAGGTCATGTAGATCACCGGCAACAATGGCACCAGCTTGTCAAACAAGTCTTCTTTGGGCTGCTCTTAGGAGTCAAGAGAAGGCATGAGGGGGCTTGTTCTGAGCACGTATTTACCGTCAACACAGAGGCTCTGTTTTTGCTTTTCTGTTCCTGCTGAGGAGTGTGTGTGTGTGTGTGTGTGTGTGTGTGTGTGTGTGTGTGTGTGTGTGTGTGTGTGTGTGTGTGTGTGTGTGTGTGTGTGTGTGTGTGTGTGTGTGTGTGTGTGTGTGTGTGTGTGTGTGTGTGTGTGTGTGTGTGTGTGTGTGTGTGTGTGTGTGTCTGTCTATGGGGCAGTGGGGCTTGTTTATTGGAAGATGGTTTTCCATGGTTTGCCCTAACGGTGCCTTTATTTTCCTGTGTTTATTTTCCTCTCTCTCAGGGCTTTGTCCGAAGCCACTGAAGAACAGAGACGTGGTGACGCTGCGCTCATGGCAGGTGAAGGACGACGAGTACCTGATCATAAACTACTCCGTCAAACACCCGGTACGCCTCTTCTCCTCCTCAGAGTGGCTGTTTCTCCCTTCTCCATTCTCACCTCACCCCTAGAGATCTGGGATTTCAAGTTTGAATCTCAGATTGTGACTTTGTCTTGCTGCTATCCAGTGTGTTTTAGCACTTAACCTAACACCGAATTTAAGTCATCAATTGACTATAGATACACAGATGTTTCTAAGGCCTAAATTGGCTGAAGATTAAAAGGAAATCAGGAAAAGAAAATGGGAACTGGAGGTTGTGATGCCTGCAATACATGCAGAATTTAATTATCCATTGATATTGCAATCCATTGACCCCACTGCAAAAAAAAATCTGTAAATATCATAAAAGTCTATCCCTTCTTGAGGCATACTCTTTTGTCTGTTCAATCCAGGAATTTATATGAGCAGATAAAAATAAAAAAAATAAAGCATGTCTTAAGCTGACCAAGCATATTGGTATTTGCCTAGGTCTAGGTAACTTATCACAAGAACGCATAGGCATTTAAACTCTGACTAAGAGAGATGGACACTCGGTATGTATATGTGCACTTTGAGCGTGCTGTTGTTGAAGTCAAGGCGTTTTTGTTGTTGTAGAACTATCCTCCTCGTAAGGATATGGTGCGAGCCGTCTCCATACTGACAGGATACCTGCTGAAGTCCACCGGCCCCAACAGCTGCTCCTTCACTTACCTGTCACAAGCTGACCCCAAAGGTGAGTGCCTTTTCAGACCCACTTCTCCTCCTATGCACAATAATCCCTCTTTTCCTCTATCTCTCCTTCTCTCTTTCCCCATCTCACACACACACACACACACACACACACACCTCATGTGAGTTTAAATGGAATGTTCATTTGTGCTTTTGAGTAATTATTAAAGATAATTGTGCACTGTTACTACTATTTTTTTATTCCATAAATGCATTTTAGAAATCAGTAACCAGGAACAGCAAGAGTGTTTTCCCTCTGTTTCATAATTTTCTCCCACATTTTTCTGTTGCTCCAGGTTCCCTTCCAAAATGGGTAGTGAACAAAGCCTCTCAGGTCTTGGCTCCCAGAGTAAGTATGTTTCCGATGCACTTATGGATTCCCAATAAACGGATGTTTTCCGATGTGCTGGCCCGTGACACTGAAATGACAGATTTTTAAAGGGAGAAAAAGTATGCAAAAGTTGAATCTGTGCTGAAATGTGTATCTAGGACATGCATTTGTATGAGGTCGGATTTAGAGTTGAGTGCATGAGTCAGAGTGTAAGGCTGTTTTTAAATTGGTCTCGAAGAGGGATATAAGGCACATACAGTTGGAGTCTTTCCTGTAGAGAGAAGAGATTCAAGCCTCTGCAATGACAATGGTAACCATGGTAACTCACTGGAAGGTCCAGTTCTGTAGAATTTTTTAATACAATTAAGTCTCAGCTGAAGCTGAAACCCTGCATTGCTGTGGAACAGGTCTTGCTGGTTTCCCCGTCTTATTCAGTGAAACCGGAAACGATCCAAAGTATTTAGGGCAAAGTGTTTCTTTCCTGTAAGAGACAGTGATTGTTTGGCTCAAGGACCTTATTGAATGAAAAGCTTGTCTCTGACATGAGCTATCAATTGCTGATTTTCAGACGGCATCAGAGCCTTCTTAATGCTTGCCCTTAAAGCCTGATTTATACTTCATCGCACGACCCTTTCGGCAAGTCTCGTGCGACAAAAATAAAGGGCAACACTTTTTCTCAGTGTCGCACACCTCTAGAATTTTGTTATATCGCGGACAATGTCATACTTTGTTTTAAGAAACGTAAACAAAGCGGTCAGGAGTTTGGCGCTTACCATAGTGAGAACAGAACCTTCATCACAGACCTTTGCGGAAGTATAAATGGCAAACGTTGTGCGTCGTCCTTCATTTTTGTCGCACAACACTTGTTGAAAGGGTTGTGCGACGAAATATAAATCAGGCTGAAGTTTCTGCTAGATTTCAAATTGGGGTCTGGTGGATTCGCAGGGGTCCATGAAGTAGTCAGTGGGCAAGAGTCCTTTTAGTGGGCCTGAAGATTAAAAAATTATTCCCTGGGAAAAGGTGATTCAATGGAGTATGGAGAAGAAAAAAAAAAAGGATTAGCTAGCTTTGGGAACCGGTAAATTCCGTCAAACACTTTTGTTAACCAAATTTTTTCTCTGGCATAAAATAAGCAAACTGACTTTACGTCATAATTTGCATCAATGTGGTGGTTGTAATATTCATAGGATTGGCACTTCGTCATGTGGCTAGTTACAATGAAATGGTGTACCTAACTCCTGACTTGAGCAGTACAGGTTGTTTTACCATATCTCTCCCCCTCTCTATCACCCCCTGCAGGTGCTGAAGTGTGTGCACAAGGGAGGACAGGGCTACCCAGAATGGAAACGGCAGAACTCCCCGGACTATAAGCCATGGCTGTACCCAGAGCAAAGCCCCCTGCCACGCATGGACCCAGCCAACCTGGAGATCCAGCATAGTGATTCACTGGAGAATATAGACGAGAGCTCGTCACTGGACACCCAGGAGAACGAGACCACCAAGGGCAGTTGCTGAGCGGCGGGGCAGAGGGTAGGCCATGCACGGCGTGCCAGACCACAGGACGGACACTTGGATGGACACGCCCGGAACCTTCACCCAAAAGCTAACACTTTATCCAGAGCCCATCGTGTGCCCGTTTAGCTGTTTGCACCATTCAACACTGTTGCTCTTCAATGAAGTTAACTTAATGCCATTAGTCATTTTATCACTTGTATTATTTTATTTTTTTTACCCCCTTTTAACTCAAATTCTCACATTATCTGTAAATACCCAGTTTAAGAGCATGTGAGTGTGAGAGAGAGAATTTGAATTGTTTACAGGTACTGTACCCTGTGGAGCAACTCTGCTTGGCCTGCTCTTCATGGACTTAATGTCCTTTCAGTGTTCTGCATTTGACCAAACGGGTCTTTGGGCAACCTTTGACCTCTGTTTGTCCATTGGGAATGGACAGTATTGCTGTATGCAGTGAAGGGATTTACAGTTTACAGGACACAATATCAAAAGAGGCCTTACACACTGAGCAGGTTTGATTATTCACGTAATATAAAGTTACTTTGGGAGAAAATGTTTTGCTCTGCATACAATTGTAGCCTATTTTAATATTGCCTGTGTGACTAAGTGAATTTATCAAGGGGCAGAAGTTTCCTTTGGACATTAACAAAAATGCTATGTGCAAGCGGCCGGTTGAAGAATGTAATGTAAGCTAAATGAAGTATTACTGTTGCTTTTATTTTGTTTTTAGAGATGAATTTGTCTCACAATTGTTTCTGAGATTTTACACAGAGAATGTGTAGTGTGTGCTGTAGCACTGATTCTCCTTTTGTAGTGAAGTCTTATCTCTGCACAGAATGTGCTCATTCTGAACGTTACTGTACAACCAATGTTACTGCTATCGGGGACATAGCTGAGAAAATGTTCCCCTTCACCCAGAGGAACCAGAGAGTGCAGTTCCACACTGGTTTCCTGATGTTATTGTGATCCAATTTACCGCATTAACTCTGAAACTTAAACATTGACACTAGTGTATGTAGTAGTTACAGCAAACACACCTTGGGATATTCTGTCAAATTCGAGATGCTGGGATGGCATGATACAGGAGTGACAATCTTTTTATATATTTTTCAATACCAACCTTTCATAAATGGATGAAGTTGTTAGTTTTCCAAGGCTCCATCCTTCTCACATTCAAACTGAATTTCTGTGAAAATAATCCCACGGATTTAGAGTCTGACTGGCTGAAAAGATAACAAGAGAGCCTTTGGAGAAAAAGGTCATGAAAGCTCTTGCCCAGCTTACTGGGTTGTTTTCAATTGTCACATGGTTCAGATAGGAATGCAGGCAAACTTGTAGTTTGAGAACGCTGTGAAGTCCCTCGGTTTTAGGTTTTGCCCATGATGCTGTAAAGGCCAACCCCCCCCCCCCCCCCCCACACAGTGATTCTTGTCATAGATGAATGTGGGGCAGCAGGTTTTACAGCTGTTGTCACTTGCGTGCAAGGGTAAGTGCCTGTTTTTCTCAGGTTATTTTTGCCTTGATCAGGGATGGATGCGTAGCATGTGTCTGCGGCAATGTAATTTAATGTATATTTTGATTTGTTTTCACATCCGATAACTTTATATTTATTAGAATGTTCAATAAATAAAAAATGAAATTTCATGTTTTTCTGTATTGCTGTAGACTTCATTTTACAAGCACTTCTACCATTTGAAGAAACAAATTGGTCAAACAAAATGAGACTGTTCACTGGCATTAAGTTGGTAAAACTGATTTAATTGTCCAGATTCTTATCTGTATTGGCAAACAAGTTGTATCCGTTGCATTGTTTTGTACAATTCATACTTTTGAAACATTTAAATGGTGTAGATTCAAATGTAAACAGGTTAGTGAACATAATTTAGAGGCCTAACATCTTTAGTAGGTAGTAACATCTTTTACTGCAGTAACAATTACGGTTAAGCCTTTAAAGTTTGGTTTTTAAGAATTTGTTCATAAAAGCAAAATGGCTTCATCTAATTTTCTATTTCAAATATATGTAAACACACTGGGGGGCGATCATAAATTTTGATTTAAAAAAAAAAAGAAGGCTTGACTTGATATTCAGTCCTGGATTTTATTTAATGCAAGTAGCCTTTCACCAAATAATTCCCCTCTTAATAACATGACTTCATAAATAATGCATATACCATTATATCCTAGTTCATGTTCTGTCAGTTAACAGCTGATGACTACACAGTGATGGTTTTTGTTGATTAGGGCCACACGTACTGAAATGCCTGTCTCTCAAAGTGAGACTAACTAGACCACACACACACACAGTATTATTGAAAAGAACATGCTCCAATGTTGCAATATCTCCATGTTTAGTCACCGTAATGCAGGGGTGGGCAACTCCGGGCCTCGCGGGCCGGTGCGTATGCAGGTTTTTTCTGCCACCAGTCACCCTGGCTCAATCAGCTAATTAGTTATATACACCAACACCGATTCACTCGTAAATTAGACTACAACAAACACTACAGTACATGCATACAGGCACAAGAACGTTCATCAGCTGCTGTTCATATCGCGCAACATAGTGAAAATATCAGATCATGTAACTGATTGGGCTAATGAAATAATTGGTAACTGGCGGCAGCAAAAACCTGCACACCCACCGGCCCACGAGGCCTGGAGTTGCCTATCCCTGCCGTAATGCATCCATGTGTACAGACGGGTGGAGTCAGTGCGTCAGTATGTGTGTGTCATCGCTGTGCTGAAACAGAAGAGAAATAGTCTGTGGGAAGATGGTGATTCCCCCCCCCCAAGGCCACTGACTCCGTGACTCATACAGCCACTGCCAAGGGATCTGACGCCATCTAGTGGACCGTTCTCTCCTTTTGCCTCTGGTAGTCTGAGAACATAAAATTCAGTCATTTTATTCACAACAGCAAAATTGCATTAAAAAAATACAATGCTGTTGAACCTCAGGTGGAACTGACACGCTACCTTAAAAATTGTGTGTTGAGTTATTCAGTCAGATCAGTAGCGCAGTATATCACAGTGTATTGTGCACATGCAGGATCAACATTAATATTCAGATATTTTAGATCTAGTACACATAGTTTGGCCCTTATTTTTCTTTTTCCAACTGCCTTTGTGAACGTGCCAAGAGGCTCTGTGAAATGCTGTACATGCAGGCGGAAACTGTACCACAGTATAACACCTTAACTCCTGAAGTGGGTCAGTTCCTATGAGTGAGTCACTGTTCTGGCGAGCACCTCCCATGCAGCTTTTATCAAGAGGATATTAATTGTTTTTTTTATAATCTCACAGCCAGTTCCTGCTATAGGGTTTCACCAGCAATGAGTTTACAGCAGCCAAAGACAAATACCAGTAACCACTGCACACTACAGGCACAGTACATGGTATTTATACATGTTATTTTAAGAAAGCACGTGCATTTAAAGGCAATAATTATGCATTGTTGCACTAAATTCCCCTCAGTTCAAGAAAGACAATCCAAGATTGCTTACGAACAATATTTTCATCAAGTAGGAAAACAAGGCTTTCGCTCTCTCTCTCTTGGAACACTGATACGATGATGAGCAACATGTATTACTCATCCAATACAAAACAACAGCACTGCCCACTGCACCATATTATCCTACAATAAGGCCAGAACTTAAAATCAGTAGCTATTCTTCTTCAAACTGGATCACTGCCCAAAAACCCCTGCCATATAAATGCCAATTTTGTAATATATAATCAGTATCAAGTAAAAACCTAGTATCTCCAAAAAATTTAATTCTTAGCAACAGTAAAAAATGTTTTTTGCGGCTTATTCGTGAGTTATGAGACTACAGCACATAGGCGATTCCATCTGACATAAAAATATACACTACCATTCAAAAGTGTGGAGTCGCTGAGACATTTTTATGTTTATGAAAGAAATTGATACTTTTATTCACCAAGGTGGCATTAAATTGATCAAGAAATACAGTCCAGACATTGATAATGTTATAACCTTCTATTTCTACTTTAGCAATTGTATCCCTTTTTACACATAGTCCCCCCATTTTAGGGCACCAAAAGTAGTTACATTTATGTTAAATAAAGTCATTTTATTTAATATTTGGTTGCATATCCTTTGCATGCCATGACTTCCTAAAAATAAGATATCAAGAGTCTTTTGATGTTGTTGGGTCACAGACATCAGGAAGTCATGGCATGCAAAGGATATGCAACCAAACATAAAAAATTATGACTTTATTTAAATTTATGTTAAATACTTCTGGTGCCCTAAAATGTGGGGGACTTGTGTTGACAATTGCTAAAGTATAAATAGAATGAAATTGATAATGTTATAAACTACTATTTCTATGTCTGGACTGTATTTTTTAAATCAATTTAATGCTACCATGGTAAATAAAAGTATCAATTTATTTCAAAAACATTAAAATGTCTCAGTCATTCTAAACTTTTGAACGGTAGTGTATACTGTATATATCAAAAAATAATACTAAATAGAATTACAAAAAAACGGACATATCAGGTGTTTGTATAGCATAACCTTACATGAAAATCTTTGAGCACACATGGAGAGTGGAGGTGTGTTGGCCTTTGTCCTTAGCAACTTAAGTGTGTGCCGGGACCTGTCTGCATTAGAGACGTGAGAGAGACACTCACTGTAAGGGAAGAAACGCACTCTCATCACGATTTCTCTGGCTGTCTTCAGAATCTCTACAGCCTGAGAAAGGAAATGTTAAGGAGCAAACACAATCATTTATTTAAACACTGGGGAAAAATACACTAAACTGAACACACAAAGCAGATCACCACAGTGCACACAACCAGAAAAGAACCTCAATGTCATACACCATCACTGAATTTTAAAGGCCCACTCAGTAATTTTGGTTGCTAAAAAATGCTAATCGAGCAAAAAGACTATAGTGTATAATTATTATCCGAATAAAAATAACTATAAAGATCCTCATGCAAAGCACTTCAAAAGGAAAAAATTAGTATTTAAAATAAGTGTCAAGCCGACACGACTTCCTTGTTCATCTTCCGTCTTCCGCATTTCATTCTTCTTTGGGCGCGTCCCAATATTCTTCACTCCCCACCTCCTTTCCTCCACTCCTCCACTACCACTCCTCTCCTAAGTATGCAAAACTGCCTGAACATTTTGAGTACAAGTATTTGCATGTACAGTATACAATGTACCTGACATTGCGGTTTGCGTCAAGACATTAATTAATATGTAACCAGCAACATTAGATTAAACACAAAGATCTGTTTCCGGGGCACAGAGGAGAGGAGGTGGTAGTGGAGGAAATGACCATGCATTTTTTGAGTATTGGGATGCACCCTTTGTTTTTAAAATCTGATCTTTTTTGTAGTCCTTGCGCAGATCATCACCATGGGAACAAACTTATCACCCACTCTGCCTTTTTACTTGTTCCTCATTCAGCAGATAGTTTATCGAAAAAGAATAGTTAGCCAACATTTTGCCAAATAAACCATGCCTTGGAAATGGTTTTGTCGTATTGTATTGTGGCTGTTTACAGCAAAAGAAATCAAATAAATAAATGAACTAAGAGAACCATGATCCACCAAGATACTACATTGATTAGAAATCAATATTACTGAGTGGGCCTAACGCCATTCTGAAGTTTTTCATAACACCATTCTGAATGTTACATTTATTTCTAACGTCTTCATCTCCCCATTATTTCCCTCTCCTTCTGATTTGTGAAGCCCATTCATATCTGCAGGCCTGTCCCATCACTACTACATAATCAATTTATTAGAGTGTGCAGATTTACATGTGCAGTCTTCCTCTGGATGGAGTACTGCCAGCTGCGGCTTTTTTAGGGACATAGTACACAATCTCAATGAATCTGGAAAACAAATAGCTTGGCTTTGGTGGGCCAAAAAACTCTACATTTGGACTGGAGGGAGGGGGCCGGGGGTGGCGGTAGTGCGATTGAACCCTGACACTCACCCTGGAGTGCTCAATGTCCTGGAAGTCAACATCGTTTACTGATAGCACCTGGTCCCCTTCCTGGAGCCCCGCCCTGTGAGCATCTGAGTCAGGAACCACCTGCCAGCACACAGACACAAACAGGCTAAGAGAGAGTAGAGGAGAGACAGGGGCTGAGTCTGAATCAGCACCCTTCCATACTATTGAGTAGGCTTGTTGAGTAGACAGGACGAGAAATAGTTAAGTAAGCGAAAGTATACATAAAAACCCCGTATCATATACTTACTTTTGGGGTTTCACTGAGTATATTCGGGAGCATACTTTTCAAGAAGTAGGCAAACATTTTGGTCGCATAAATATTACACACAGCTTCGCTTACGTTTTCCTTCAATAACAACGGAAACAACATGTGACATGGCCACGCAAAGGTGGGACATCTTACAACACTTCCACAATACAGTTGGAAAATAGTATGGAGGATATTTTTTGCATACTAAACAGTACACATTAAACAGCACACACTGTACACAGGAGACAGGACACAGTAGATGGGGCTCTGATCTGGACACAGCCAACGAGAGGGAGACCAGTAATCCTACCTGTGGAAGTCAAACAGAGAAGGAAGGCAGAATAGTATGGTGATCAAGAAAAAGAAAAAAACCAAGAGAAGAAGCAATATAAAGCATCCAAAAGAGGTCAAAGAAGGGCCAGGTTTAATCATATCAATGTGGTCTGCAAGCATACGATGAACCCAGCAAGAACAGTGCACCTGGATGTTTCTAAATTAACACCTAAAAACAGATCAGTGTCCTTCGGTGTCCCTATTAGTGAGTAAAACTTACAGTCCAGTAAACCCACACAAGCACACCTTGGAGATGAAGATGCCCAGCTGAGAGGCCTTTCCCCCACGTATGTTGAAACCTAGCTGTGCCCCAGGTGGTTTCTTCAGGACAATGGTGCGAGGCAAGAACTGGGTCAGCTCATTGTTGTAGTCAGGGTGGTGGATTCGCTGAGGATGGGAAAAACACAAGTATGAAGCTGTGGTTTAATTTTTGCAATACATTTCCATGCAAAATTATGAAACATAAAAGTAAACAATGAAAAATGCAACTGGTAAATGGCTCCTGACCTAACAATGTACGAGTCATGAAAAAGACTAAGCAAACGTCAGTGCTGCATGTCAACTGTATTTCATATTTAACAAATAGGCCTAACAATCTGACTGAGCGTCAATTATACATTATGACTTCAAAATGTAATTAACCAGCATAAATGTAAAGAAAATAAAATTAAAGGAAAGTACATTAACAATATGGGTGACTACTGGGAGAGATACGACCTACATCTTGTGGGGCGATCCACGCAGGAGGGCTCTCATAAGAGGGAAGAAAGACCACCGGCAGTTGATAGTCATCATACGGGATTTTTTGGTCCATGGCTGTAGCCTGGTACCTATGACGAGGGCGAACATCAGTCATTTAACATTGTACATCCACACAATGGAACCCCAAAAATCTAGTTTTAAAAATATTTTAGTTACTGTTTAAATTTTCTTCACATTCGTGAAAAGGTTACTGCATTTGAAATCCTAGCCAGTGTTAATGTATGATTAAACGAGCCAACTCAAGTATTGAGGAATGGCCGAATTTTTGAGTTTGTTGGATCGCTACAGCTGTGATGTATTCTTATAAACCGTTTTAATTAACTGGTCTGATCTGTTAAACTGTGACACTTCGACTCAGTCAAATAACGTTGCGCGCCATCTGTAAAAGACCGTTTAAAATGAGAAGTTGGTAACACCACCAGCATCGTTCTTTAAAATGCTCCCAATCCGTTCACTGTTTACTAGCTAACGACAGGACATCTAGTTCGCCAGGTAGTGCACAGTCTTCCACGACCTTGTGTAACTAATTTGCTGTATAACAAATAAAGGTTCCAAAAAATAAGAAACGATTGATATTTTAGTATTTATCAATAAAACTTGGTCGCTCGCAATACATATTTTAGCCTTAGCTACTTACCGGAAGCAAACCTTCTGTTATTAAATCGCCACGCCTTCCACAAGCAGCTGACACGTCACATGGTCAGAGTTGAGAAGGGGGGGGGGGGGGGGGGGTCAGTGGGTAAAGAGGACTGGAGGTGAGTTGGAAGCGAGTTGAATATGAACGATGTAGCTACTATGTGTTTTCGTAACAGCAATGCCAATATGATATAAAATGCTGTAATATGACTCAATATGGGGTTATTTTTTATGTTAAATCCATCATAATGTTGATTATTTTATGTTCCACATCATCTGTTCCTGCCAAAGATTTGTTTGGTGTATTTTTTAATTCTGTGAATTCTGTTTGAAATTAAAAGTGAAATTTTTCTTTCTTACTTAAAATAATTGCTGGAGCATGGTTTGATGAACATGTATTAGGATGAACTTTGCATTCAGCTTAAAACATCAGTATTCATAGGTCAGTATAGAATATACGCGTCAATGACCTTCAATATGCACTTATTGTACGTCGCTTTGGATAAAAGCGTCTGCCAAATGATTGTAATGTAATGTAATGTAATATAATAGAATAGAATCCTGTTAGGGAAATTCAGTTGTAGTTTCCTGCAGTAAAAAAGACATAGAAAGGGGGGCAGACCCACAAACACAAACGAACATGTTAAATAAAGACATTCAATTGAATCAGATGTTTCACATTATAGTGAAGGTATGTGTGGAGTGGAATATATTATGATTAAAATTATATTATATTAAATTAATTAATTATTATGATGAAAAATTGAGCATCAAAAGCAATAACTTCCTCATCTGCCTTTACTGTCTTGAGATGTCCAATGTCATTAAGCAGTCTAACAGCTGTAGGAACAAAGCTGTTTCGGGCTCTTTTTGCTTTAAGGGGCAAGGACTTTAATCTTCGACCTGATGGAAGAGTCTCAAAGAGAAAGTCCAGGGGATGTGATGGAAGGGCCATAATCCTCTTTCCTTTCTTAATTGTACGACAAATTAAATATATGCTGCAAATGGCAGTATGATGGATGGTTGATGATGGACAGGAAAGGCATGGGTGGACAGAGCTTCCCAGATTCCGTTAATTGACACAATTGAGTGACAGATCTTAATTTGAAAGGAAAACCAGTAACCCCTGGATTACAAGAGGACATCACTGGTGTAAGAGGTTCACCATCCCAGGTTTGTGTCCTCAGATCCCATTTTTAATTATGTGATCCCCGATTTTTCATGTGGACCAAGCAGGTACCTAGGACAAAATTTTCTCTGTGTATCATTCAATAATATTTACACAAGGGGTGCGTCCCAATAGTCTAAAAATGCACCCTCCATTCCTCTACTACCACCTCCTCTACTCCGTGACCCGGAAGCGGATCATTGTGTTTTTTGCTGATTACATCTTAATTACGTATTAATGGTTACATATTAATTAATGTCTCGACGCAAACCGCAATATCAGATACATTGTATACTGTGCATGCAAATACTTGTACTCAAAACGTTCAGGCAGTTTTGCATACTTCCGGGTAGGAGAGGAGTGGTAGTGGGGGAGTGGAGGAAAGGAGGTGGGGAGTGAAGAATATTGGGACGCACCCAAGTTCACAGACCCCATCCCCTCCTCCAGGGCCAGGGTTATGGAGTAAGAACGCTGTCAAAAATACGTATGCATAACTTTAAACATTTGTGCGTAAATACATTTGTTGTACACAAAATTATGTTTTCATATACGTAGCCTAAGTCATACATAAAATATAAAGTTGTAAAATTGCGTGTGTGTTTTTTTATGAAAGTACGAATCCAAAAGCTACGACTGCAAAAGATTTATGGATAACTAAGATTTCTACGGCTACGAATTCTTCCGTAGAGGCAACAGTGATGATGCGTCGCTATGCCTTATATGAATTTCCCCAAGATAATGATGCCCCAATGCAAGATATTTAGCTAAATTGTGTGTGCTTCAGTAGGCTATTAGCACACAAAGGACATAGCATCCTACAACGAATAACAAAATGCCAGTCCGTTTTCGTGGTTCATATCCTACATAAAATTCGGCAATTTAAGTCGGGGAAACAGCTTTATTTATTTGCTTACACATTAACAAGGCCCTCTGCGGACAAAAAAGGAGAAAATGTTTGCAAAGCATGTATCATGTTTACAAATCATTCACACAATGCACAGCATATTATCTTACATGTAGACTAATGTACTAGCCTACATGTTTCCCCATATCAGTAGGCTACCCATCGAGTAATTGGTTCATTACGATAGCCTATATTCCTGCCAAAAGGATAAATTCTCCCTTTCAAAATAAATCAGATCGAGCTGCGGGCAACTAGTGGGAAACCGTAAATTGGATATCAGGGATGGAATAAATCCTAATTCGGCGTGCCATACTGCTTATTCTATTGATCGATCGGTGCACTGATGTTATTAGTCCAGAACATTCTTGAAGTTGTAATTATCCTGTGTAGCCTACTAATGTGTTAGTTGCATATAGTCTAATTGGTGTAATATCATCAGTGAATCCATTTAAAGTGTAGCCTATTTATTTTAATTAATTTAATACATTTCAATTAATGATTTCAAAGCCACTTTGCGCCTTCGACGCATGCGCATTTGTTGGAATCAATGTTCGATTAATTTTCCCTGTGACCCGCCTGTGACCCCAGTGACGTAAATTTAACGCTTTTCGACTCGTACCCACAAACTTGAATCCGCATTTGTAAGGAAGAATTCGTGGCCGTATCTGAGTTGTATCCATAAATCTTTGCAGTCGTAGCTTTTAGATTCGTACTCTCATAAAAACATACACACATAATTTTACAACTTCATATTTTATGTAGCCTATGATTTACGTGTATGAAAACATAATTCTGTGTACAACAAATGTATTTACAGAGGAATGTTTAAAGTTATGCATACGTAGCCTATTGTGTACTACAAATGTATTTACGCACAAATGTTTAAAGTTATGCATACGTATTTCTGACAGCGTTCTTACTCCATACAGGGTTGCCACCATAAACTATAAAAATATGGACAAAGCCACTGTGACGTCACCCATTGCCTTTCCACGGCCTCGTAAAATTGAATTGAGGTTCCGGATGTCTTTTTCGCCGCCCGTTTGTACAAACTGCGTCTACTCCGTGGAGCCAAAGAGGACTCAACCTCTGATTGGTCCTGAACAAATGTTAAAATGATACTGCAGTCAAAGACCGACTTTTCCCGTTGAAACCCGATGTTTTGGGTTAGATTATGATCATACACAACTGTTTATGTCCGAAAATCTCATGTTTAGTCAAAATGGTTTTATCTGAGTTTTTGTGTAGGCTTACCAATACGCTGGTTTCCAGGGATTCGTGACGTCACGAGATCTTTAACATAAAAATGGGTGGAGTTGAGGTCATCCTAGGGGTGGTCTCGGCTGGGCACGTGGTATAAAAGCAGAGACCAACGGGTTTTTTTTTTCCTCTTTGAGACTAAGACCCTTCTACTGCTAACTAGCTAGTTCAAGTTCAAATGCGAATTGCTTTGTATTACTGCTAACGTTAATATTACGACTTATATCGAGCTACATAGAGAGTTATTCATCTATGTCTTACTGTTTGGTATCTTTAGCTAACTTGCCTGCATTATGCCAAGGAGTCAGAGATGTATCGTTCCTCGGTACAACGCCACGTACCGGCTCTGTTAGCTTTCATAATCTGCAGAGAGACGGTGTTGTGCCGAAAAGTGTCCCCCTGCCAGAATTCGTCTCCCTCGCGTCAACGCGTACTCACTTGTTCTCAGTGCCGCTTATATTTTCATTTAGTTCGATCTGCGCTCTAATTCCGACAAAATGAGTGTTTATACAGTTTCTACCACTCAGCAAAGACCAGAACATCACAAGAGGCAACTTATTAAAAAAAAAAACGATCGTATATTTTAGGTTTTAGGTTATGAACACATCGCAATGCGAACCTCAGAATGGCACTAGTGATACACGACCCATAATGTAGGCTACGCTTTAACATCCACGATAATAAACTACAAGAGCACTTGGAATACATAATAGTTTACAAGTAATACATTTATGCATTATATTATTTATCCCCACATTCATTGTTACATCTTTAGATGGCTGGATACCCTAAGCACATGCTTACAACAGGGAGCATTTTGCAGGGGGGTTAAGAATTTTGGCAGCGCCAGTGTTGTGCTTTAGGTGCTGTGTGACTGGGTTTTGTTGTGTATTTGAATGTATTCAATAGTAACGTTACTTTAGGCAGAAAAACAAGCTAACTTAGCTAGGTAAGGTTAGCTCTACCATTCGGTTACATCCCCGGTCCTCTCCTCGCAAAGACGTTGCTCAACCAATACAGCTGGGGCGGCGGCAGTGGCTCGAATGAATACGGCTGTATTTCCCGAGCAACATCTTTGCGAGGAGAGTCTTCCAACACAAAGGAATCCTATTCCTCCACCTCAAAACTCCCTGCAGTACTGCTGTCACTTGTCGCTCGCCATTTTGTTGTTTGTTTAGCTAGTAGTGAGGAGAGAGTTTATTGAGTTCAGTGGGGCTGAGTCAGTTCACCAAGACACACCCTTTCACTTCTTGACCGTATGAATATTCATAATATGACTACGTGGCATCATCGTCATATGCCACACCTACTCACGAGTTTCAGTTCAAATTGAAGCGGTAAAAAAGGCCTTAGAAAAGGCTCTGCCATATCTCTTTAATACCCTGTCAAAACGACACAATATTTTAAAAAATCAGCACATGCAGAGGCATTAGATGAAGGAAAGGCACCTATTGCAATTACATTTTTTTGTGGGAAAAATGTATTGACTGAGTATTTTGACCACATTGCTGCCATTGACTTACATGGTGAAAGACCTATACTGGAGCCAATCGCAGTGGCGCTAATGAGCAACGGCACAATTGCCGCTCCCAGCCCAACCAGGAAGTGAGCTTCAAAACGAAAGCCCAGTCTTGGCCCCTTGGTTGCCACTAAGTAATCCACTAAATACAGGCCAGCAGTAATCCTGGGACGAAGTAGGCTACTTCGAGAAGGGATTACTGATGACCACATCGTAAAACCTGCAGCCAGTCACGAGCCAAGGGGCCAAGACTGGGGGTGCATCCGAATATTCTTCACTTCCCACCTCCCATCCTAAACTCCCCCACTACCACTCCTCTCCTACCCGGAAATATGCAAAACTGCCTGAACGTTTTAGGTACAAGTATTGGCATGTACAATATCCAATGTACATGACATTGCGGTTTGCGTCGAGACATTAATTAATATGTAAGCATTAATACATAATTGAGATGTAATCAGCGACATTAGATTAAAACACAATTGTGTTTTAATCCGTTTCTGGGGCACGGAGTATGGAGTGGTAGTGGATGAAGAAAGGTGGCATTTTTCGACTATTGGGATGCACCCTGGGTTTTCATTTTGAAGCTCACTTCCTGGTTGGGCTGGGAGCGGCAATTGTGCCGTTTCTTTCACCATGTAAGTCAATGGCAGCAATGTGGTCAAAATACTCAGTCAATACATTTTTCCCACAAAAAAATGTAGGCTAATTGCAATAGGTGCCTTTCCTTCATCTAATGCCTCTGCATGTGCTAATTTTTTTAAATATTGTGTCGTTTGGACAGGGTATTAACATTTGTTCAGGACCAATCAGAGGGACAGGTTGAGATCTCTTCGGCTTCACGGAGCAGATGCAGGGTGCGTCCCAATAGTTGAAAAATGCCACCTTTCCTCCTCCACTACCACTCCTCTACTCCGTGCCCCGGAAACAGATATTTGTGTTTTAATCTAATGTCGCTGATTACATCTTAATTACGTATTAATGCTTACATATTAATTAATGTCTCGACGCAAACTGCAATGTCATGTACAGTGCCTGGCGAAAGTATTCACCCCCCTTGGCATTTTTCCTATTTTGTTGCATTACAACCTGTAATTTAAATTGATTTTCATTTGGATTTTATGTAATGGCCTTACACAAAATAGTCCGAATTGGTGAAGTGAAATGGAAAAAAAAAGAAAAAGAATACTTGTTTTAAAAAATTTAAAAAAAATTAAAAACTGAAAAGTGGTACGTGCATATGTATTCACCCCCTTTGCTTTAATGTATTTTTAAAGTATCATATTTAATATTTGGTCGCATATCCTTTGCATGCTGTTACTTCCTGAAGTCTGTGACCCATCAACATCAAAAGACTCTCGATATCTTATTTTCAGGTACTGTTACAAGCGATACTATAACCTCTCTGCATTTGAATGGATCTCTATGGGAATTGGGGGGTGAGACTAGATTCAGATGTAAATTACGCTGGTACAGTATGGAACACATGACTGGCTAAATAACAGTAAGTCATCAAGGGTCTAAGGTATCAAACAAGCCCCAAACCATCACTCTGCGGCCACATATGGAGTAGATGTGGATGGCTCACTTCAAGGGTTATTTCTCCTGACTCATTTTCCTATAAAACTATGGGGAAAAAAGTCAGGAGAAGAAACCCTTAAAGTGATCCATCCACATCTACTCCATATGTGGCCGCAGAGTGATGGTTTGGGGCTCGTTTGATACCTTAGACCCTTGATGACTTACTGCCATTTAGCCAGTCATATGTTCCATACTGTACCAGCGTAATTTACATCTGAATCTAGTCTCACCCCCCAATTCCCATAGAGATCCATTCAAATGCAGAGAGGTTATAGTATCGCTTGTAACAGTACCTGAAAATAAGATATCTAGAGTCTTTAGATGTTGATGGGTCACAGACTTCAGGAAGTAACAGCATGCAAAGGATATGCAACCAAATATTAAATATGATACTTTAAAAATACATTAAAGCAAAGGGGGTGAATACATATGCACGTACCACTTTTCAGTTTTTTATTTATTTTAAATTTTTTAAAGCAAGTTTTTTTTTTCATTTCACTTCACCTATTTGGACTATTTTGTGTTGGTCCATTACATAAAATCCAAATAAAAATCTATTTAAATTACAGGTTGTACTGCAACAAAATAGGAAAAATGCCTAGGGGGGTGAATACTTTCGCAAGGCACTGTACATTGGATACTGTACATGCAAATACTTGTACTCAAAACGTTCAGGCAGTTTTACATATTTCCGGGTAGGAGAGGAGTGGTAGTGGGGGAGCGGAGGTGGGGAGTGAAGAATATTGGGATGCACCCGCAGTTTGTACAAACCGGAACCGAAAAAGACTTCCGGAGACTAAATTCGGTTTTTACGAGGCCGTGGGAAGGCAATGGGTGACGTCACAGTGACTTTGTCCATATTTTTATACAGTCTATGATCACGAGCCGGTAATGTCGCTGCACGGACACTTTTCACCAGTAGAGGGAGCACGTTTGACAGGTTGACATTATTTTATTATTAGTTTTTGAAGGCAATTACGTTTTAGAATATGCTGTTTTTCTGATATTCTCTCTGGCAAAGGCAAACACAGTTAAATGTATTACACATAAATCTGCCTAAATACAAGGATATGAATATGTCCAAAATATTCTTATATCAATACAATCATCTACCTTCATCATTTTTGTGTTTAATACTATATATATATATATATATACATACATACATATATACACACACAGTGCCCCTCCACAATTATTGCCACCCCTGGTAAAGATGAGTAAAAAGGGTTATAAAAGCTTGATCTCACACTGAAAAAATGAGAAAAATCCAACCTTTAATTGAAGTAAATTTATTCTGAGAAAAAAAAATTCCTCATCAAGAAATAAATATTTTTAACAAAACCATGTGTGCCACAATTATTGGCACCCCTAGAAATTCTTATGAACAAAATGTAACAAGCATTTTTTCCATTTATATTTTACTTTTTAAAGTTGATCAGTGTTTAGGAACTTTCAAGCAGTAATCCATGACTTCCTGTTTCACTGGGGTATAAATATGAGGTGACACAGAGGCCATATTCCCTTATTCATACATGAACATGGGAAAGATGAGAACACACAAATCAAATGAGGGAAAAGTATGTTGAGTCAGGGAATGGCTATAAAAAAAATAGCTACTCACCTGAAAATGCCCATATCTACCGTTAGGCCAATACTTAAAAAGTTCAAACCAACTGGAACTGTTACAAACTTGCCTGGAAGAGGACCCAAGTTTATTTTGCCCCCACGCACAGTGAGGAGGATGGTAAGAGAGGCAAAAAAATCACCAAGGATCGCTGTTGAAGAATTACAGAGGAGCATCTTGGGGTCATCAAGTCTCCAAAACTAGTTAGACGTCACCTCCATGCCAACAAATTATTTGGAAGGCATGCCAGAAAAAAAGCCTTTCCTGTCATTTCAACACAAACGTAAGTGCCTGGAGTTTGCTAAACGCTACTGGAACCATGTTCTATGGTCAGATGAAACGAAAATTTAACTTTTCGGCAACCGACACTCAAGGTGGGTTTGGTGTAAAAAGAAGGATGGCTATAACGAAAATACCTGATCCCCACTGTTAAGTATGGTGGAGGTTCCGTGATGTTGTGGGGCTGTTTTTCCTCCAAAGGCCCAGGGAACCTTGTTCGGGCACATGGCATCATGAACTCCATGAAATACCAGGAAATTTTTAATCTGAATCTGGCTGCCTCTGCCAGGAAACTAAAACTGGGTCATCGTTGGATCTTCCAGCAGGACAATGATCCAAAACATACGTCCAAATCAACACAAAAATGGTTAACTGAACACAAAATCAAGCTTCTGCCATGGCCATCGCAGTCCCCTGACCTAAACCCCATTGAAAACCTGTGGGCTGAGCTGAAGAGGAGAGTGCACAAGAGAGGACCTAGGACTGTGGATGATCTGGAGAGATTCTGTAAAGAGGAATGGTCTCAGATTCCTTGCTCTGTATTCTCCAACCTTATTAGATGTTACGGGAGAAGACTCAGTGCTGTTTTAAGGGAGGTTGTACAAAGTATTAAATGGAGGGGTGCCAAATCTGCCAATAATTGTGGCACACGTGGTTTTGTTAAAAATACTTATTTCTTAATGAGGGATTTCTTTTTCTCAGAATAGATTTACTTCAATTAAAGGTTGGATTTTTCACATTTTTTCAGTGTGAGATTAAACATTCACCAAATGGTGAATCTTTTATAACCCTTTTTACTCATCTTTAACAGGGGTGCCAATAATTGTGAAGGGCACTGTATAATATATATATATACACACACACACACACACACACACAGTTGAAGTCGGAAGTTTACATACACTTAGGTTGAAATCATTAAAACTCATTTTTAACCACTCCACAGATTTCATGTTAGCAAACTATAGTGTTGGCAAGTCAGTTAGGACATCTACTTTGTGCATGACACAAGTAATTTTCCCAACAATTATTTACAGACAGATTATTTCACTATATCACAATTGCAGTGGGTCAGAAGTTGACTTTAAATTCTTAATATTTGGTCACATATCCTTTGCATGCCATGACTTCCTGATGTCTGTGACCCAACAACATCAAAAGACTTTTGATATCTTATTTTCTGGTACTCTTACAAGTGATACTATAATATCTCTGCATTTGAATGGATTTCTATGAGAATTTGGGGGTGGGACTAGATTTAGCTGTAAATTACACTGGAACAGTATGGAACACATGGTTGGCTAAATGGCTGTAAGTCATCAAGGGTCTGATGTAGCAAACAAGCCTTGAATCATCACTCTGCTGCCAGAAATACAGTAGATATAGTGGATGGATAACTTGAAGGGTTTCTTCTCCTGACTTATTTTTCTATAGAGTTCAATAGGAAAATTTGTCAGGAGAAACAACCCTTAAAGTGATCCATCCATATCTACTGCAAATCTGGCAGCAGAGTGATGGTTTGAGGCTCGTTTGATAACTCAGACCATTGATGACTTACAGCCATTTTACCAATCATGTATTCCATACAGTTCCAGCATAATTTACAGCTAAATCTAGTCCCACCCCCCAATTCCCATAGAGATCCATTCAAATGCAGAGACGTTATAGTATCGCTTGTAAGAGTACCAGAAAATAAGATGTCAAGAGTCTTTTGATGTTGTTGGGTCACAGACATCAGGAAGTCACGGCATGCAAAGGATATGCGACCAAATATAAAAAATGTGAAGGCACAGTCTACTTAGTGTATGTAAACTTCTGACCCACTGGAATTGTGATATAGCTAATTAAAAGTGAAATAATCTGTCTGTAAACAATTGTTGGAAAAATTACTTGTGTCATGCACAAAGTAAATATCCTAACTGACGTGCCAACACTATAGTTTGCTAACATGAAATCGGTGGTCAAAAATAAGTTTTAATGACTTCAACCTAAGTGTATGTAAACTTGCCTTTGCCAGTGGTTGCTGACCACGTGTGTCATTGATATGGATGACAGGAAATACATTATTAAAAACTTATCAGCACAACCGTAGGAAGGTTTAATTGTACTGATAAAAGTGTGTGTGTTTGTGTGTGTGTGTGTTTGTGTGTGTTCATTAAGAAAGATACAGTTGTACTCAAGTACAATGTGAGAAAAGAGAAAATAATATATACTGCATAATACACACTGTATCATGCAAAGGATGAAAAAGCCTGTAAACTGTAAGACACACTGTGCCCTGAATAAAAAGTCCCCCCCCCCAAAATAAATCTCTGCCCCTCCTCCCCCCTCAGAGCAGTCTAGAACCAGGATTGGTCCCCATCACTTTCAATGGTCGTCTGACCTCAACTATCCATTACTATCCACTAATGGGAGCTTGACCAATGAGACACTGACCTGCTGTTAGCCAGAGACTCAGGTGTGACACAGGTTTAGAGACAGCAGATAAGTACACCAGTGTGTTCATTCCTCACACACTCTTTCCTATGAGTTCTGGCTTTCTGTTGAGATCACTTGCACGGCCATTTGACAGTTAAACTTTAACTCCCCCAGCTATTAAATAAATTAGAATTCCTGATTCTGGGTGTGGTACTGTTGATTATTGCAATAAAGGTATTTGCCTGATAAATCATGGTGCTCTATCAGGGATAGGTCTGTAGCAGGTTTTCAAGTCAAAGCTCTCACCAGCTGTGTTGCAAATACAATGCTACACTGCACACAAAGCTGAAGACCAACTATCCAATGGAATTAATCCCACTCTGAAGCTCCAGGATGGGTTGATGACACCTTCTGTAGTGGACGTCCACTATTTATTTATTTAGCGAATGCAAAGTCCTCGAGCCAAGCAGTTGCCTCCTGGTCTGCTGTATGGAGGATGTCTAATCCTCCTTTTAGTCTTTGGAGAGGGCAGGCTTCAATGATGTGTTCCATTGTTTGCTCCTCTCCATAAGCACACAGTGGGCTTGGGCTGCTGCCCCACCTGTGAAGGCTGGCCAAGCAGGGGCCGTGACCAGTCCTGAATCTATTGAGAGTTGACCACTGTCTCCTTGGGAGGTTGGTGCCAGGGACCTGTTGAGTGGGGTCTGACACCAGATGTTTGTTTGGGACATCCTTGGCCTCCCATTCCCTTTCCCAAGCAGATTGGGTGGTGAAGTCATCTGGTGGGGGTTCCTTCCAAATTGGTCGTCTAGATGGGAGACGGGCAGTAGGTGGTTTGAAGATGTCTGCGTGGATTGGTAGATGGGGGGAATCTCTGACCTTTTGAAGCATCCTTTGAGTAAGTGCGACTCGTCGGATATGTGGGGGGGTTATGTTGGATAGGACAGGGAGCCAGGGGAGTGGTGTTGAGCGAATAGTCCCAGTTATGATTCGCATGGTTGTGTTGAGCTGAGTGTCCACATGGTGTGTATGGGGTGACCTGGACCAGACAGGGGCACAGTATTCTGCTGCGGAGTATGCAAGGGCCAGTGCTGAGGTGCGCAGTGTGGGGGCTGCTGCCCCCCATTTTGAGCCTGCGAGCTTACAGAGCAGGTTGTTTCTGGACTTCACCTTTGCTGCTGTTCCTTTCAGATGTTCTTTGAAGGATAGGGTCCTGTCAAGGGTCACTCCCAGATAGGTTGGGTTGGGGGCATGCTTCAGCTTAAGTCCGCTCAGGAGGATGTTTAGTTCTTTGGCGTTCTGGAGGTGGAATACACTGGAGACTGTTTTTGCTTGCTTGGTTTTAAACGGCAGGTTTTGCAGTATTGGACCACTTTTTCGAGGTCTTCAGTGAGCACCTGCTCCAGTGACTCAAAATCTGGTGCTTGGGTTGCCAGACAGATGTCATCGGCGTAGATGAATTTGTGGGATTTGGTGTGGGGTAAGTCGTTTGTGTAGAGGTTAAACAGGGTTGGAGCGATAACTGATCCTTGTGGGAGCCCGTTTGTCTGTGTTCTCCATGCACTTTTATTTTGTCCAAGGTGAACTCTGAACCTCCGGTTGGTTAGCAGAGTTTTGATTGTTGCTGTAGCCCAGGCAGGGAGTGCTTTTGTGATTTTTAGTAGGAGGCCTTTGTGCCAGACGGCGTCATAGGCAGCTGTGAGGTCAAGGAACACTGTTCCTGTCTTCAGCTTGCTCTCAAATCTGTTTTCAATGTAGGTGGTAAGGGCCAGTACTTGTTCTCCTGTGCTGCGGTCCTTGCGGAAACCGGCCTGATCTACACAAAGGATCTTCTCTACTCCTGGAGATATACGTTGTAGTATAAGACGTTCCAAGATTTTAGAGGGAACACAGAGTAGAGAGTTGGGCGGTAGTTTGCTGGTAGTTTGTGGTCTTTACCAGGTTTTGGTACGGCGATGACTTTTGCTGTTCGCCATTTCTTTGGGATTGAGTTTGTGTGTATAATCCTGGTGTAGAAATGGGTTAGCAGGTTAGAGCTCGGGGGCCCAGATGTTTCATGAACTCTGGAGAGATGTTGTCATATCCTGCTGCCTTTCCACATTTCAGACCCTGCAGGACCCAGTTCAGCGACTTCAAAAGGCTCAGGGTTGCTTTCTTCTCGGAGTTGTTTGCATTGTATCTTAAGCTCAGACATAATTGCTCTTCTGATGAGTTTATCTTGGCCTGCTTTTGCAATAGTCAGTAGGTGGGTTGAAACTTGATTGGGTGTGACAGAGGGTCGGCTTTGAGTAGGGGGTTTCTGTGCAGCTCCAAGGCTACGGATGAGGCTCCAGCATTTTCTGCTAGAGTGGGTGAAATTCAGCTCTGCTACAGTCTCCTCCCATTTTTTGCGCCGGGCTGTGATTAGCGATTCAATGAGATGGTGCACTTATGTCATTAAACTCTGCTACTCATTGTATAAGTTTAACTGTCAAATTGCTGTTGATTTTTTTCTGATGTAAATTTTTGGCGCTTTGACCACCATAAACTTTGGACCCGTTGAGGTCCGTTATATCGGGGTGATGTCAAGGCCGGCGGTAGCTATGGGCAGGGGTGGGCTCAGCCCACCCAAACGTGCGTCTTGCCCACCCAATCAAAAGTTAAGAAAAAAAATAAATTTTGTACAGCCAATGGAAAAATAGCACAGAAAATACCAGTACCGTTTCTAACTTCTGATTGGGTGGGCAGCCTACAGCCCGCCTCCAAAGTCTCCCACTGCTCACCCCCTCTTCCAGAGCTCTGAAGCAGACCCGTCCGCTGCACAGAGTGTCTCTCGGAGTCTCAGTGTCATGCCGAGGGGGAGGGGTGTTGCCATGACAACTGTGAACTCTGATGGCTCAGATTGCACACACATAGGGCAAAGCAAATTAGTGTTCTAAATGTTAGTTTAACTTTAGTTAAGTTTTTGTTTATTTTTGTCAGGGATTATGTACAAAAACAGTAATCTCAGCGAGAGGAGAAAATGTGCATGTGACCGTTTGAAAATTGTATATTATCGGTTTCATCTGCAACAAGTTATTTCTCCAAGTTATCTTGCATCTTTAACCCCTTCCACCATACCATGTTGCACGGGCGAAAGCAAAACCTGGTTATTCTTGCTCACGAGAAGGCCATTACATCGGCTCTTGATATGGATTAAAGTAGGCTAGCCTACGTGTTTTAAAAAAATTTTTTGAACCCCTATTCTAATTCAATTCCCCCGTGTAGCAACCGCTAGAGAATCACCGCTGCAACCCCGTCAGCCGGTGGTAGACAGAGGCAGGGGCGCCCGCAGGATTTCTTCCAGGCGTACGCAACAGAGTAGGCCAAGCCATAGGCTACATGAAAACAAAGCCAATACTTAGGACTAACGTTACAACGTAATTTACCGATATATTTTGCACTCATAAGGTCGCATATTACAAGTTCTAACGTAGGAGTAGGCCTAGCCTACGTTAAAGTCTGATCTTTCATCAGCAAAACCGGAAAGACGTAGGCTACTTCAAAATAGAATGGAAATGTTGCGCGCAAAAAGATGTTACGTGACTTACAGTAGCCTGATCTTTCATCAGGAAAACCGGAGACCCCTCACAATAGAATGGAAATGTTGTGCGCAACAAGCTGTTACGCGACTTACAGCACAGTTAATGTTAACACAATGAAAACACTTCTGACAAGTCAATGTAACTATCGAACATGCTCAAGAAAATGTATTCACTGCTTAAATTTCTAATAATATATTATATGCACGCCAATTGTGTGTGTGTGTTAGAGAGAGCAAGAGCAAGTCACTGCAAATAAAAGAACATTTTGGTGGGTAGCTCGTGTCCCGGTGGGGCTAACTCATCCTCAGCTGAGGACTGGTTCTCCGAAAGCTGATTCTCCGAATTGTTATTTTCATTCTTTTTCAGACTCAACAGTTCCACAATGCTTAGCTGCTTTCTTTTCTTTGACATATTTGGCTAACGTCAATTACTGTATTCGTTTAAGTTAGTTATCTTGACTGACAAGTAAAAAGGCAACTCTAAACTTTTCCCGGTCTAAAGAAAAAGGTGGTCCTCCAATCACTTTCAACTGTGTCTTCCAATCACTTTCAAATGTTTGAAATATGCAAAACTTGGAAAATACAATAACCAGGCAATACAACGAAGACAATAAGCAAATAGCATTCCTCAACATCGTAGAAACAGAGACGGAAAGATTTTGACGATTCAAGTCAGTTTTAATGGAAATACTAATTTTGCTGTTGTTGCTAAGGTACGCAGACTGCGTATACTCTGCGTACAGCTGGGGGCGCCACTGGACAGAGGTCATCACGTCCTTATTCAGGGCGCAACTCCTCCAAGCCCGACCGTGATTCCAACTCGCCCAGGGCAGCTATATGCGCAGCGATTCTCTCCGATAGATTAAACATTTTATTTTAGAAAATACCCTGTGTGAGGTTGTGTAGAAATGCAGGAAATAAGTTTTAAAAGGCTCAAAATTTTCTGGGGGAGGACCCCCAGACCCCCCGCTAATTCGTTCCCCTTTGTGCCCCACCAACATCTCTTCATGCCCCCCCCAATCAAAACAGTCTAGAACCGGGCCTGGGTGATGTCAAGAGTTGCAGCGGATATCTACAAAACCAGTGAGCTCTCAGCGAAACTACCTAGATGGATAGACAGCACTCTGGGTATGTAGAAACATATCAAAATAAAATATTTGGGTGAAGTCCCCCTTTAAAGTCATTAAAATATAACGCTAGGAACACCACAATGGTCCATGACTATTGTCACTAAGAAAATCAATAAATCTGCCATCATGAAATCCATATAGCTGTCCCTTCATGATTTTTTCTAAATGTATGTATTGAACATTCTGATATAATTTGAATATCAATATTGCATAAGGAAATAAAGTTAAAAATTTACTTAAATGGCCATGAATGGTGAAACTGACCATCATTTATCTTGCCTGTATGCTTGATAATGTTGTTGCGACGTTTGATCAGTAACAAAATTACATGGCTACCATACACGCTTGTGTTGCTTAGTAAATCTAATCGTTATTACAGCTATTACTGTATGATTTATGTTATAGCTATACATTATATTCAGTTAGCTAGCTACAAACCAAGAGGAGTGAGGCTGAAGGAGGAAATATATGTGAATTACACTGACTGTGATGATCAGTCATGGGACTGTGGAAGTTATAGGGGAGAGTGAAAGTGTGTAACATTACCTGTGGTAAATCTTTTGGTGGTAGCGAGTAGGGATCTGGCAGGGATCGAACAAGGTCTCCAGTGTGAACGCCCGTTGCCAAAACCACCAAGCTAATGACGCTTTCACATTTTGTGGAGCAGTTAATTTAGCCTGTGATTCTGTACTCTGATCAGGCTACTTAGATCAGATGTAGTCATTGGCAGGTTGTTGTTATCCAATGAGGAGAATTACTCTTTGAGGGCATGGAGCATTTTTTATGATGAAATCGGCAGGAAAAATAATAAGAAAAATGACAAATTGCATTTATTGTTTGGATATGTGAAGTTGTATCTGAATTCTGTATGGTTACATGAGATAAGATGAGTTAATGTTTCTAAGGGCTGAGAGTCTCTGGTCATTTTGGAAACCCTGAAAAGTGGCAAACTCTCTGTGCTGTATCGGTGTGGGGCTGTAACTTGGCAGATGGCATACCTGCCATCCCCATAAATTGTGAAAGTTCACAGTGTCTCTCTATATTTTAACAAGTTGAAGAAAATACTCATCTCGTATGAACACATCTTCATGATTGTAACCAACTGTATGAAATGCACAGTGATACATTTTCTAGCTATTATTTCCCCTTAGCTGTATTATTGCTGCTGCTAAAGTATTTATTCAACACTCTTTTGTAAACTAAAAATATTTTTTAGCAATATCAGTCATACACTCTGAGCTATAAAGACTATGCTAGAAAATGTTTATATAACTTTGCCAATTTAAAGAAATATAATGAACTCCAATAGAAACCTATGGCAAAAACCTCTTATCAGTTATGAATTGGCTAAAAAGGTAAACTTGAAACCTGATGTCCCTCCCTTTGGTAAATAGGACTTCCTTCAATATTTCACAACTCCAGTTTACTTTAAATACATTGCAAACAGCATGTAGCCACATGCCCCTGTTTAGACCCTATCTTACGTGTCAATTTGTATCAAATAATCACAGTCCACTCCCTTTTGTGATCACTTATTATAAAAACAAGAAACAGAGTTTGTACAGCCAGTGATTCAGCTCCAGACGACCTTCTGCCTAGACTTGGTGAGTATGACCGCCACTTAATGACCGTTGTTAAAAACCATATTAAACGCTGCTGCACAGAGTAGGCTTAGGCTAGCGTCTCATCCTGGATTATTAAAACAATGCATTTCTCGCTGAGAAAAATAGCCATTTAAAATTGTTTACTTCTAACAGCATTCTTTTGTAGGTTAATTTGATATAGAACATTTTGTTCTTGTTGGTGTGGTATAACTGCCATTGAATATTTGATTATTTAAAATAAGCCTACTTCTCTCGATTTCCTTAACTTTACGTCTTAATATTGCTTTCGATTTAGCCTAGGTCACTTTGCTGTGCTGTTTATTTTACTCAGTTTATTTCAAATTAGAATATTTTCCCATTTTGGTTTCACCTTGCCTATAGGCTACAATTTTAAATTTGGATAAGAAGTACTTGATCATTTATTATTGACAGCCTTGGAAAATGTTTTAATGTTTACACCCGAATACCATAAAACTCCCAGCTCGTTTGTCTTAATTCTAAATACGCTCTTCTTACATGTTTATAGGCTACAACAAAGAACAAGGCAGTTAAAATACAAATTAAAATCTTTTTTAAATAAACCATATGAAAATTTGAATTGCACCTGTTAGCCCGGGCTTTACACGCGGAGAAAAGGGGATCGGCATTTCACAGGACATTATATAGTTCATCGGGTTATATCCCAATGTTAGCCATGGACAACAAAAATTGTACATAAAGTCCATTGACATAGAATGCAGGTGTTTGTTGAGAGGACAGGTATATTCCTTGTTTTCATCCGATTTGATGAGTGAAGTTAAGGCAAAACGAAAAACCACGCACAGCTCGTAAAACCAAAGCACGTGCAATTCCAGTTCAACTACTCCTTCCTGGACAGAATTGCAACTATGCGTGCAACTCGCATCTTGCCTACCTGTAGCTCCGATGTCAGCACAACCAATGCCGCGGACTTGTCGCTCTCGTTTGAGACTGTACTTTCCCCCACACTACCGATACGATACCCCATCCCCCTACATAGTGAAAGAATTTTCATCTATTCAATCGAGCTCATCCAAATTCAGTCCGCGGATTCCACGAATACAATTCTAGGGAAAGAGGCTGAAGAGAAAGACTAGGCTAAGTGAAAGCAATGAAAGTGCCAACGAGCTTTGATTGATCCTCGTGGCTTTAAACGAACGTTCAGGTAAGGAGTGCTGGCGACAATTTCAGAAGCCTATTTCATATATAGACTATCAAATAGTAACACGTACTTTTGTATTTCGACCTCAAACGTTTAATTTGCAGCGTCTGATTTATGAGACTTTCTCTAGCCTAACCTATTTGCTACCTTTTGAGGTAATCGATTAGGCTACCTGTGATGTTAGTAGTTCATAGTATAGGTAGGCTAGGAGGAGTTGAAAAAATTATGCAGGCTATTATTTAAAAGTAGGCTATGCGTACACCAAAAGGAATTACGCCGGGAAACACGAGAGTAATCTTGAAGTCTAATATTAACAATGACAAATTCTACCGCAAATTAGGCTACTGCAAGTAAAACTAACTGGGTGAATAGCCCTATGCATGAGTAGGCGAGGCTAATTGGATAAGCAAGAGGAATGTAATAAAAACATGATTTCAAATAATGATCTGCAGCCTATATTGTGACAGGAAAAATAATAGCCACAACGTTGGCAAGCATGGTAGTGTGCAAAGAATGTTGAAAATTAAAATGGATTGGGGGGAAAAACTAACCTACATGACAGCTACTTTCTCAATAAAGCATGGACCATGTTCAAAGCAACTGGAGGCTGTAGTTTTTAAATGGTCGTGATCGTGAGTTGTAGTCCATGGTAAAAGGGAGTTAAAAGTCAAGCCATTTCTTCAAATATCTGTGTCTAATTGGAAGTCTGGTACTGTAGTAGCATAATGCCACAGCATTAAGGGGCGAAAAGGGAGGAGCTGTAGGCTGCTTAAACAAGCGGATGAGGCACCTGCTTGGCAGTGCTGGGTGTCTTAATAAACCTCTATAAATTTATATTGTCTCGTAGGTAGAAGCCAGCACTAATGCGAGTGATTCAGACATTATTGCTTGAAATCTTTGCTTGAAAATGATTTTTTTAAAATATATTTGTATATATACTTTTATTTTTTTGGGCTAATAAAAGCAATTATTTTTCCCTTATTCAAAGTTGTGCATTTAATAACGTTTTTTTATTTTTTATTTTAATAGTCCAATAATTTTCAATCCTGCAGCAGATTTGAAATATCAGTCGCCTAACCTGCAAAAATAGGGAATTTCTCATGGTCCAAGATATACACTAGTTTAAACATGTATACCGTTATTGTTTGTTCATGCAGTTTGTTGCTTTATGGATTTATTTGATTATACCATTGTGATGTTATTTTTTCCCCCTGTCCATTATATTTTGTACCTTTTGTTCTGTGCAGTCGCAATGCATACACATTTAATTTATCGGAAAAATTTCTTGGAAGCTGATTTCTTGTTAACTAACCTTCACCTTGATCAGATGTTGCAAGTGGCTTTCAGAAGCAAAATGTGTTGATAAATTAGCCTATTGTAAAGAAATCCTTCATCTAGTCAGAGGTTTCAAGTGTCTCTTAAAAACAAAATATAGGCAAGGAAGCAAAATGTGAAAAGTATGAATTTTCAAACCCACTTATGTCATATTTTGCTATGGTAGGAAAATATTATAAAGTAGGAAAAAATAATACCACGCTGGTTCCATGAACTGAACACAGAAGACTAACCTACTTAAATAACCTTAGGGTGACAATATTATTTGAAAAGAATGGGTGCGTCCCACTATTCAAGATTTGTAAATATTTGACAAGTGATTCAAATCTGTTAATAAGTCTCCATCTTTAAATTCTAATGACAAAAATGAAATAGCAAACAGCTGACACTACGATAAGCCGTGGGGATATGTGAAAGAGTATCTTACACTGTTCAAGCAGAAAATGAATATATCCAGTGGGTCCTGTTTAAACATTGATTTAAACCTATAGAAACTTAGCAATGTGAAGGTTTGTATTTACACATTTTTGTACGTGAGAGTGCTCTGCATTTCAGGTAGTAATTTAATGCAGATATTATAATGGTTGTAATACCTAGGCTTTACATGAATAAGCCTGCTGAACAATATGATATATTATAGTAGCCATGGCCACAGCACTTGGACTAGTCCTAATGAGTAACCAGCTTTCTTACTTTTTTATTTACCCATCTTCGGTTTATTGGCAAAATGTCTAGCGGTTAAATGACCTTTTCCAGCTATTGTTATTAGGCAAATCCATGAAGAAAGCAGGTGGCAGAGGAAATTTCAAAGTATAGGTGCCAAGTAGGATGTGTGTGTCCATGCTCAGAGCTTCATCTCTGTGACTCTGCTTTACTCACTTGATTAGAGAAGACCACCCTCACCAAGTGTATTTATTCCCATATAATTACAAGGTATCTGTCTCATTTTGCCCTTGTTGTTATGGATTATCAACACAATAAACTGTATGCATAGTTTGCTTTACGTCCTCTCCAGTGTCCCTTGATGTAGCTCATGGGAGTCCATAGAAGGGTGACTTGATCTTGAGTACCAAATAGGGAATATAAGAGCAACAATGTAAAAATGGTGATGTTTATTGCTTTAACCCAAGATTTTGTTTAGTGGTGCACATTTCAGGGCCAAAGCAGTTATGAATTTGTGTCACATTCACATGTTATATTAATTTTTCGGATACAGTTACTCAGAGTGCTTGCTAAGGGAGGTATAGAGGTACAATGGGATAAAAAAAAAGACCAACAGTAACTACATACTCTTTTGTAATGATGAATACTAGGCCTATATATAAAGTTTCACAGTATTTGTAAAGGCTAAATACTTGGAATGACAAGGACCGCGTATAGAATGATTTCATAAATCACTTTCCTTTTTAAATCAACCTACAGTATGGGGTTCCTGGTGTAACTATATATGTATGATGGAATTGGTAATGGAAGTTCCCTGGAGCCCCTTTCTGTTTGCCATGTCATAAAGATAGCTAGATTATTAAAAAGAGCATAAAGATACATTTTCAAAAGAAAAATGCCACGAAGAGCAGATAACACAGTTGGAAAAAAAAAGTCTTCTATTACCTTTAATTTAATATGCAGTTGAAGTTTGAGCTAAATCTTTTTGGTCTATCACTGTTGCCCTTGGCAATGTGATGCCATATGCACATGTTTGAGGAGGCCCCACGTACACACCTGCAGTATACTCTAATTCTAGTATAATTAGTGTTTCAAATAGTTGTTTGGAGGGGAGATTGTTGTGCCTGTTGTTGGCGGAGGTCTGCCCTCTACTAAGCATAGGTGTCATTTACGCTGGGGACGTGTCCCCACCACTTTTTGAAATGGCCAAATTTGTTGATTGATATTGTCCTGAAGGTTGTGATAATAGTCTGTAGCTTGTCAGTGTAAATCCTGTATGAATATATCTACAGGTGTTGATATTGTCCTGAAGGTTGTGATTAGGCTGTAGCCTGTCAGTGTAAATCCTGTATCTACAGGTGTTGCTAACAGATAGTGTTGTGTCTTTTTCTCTTAAAAGAATTCTCTCTGAGACAGGAGCTTGCCGATTTTGAACAGACTTTATTAATGATTAACAAAGCCGGGTGGGTTCATGAAGTCACGCACCTTTCAGTCCTTTTCCACAAGTTTTATACAGGTTAAACATGGGTTGTCCCTCCTTTCTTAGAATGTCCGATGGCCAATCACCTGCTACATACATTAATACCTTCTTAATATATAAATGATCAACGCCTTTAGGCTATGGGCCACTATTGTCTCTTAGCTTATATACTCTGATTTACTTTCCCTCCTCTTGGCATTACATCATGTTTTTCAGCTCATAGGTCAGTCATAAAAATGTCTACAGCATATGTATTAATGTGCACAACTGGTTGTCCTCATATGAATGTTTTTCTCAATTTCACCATTTTCTGCTTACACAGGAAATTCCTTTAAGCTATGGTCACACTGTTCAGGACATAGTGTGTGTGGATGCACATTTTCATTCTGTGAGGGCCTGCACGTATACTCATTCAGACACACACTGTCTTAACAGAAATTTTCCTATAATAGTACGGTACTAGTGTATTGCGCGCAGGGGGGGGTCCACCGAATGTTGTCTTTTTTTATCTGAAAAAAGTGTCCCCACCACTTTTCAAAACAAAGTGACGCCCTTGCTACGAAGTGCATTCTTTCTTTTACCTGTTTTAGGGTTAACCTGAATCAGACTGTTTTCATTGCATGGGAGAGGAATATCATAGTTAAACCCTTAAGTGAGGATTATGTGGGTAGATGGCTGTTAATTTAAGAGATGTCACTCATGTCTTTCGTCAAAGTGGAACTACCCGCAGGCAATTTTAAGATATGCTACTGAAACAGAGGAACAGGTTTTCAGAGGCAGTCTGAAATGTGCACCTCGAGTTAAGAAAGTTCTTCCTTGTCCTTTCTCAGAAACCTTATATATATATAGACATGTATATGTATATGTATATTTAGACATCAACCATTAACATAGCCATTCAATGAGCTGACCAAAATTCAGCATAGACATTGCTCATTGTTTGTCTTTCAGAAGGTGCCCCCACACACTAAACTGGAGGTGCAGTTGTCCTGGACAGAATATTTATTGTTTTGTCATCACAATTAGGTGTCTCAAAGATGAGGAAAATTATATTTATTCTGCTGTTTTGTCAAGAAGAAAATAACCAGGAGCAATAATAATTCCTACTTCATACTAAGGGATACACTAGAAAATTATTCAGATTTTAGTTCTGCCTTTAATTCTATGTGGTGTTAACAGTGGCCTCATTCTTTTGGATAAGAGACCTCCTCTCCGATCTCCCACAGAGGGTCTGTGTCAATGGAAATGTATGACCAGCTCACCATTAGCAACGGAGCTCTGCAATGATGCATTCTCTCTCCTGTTTTTTTTTTGGTATGCAAATTAAATCATGATTCAATTTATACAAGTATGCTGATGACATGGCCTCAGTTGGCCTTCTAACAAAGTGGGACTCCTTAAGTGAAGAGGGCTATTTGACTAAACTTAGAGCTAAACGTGGGTAAAACGAAATAACTGGTCATCTGCAGCAAACAGGACTTTTCAACAAAGCCTGTTGTAATTACTATCCAATCTGTTGAAAGTGCAGACAGCTGCTTGGGCACAATTATGGACTATAAGTTGAGTTTCTTTGAGAACACTGTATACATATTTAAGCACCTTCATCTTCTTTTCTTCTTGTTTTCGAGTGAGCCAGCCAGTTTTAGAAACAGCATATAAGTGCTGGATTGAGAATGTATTTACATATAATCTCATGTTATGGTACGTCATGGTAACTTCAACTGCAAACTAAAGAGTAAACTCACCAGATTGAAATGTTTAAAAAAATTGTGGAGAAACCCCAAACCGACTTAGGCTATGGCCTCGGGACTAGGAACATGTGACAACATCACCATCTGTTCACCCGACTTCAGATGTTGAACTCTGAAAGGCACTATAGGGTGCCAAGGGCTACCAAAAATGTTTTCATCTTTCATCCCAAGTGCAGTCAGCATTTAAGACTCCACATAATGCACTACAATGATATGCTCTGCTCATGCGCGCATTGTGCATTATGTATGTGATGTTTCGTTTTTTTTTTCTCTTTCCCGGTGTTTTTATGTGGCTTAGGTCTGTTTTTATGTCATTCAATGTGAAGTCAAAGACAATTTTCCACTTTGCGTGAGCAGTAAAGGTGTATTGTATTGTATTGTAATATCCTCCTGTGCACCGCATAGTATCATAGTACAGTTTGCCAATGAATCATACATTGATTGTGACCTAGCTGCAGGCCCTGTTTCAAAGCTCTTATGTGTGACAAGGAGTGACTGTAAACTCCCCTGCTGTCAAGGTATCTTTATTTCTCTGGCACAGAGAAAACTGGTGTGAATGTGTTAAAAAATGAGCACGGGCACTTCAAGTGCTTCAGGAAGGAGGTCTGGCCTCTGTGCCCCTAAATTTAATCCCACAACAAAAGAAGCAAATCTTCCAATTGTTTTGGAAGTTTGAATTACGTGATGGTGCCAGCAGTCAAACAGTGCCTTCCCTATGTGCACGTTATTAAGCAGATATTGATATTGGCCTCTAGGCTATTTAGCATACTGTATATTTCCCATCTCATGTTCTGCAAAAGTGTCTGACTTTTTAAATGAAATGAATGGGCCTCATTCACAAAACTTTTCTTATATTACTCTTACTTTTGTTCTTAAGAAAAGTTCCTACAAAAAAAACAAAAAAAAAACAATGTGGGATTCTACAACTACATAAATTGACTGCGTAAATAATAAAGTATTCTAAACCTCTTATGTGTATGTGCCTATACACTTGTTTCCAAAGAAGCACGCATTTCGATCGTACAAAAGAACAAATTCAGATGAGAAAAAATGTGTATTACCATTTATGATGCACCTGCACCATTCACATACAATAACGGGATGAAGTAGGCTTTGTTAGATCTCAGCATAACATGCCTTCATTTTTTAAACCTACCTTAAACCTCATCACCTGTGCCAGCATGCTCAATTCATCCATAAAATAGTGCACTTCACTTAAATGTCAGATTATTGGCCGTTTCCTTCTCATCATAACATGATTATACATGTCTCTATTGTGTAATTCAAAATTCAGGGTTTGTGTCACACGGTGAGTATGGGAAATCCAATTGTTCTGTGACAGCCATGCGTTTTTTTTCCTTTCGATTTGAGTATCAAATTGCACAAGCCTTACATATTTATTAGTTCTTATGCATCGTTAAGTTTGGGAATTCACACGTTAGCATCTCTATCACATATGCTCATCTCTTCACCTGACTTTCGTGGCCAGTTGTTCCAAGAAGAATCCGTGTGGAAGACTCCCAGTCCGGAAATGGAAAGGTATGCAAGTGTAGTCATAGTCATAATCAGTGCTGTCTGTCACATCCAGAGTTTTCCGAGTGATTTCTCACAGGATAGTGTATTCCAACATATAATTGCCCACAGCGAGCTAAAGAACCGCTAACTTAGCTTAATGAAGTTTAAGTAATATCGTATTTATGTGTATTAGTAGTGTATTTGTTCTCCCCATGTTCTTCTTCTGAGAGAATGCAGGTTAGGTTGAGTTGCCACTGATCATTAGGGTGTGGTGCTTCTGTGTGCTTTTACTCACTCACCTTTACTCACAGACCTGACCAGGAAACAAGTGAAAACTCAAAGATTGGATCAACTGATCATCCACATTCCGGGCAAACAACGGGGATATTGGTTGAGCCTGTGTAGCTCTTTTGCAAATCAGGTTTTACCCATTCCAGGACTATCACTCAAGGGAAGCAGTGGAGGCACAGTTGGTTTAGCGAGGGTACACATTCCCAAATCTTCTTTGTTGAATTCAAGATGCTCCTCATCCTCCTCCTCCCCTATGCTCCACTGTGAGTTACTTAGGCAGATTAACTGAATGTCTCTTTGTTACCTATCAAAGGCACATATTGTAGGTAATCTGATTCTGCATTCATGTTTTATTTATTTAGTTTTTTTACTTTCCAGAACCTATTTTTTAATCTTCAGATATAGTGGGGGCTTAGTTGCTTGTATGTCTACCACGTTCTACCTGCAGAACACTCATGATAATCCATCAGATAATCGTATCAATGTGTACTTGGGTAGTGAAGCATGAAAATATGAACACCTGTATATCCTGTAGAGTTGCACTTTATTGCCAATCTGGGTTTTTGTATGATAGAGTATGGTTCTGTAATGGCGTATGGTTTTAGACTTGATGCAAGTACTAGCAGGCAGCCAATTAAGTGAAATGAGGAGATATGTGACCTAAGTACTGTCGGGTAAGTGAGGACTAGGTAAAATGTGTATTTTCTGAATCCAGCGGTTCCAACAGTCAATGCCCTTGTTAAAACGTTCAGCACTCTGAATACTGAACACAAGCGATATTGCGTGCTAGAACCCCTCACTTAACCTACATTCAAAATAAGCTTTACGTGATTTAATTTAATAATTATTATTAAGAATTACAATCATCAATTAAATCGCCAAATTCGTTAATAGGTAAGTCGAACAGTAACCTGGTGGATCAACCAACAAGCCAAAACAAAGTCTAAATCAGGTCTTGAGATTAAATAATTTTATTAAATGAAAAACATTCAATTGGAATAATGAGTTGAAATCATACATTCACTAAGGAATGTAGGCTGACTACTTGTAATTTACAAAATGGAAGACATTAAACCAGACATTAATTAGGAAATACCAGTAAAGAGAGAGATAAGCCAAAAATTGCCAAATTATTTACCCTCCAGCTGAACAGGAACAAAAGGAAATGCACGAGGAACCAAAAAGAATGACTTCTCCAAACAAACTCCACAATTGACTAACTTCTTTTTCTGCGGTACACTCATAAAATACCTCCACAGGAAGACCATCCCTGTCCTGATTGGGTTAAGGTGTGTGTGGGGGGGGGGGGGGTCATTTATGACAAAGACTGGCTTATCTTTGATGGGGGGTTGAGAATGAGAGAGAGAGACAGAGATAGAGAGAAGGGGGGAAATATTAGATATCCTACATCCCTCTCTTGTAAGAATAGGTGCATGCACCTGCTAAAAACCTATTCTTACATCACCAAATAGGAATCACATTACACATTTGGACATTGAAGATGCAGTTACCTGCTAACAACAAAAACAACTGTCCAAATGGTTCACCAACCATTTTTAAAACATTTAGTCCATGCCCAGTTTAATAGTCCCTTTGTGATCTAGAGTCATATCTCTATTAGACACTCTTTTGTGTCGCTGCTGTTATGACACCCTGGTTCAGTCTCTTCCTTCTCCAGTGTCCGGGTATCTAGACTGGCAAGGGACCAGAAGTTCCCTGGACTTGGGTAACATGCAGTGCTTTTTCCATTAGTGTTGCAATTGCGTGAGTGAAATGCAACCTACTCCACAGTGTCTCTACCAGTTCTGCACGGCGTGCGGGGGCTCTGTCTCCTGTGACAGGAAGCTGGACGATCCACAGGTGGCAAAGTGCAGTCAGGGCCTCTCTTCTGACGGGCGGGGAAGCTCCTCTTTCCCTGTCGGAATCCATTTTGGCTCCTTTAGCCTGGATCCAATTGGGTGGACTGCTGACGGCAGTTGCTTAGGCTAGCTTCCCGCGGCAGGGTGTGGGACCGGTTGCACTTGTTTGCACTTGTGTCTGTGGGTGTCCTTTAGGGAATGGCAGGAGAAGACTGTGGGAGTTGAGGGCTTAGGCATTAACACTCATAGCAACACGTGAAGACCGGAACAATTAATGATAGCACTGCATGTTATGACCGCTGTCAGTCCATGCCGGGGAACCTTACGGACAGGGTTTACCTTCCACGGGATTGCCAGTCTAAATAATCACATGAATAGGGCTGACTTGTCCAGAAGTGTCTATGAACAGTATTTGGCGGGGCACCTACACTCTATAAAAGGAACTTAAACACAACATGGGCATGGTATTAGGTTAAAAGGTGGTGGTAGGGATGGGGGAGGGGGGGGGGGGGGGGGGGGCAGAGAGAGGCCGAGAGAGAGAGGCCCGAGAGAGAGAGACAGAGAGAGGGAGAGAGAAAGAGCACAAGACATTAGGCAACATCCCGTCATTCCCTCTCTTGGAACGATAGGTGCATGCAGCTGCTAAGAGCCTATCGTTCCATCATCAGAACAACCACACATTTGGACATTATAAATATCATTGTACAATGATAGCTGCATGAAAACAACTGTCCTAATGGTTCATTAACCATCTTTAAAACAATTAGTCCATGTCCAGTTTACTAGTCCCATTGTGATGATCCGGTGTGATGCAGACATTTTTTTTTTTTTTTTTTTTTGTCACTGCTGTCATGGCACCTTGGTTCAGTCAATTCCTTCTCCAGTGTCAGGGTATCTGGACTGGCAAGGGAAGAGGCTCCCTGGACTTCCTTGGATAACATGCAGTGCTTATTCCCCTTAATGTTATAACTGTGTGAGTGAAAGGCGGCCTAATTCCACAGTGTCTCTACCAATTCTGCACAGCGTGCGGGGGGCTCTGTCTCCTGTGACAGGCAGCTGGACGATCCACAGGCGGAAAAGTGCGGTCAAGACCTCTCTACTGATGGGCGGGGAAGCACCTCTTTCCCTGTCGGAATCCGTTTTGGCTCCTTGAGCTCGGGTCCAGTTGGGTGGACTGCTGACGGCAGTCGCTTAGGCTAGCTTCCCGCGGCAGGGTATGGGTCCGGTTGCACTTGTGCCTCTGGGGGTCCTTCGGGGAGTGGCAGGAGAAGACTGTGGGACTTGAGGGTTTAGGCCTTATCACTCACAGCAACATGTGAAGAGGGGAACACTGCATGTTATAAGCACTTAGTCCATTCAGGGGAACCTTACGGACAGGATTTAGCATCCACAAGATTGCCAGTCCAAATAATCACCTGAATAGGGCAGACTTGTCCACAAGTGCCCAGGAACAGCATTGGAGGGGGCACCTACACTTAGAAAAGGGACTTAAAAACATGGGCATTGTCTTATGTTAAAAGGTGGTGGTAGGGATGTGGGGGGGGTGGTGAGGGGGCGGGGGGCAGGGGCAGGCAGAGTGCCAGTTTTACCTCCTAGAACCCCAGTGTGGTTACTGGCAGTCCTTTGGCTGCGGAGGGCCACAGCGTTCAGCAAACCGGGATGACAGGAGGCATCCTGTCATCTTGCTTCTTCCGCACGTGGATGCCCCTTAACCACGCCCGTCTCATCTCTGTCCAGGGGTCTATGCCAGTTTTGGCTTTGGTTCCCTCTCTGGGCAGCTGGGCTGATCGTTGCTCGTAGGCATGCAGTCCATCACTGCTCTCCGAACACTTCTGATGTCGGAAAAGGGCTCTTGCACTCTCCCTGGATGACGTGTGTGTGCGAAGTTTGCAGGTGTGGCTCGGGGGTGGAGAGACGAGGGTGGGGGAAACTGTTGTGCTAAATTGGCTGCTTTCATCTTGCTTTGGATTGCAAGACAACACTCTGGCGGAGACTTTGAGGGCCAGAGGAGTCGTAAAACGGCCGGGGGTTGGCTTCCTGCTCCGTTTCTCCCGGGGTCTCTTTACAGCTCTGATAGGGGAGCGAGACTTTCGCAGAAGTCCCCCTATCTCCTCCATCACAGGAACTGTGGAAGTGGGAGAGTCCACAGAGAACACCCCTTCTGTCTGTGCAGCAGACAGAGGTTCCCCGGATTCAGCAGGAGGGGAAGCAGCAGGAGGGGAAGAAAAGTCCACAAGGGGTGGGGTGGGGTCCTCGGCCTGGGTGGACTTTTCTGTGGGGGCTGACTCCACCTGTTGGGGTGCGTAGACCTCTCCACCTGGCAGGGCTGATGGGCCTGTAGAAGCCGGTTCCGCGTCCTGCGGTTCAACGGTCTCCTCACCAGGCTGGGCTGCTGCGTCTGCAGTAGCAGGTTCTGCCCCCAGGGGTTCGACGGTCTTCTCACCAGGCTGGGCTGCTGTGTCTGCAGTAGCAGGTTCTGCCTCCAGGGGTTTGACGGTCTCCTCACCAGGCTGGGCTGCTGTGTTTGCAGTAGCAGGTTCTGCCTCCAGGGGTTTGACAGTCTCCTCACCAGGCTGGGCTGCTGTGTCTGCAGTAGCAGGTTCTGCCTCCAGGGGTTTGACGGTCTCCTCACCAGGCTGGGCTGCTGTGTCTGCAGTAGCAGGTTCTGCCTCCAGGGGTTTGACGGTCTCCTCACCAGGCTGGGCTGCTGTGTCTGCAGTAGCAGGTTCTGCCTCCAGGGGTTCGACGGTCTCCTCACCTGGCTCAGCTGAGAGGACTGCAGCAGCGGATTCCACGTCCTGTGGGGTCACATCCTCTGTGGCGGCTGGTGTGATACAAGACACAGAGCTGTTTCCCCCAAATTCCTCCAGGGAAGGGGGGCTCACCAGGGGGGCGGCTACATTGTCTGTGGAGGTGACAAAATCCACAGAATTGTCCAAGCCTGAAGGGGGTGGGGATGAGTCAATGGAGAGTGCTGTATTGTCCTCGGTGGGGGGTGGTGCCTGGGTTATGGCTGGAATGGCGCCATGCACTGCTCCTTCCAGCGCATGCTGGACTGCCACAGAAGAAACTGGTTTGGCAGTAACTCCTGACTTAGAGTGGTGCTTTTCCCAAGCCAGTTTCCACATCTGGTTTACCTCCTCCCATGCCTGCTTTGACCGCCAGAGGTAGAGAAAATGTTGTCTTTTCTCTAGGTACGACCTTATCCCTTGGACAATCTTGCGCTTGGTTTCATCACTATCTGGAGAAATCAGATAGTCCAAATACTCAGTCCGCAGGTTGTAAAGGGCCTCCTCCTTCAGCTGGTCCATTGCCTTGAGCTGTTCTGCAAATTTTGGGCACTGGGCTATCAAATATTGCCGTTCTGATAACATGAGATACCACTGCTGATCCAGCCTTGACTGGCCAGGGAATGCTGGTAGGTTAGCAGTGGAGGGTAAATGAGGCATCTCTCTCTTTGTCTGGTATGCCATAATAATATAAAAATTAAAGAAAAATAAAATAAAATAAAATCAGTAAATCTAAGACCAGTCGATTAGAAAAAGATTTGAACTTGTCTCAGAGTTTACCGCAGTTTACTCAATAGCAAAATTTAGTATGCTATAGGACAACCTATCTCGGTGGAACCTCCAATTATGTCAGGTAAGTGAGGACTAGGTAAAATGTGTATTTTCTGAATCCAGCGGTTCCAACAGTCAATGCCCTTGTTAAAACGTTCAGCACTCTGAATACTGAACACAAGCGATATTGCGTGCTAGAACCCCTCACTTAACCTACATTCAAAATAAGCTTTACGTGATTTAATTTAATTATTATTATTAAGAATTACAATCATCAATTAAATCGCCAAATTCGTTAATAGGTAAGTCGAACAGTAACCTGGTGGATCAACCAACAAGCCAAAACAAAGTCTAAATCAGGTCTTGAGATTAAATAATTTTATTAAATGAAAAACATTCAATTGGAATAATGAGTTGAAATCATACATTCACTAAGGAATGTAGGCTGACTACTTATAATTTACAAAATGGAAGACATTAAACCAGACATTAATTAGGAAATACCAGTAAAGAGAGAGATAAGCCAAAAATTGCCAAATTATTTACCCTCCAGCTGAACAGGAACAAAAGGAAATGCACGAGGAACCAAAAAGAATGACTTCTCCAAACAAACTCCACAATTGACTAACTTCTTTTTCTGCGGTACACTCATAAAATACCTCCACAGGAAGACCATCCTTGTCCTGATTGGGTTAAGGTGTGGGGGGGGGGGGGGGGGGAGAGGGGTCATTTATGACAAAGACTGGCTTATCTTTGATGGGGGGTTGAGAATGAGAGAGAGAGACAGAGATAGAGAGAAGGGGGGAAATATTAGATATCCTACAGTACGGTTGGGAAAATTGAAGACAAGTTGTGTGTCTCCATGCTGGGTTTAGTGGTACAGGTAGGAAAACCGGTAAAAAGGGAATTGCGGTAGTCCAGGAGTGAAAGTACCAGTACCTGGACTAAGCTGTGCAGAGGAGAGGCCGTACATGTCATTCAGGCGGTGTATAGTGGCCCGATACCCTGTTAAATGCTTTACATTGGTATTCCATTTTTTATTCACTACCTGTATGGTGAAAATACATTTACAGGTAGAATGTCTGAGAGTAGTACACGGTAAAATGTTCAGTAGTAAAATATACACTGTAAAAGTTAATTTAACACTGAAAACATTACTCTGTAAGCTTGAAAAGTTCCCAAAATGTGCAAGTTTTCATAAATCTAAGAGTTGTGCACAGTAACAATGCCATTTATCTTTGCTTATACACTGGATTGTGAGTCCCAGTTATAGCTTCTGATTCATCACCCCTCACTAACCTCAACATATTTATTCAAAACTGGAGATTAGTCCTGACTTGATCCACCGACACCTGAGGAGAATTCCTTCAGCCATTCCTAAACATTTTGCATTGAATTTCACATCACATGGTCCAAGGCCAAATTGCAACTCGATCATTGTGTTGGTCCTTTGTAAGCTGTTAAATGCTTTGAGAAAGGTGCTTCATAAATTCATAATAATAATAATAATCTATGGTTGTTAAATTTTTTTTACCTGACCCACCCTATGGTTAACCAGCATGCTAACCTGATGTATTTGGGGTGTTCAAATTGAGTCTTGATGCAGTGGTGGGGGGTATTTCACAAAGCAGAATTACTGAGTTAGCAAGTTAACTGCACTCTGAGTAAAACCCAGAACAGCTCTTATTACTTCAGTCCAGATTTGGGAGGGTTCCGGGTTTTTCTCAGTGCAGTTATCCAGCTAACTCAGTAATCCTGCTCTGTGAAATACCCCCCTGGACACTCTACAGCCTAGGTAAATGATGTGATGTCACATCCCCCTGCTCTGCTTTCCCGTCCCTGTGTTTTTCTATCAGCAGGCCAGCGTGGCTGTGGACTGGGGGGCATGGCTCTTGATATGCAGCATCTGGGGTCTGGGTTGCTTGTTCTTAAATGGAGCTCAAGTGCCACAGCACCTCTCTCACTCTCACTTATCCACAGATATATTTTTGTTCTGCACCTTCAACACTGCCTACACTGATCGCAGCCAACACCTTTCCCATACACTGATATCTGACATCCCATAGTATTTGTGAGTATTTAAGATTAATAAATAATTGTTATCCCTAGAAGTCTGTTGTCGTGTGTCTCATTTTCCCATTGATGACTGATGACGAGCGGTCGTAACAGGAAAACGGGGGCTCGTCCGGGATCTCTCCCCTTCCTGTGTGTGACTTCAGGTGGAGCTTGGTATGTCACTTCAGAAGGACTGTCTAGGGCAGGGGTCAGTGTGGGTGCAGAATTTTATTCCAACCAAGGATTTACACACCTGATTCTACTAATCAACCACTAGAATCTTTGCTAACCTTGATTAGTAGAATCAGATGTGTTACTGCTTGGTTGGAACAAAAGCCTGCAGCCACACCGGCCCTTTCTGGATAAGATTGAGGACCCCTGGTCTAGGGGTATGAGGTGCGATAGGTCCAGGATCGGTAAATGTTAGATTCACCTAGACCTTTGGTGAGGCTAGCTCTTATTTAGCATATTGTTTTGTGGTGTGTTATGGTTAAGGTTTGTGTCTTAGTTTATAATGAGTTTTCCTTGGTGTTTTTTGTTTTGAGAAATCCTGGTAGATAGGCGCCGAGTGGGCCAGTTGATCAAACTTGTTTGGCCCACTACTTTATTATTTAGCCTTTTTTATTTTAAGGTAATCCTGGGTGGGGTACGCAATTCAAGGCGTTTGGTCTCAGTCTTGTAGGCCAGGCCCTGTGCCTGGCATGCCTCGATGAAGACGGTTGGGCATTAGTAAGGTTTTGGATAGGTAGCCAGGAACCAAGGTGCTCATTGTGTAAGGGTTGGCACTTGGGGATTTTCTCACTTAGTAGTAGGTTACATTTACTTCAATGTGGTGTTTTGTGCTCGTCAGTGTGGCGATTTTGTTGTGATTGTAGAGTAATTGAGTAACTATCTTGTTTGATAGTATTTCTTTGATGTTTGGGACTGTGTCATTTTATTTGTCTTGTGATTTTATATGTGGGCAAATTTTCAATGTCTAATCTGCTAATGTAAAGTTTTTTTATTAGACAGATTAGTTATTGTCTATGGGTGGGGGTGTTACGTCCCTATGCTGCCTCATGAGTGCACCCTTTAATTCTTTTGTATGCTAACGAGTTTCCTTCGGCTCACCTGAGTCTCGATTGGAAATTACTGACACCTGTTGTGGATTTTCTTGAGAACATATGTACATTTGCGGAGTTCTCTAGCTCGGGGTTGGTTGATTTTCTTTTTGTTCTGTTTTTCCACTTTGGTTAACTTGATGCACGTTGCCAGTTTTGCTGCCGTGCTGAAGCGCATTTTAAAATATTACTGTGGCGTTTGTTTCAGGTTGTAGCCTATGCAGCGCTTACTATATTTTATAGTTGTTGCTGTGCTGTAGGGGTGTGCAATTGTCTGGTTGTATTTCCGCTTAGTTCCCCATTTTAAAAGCTGTTTTTAAATTTGCTTTGTGCAAGCATATTATATAGTCTTTTATATGCAGTGTTTGTTTATGCAAATAGTGGACAAACTACTAGTTTCCAGAAGGATCATTTTGGTAGTAGCTGCTTGTTAGTTTATGGCTGTAATTTGCTGCGTTGTAGTCTGTCCCTTGTGAAAGCTACTTGTGTTTTTGTGGAGTACTTTTGTCTGATGTGCTCTTCTGATACCCGGTAAGTACTTATGTGTAAACACAGGGACTTGTGACAACTGAGAGGAGGTCCAGAGGCATAGGACATTGGGGACAAATTAACTGGGGTTTTGTTTTGTGGACACAAGTGGAGACTTTGGAATTGTTCTCATTTCGGGGAGGTTGGTTACAGTGGATCCAACACTTCCTAGTACAAAACTTCCGGCCGTTTTCTCTTACCATCTAAGTCTCTTTGGATTCTTGATGTTGTTTGCTGACATTGGAGGCAAATTGACCGGGATTTTGTTTTGTGGAGAATTTGTGTTGTTCTCATGTGGAGAACTTGTGGTGTTCTCGTGTGGAGAATTTTGTGTCATTCTCATGAGAGAACTTTTGTTATGTTCTCAATTCGGGAAGGTTGGTTACAGTGGTTCCAATGCTTCCTAGTACAAAACCACTGGCCATCGCGTCTCAGTCTGTAAAAACCTGTTTTTCGCTGTGTCTTTGTTTTCTGGCAGAGCGTTGTCCTGTCCACCATCACCCTTTTCCTTTGTTTCAGGTCAGTTTGTTTTCATATTTTAATGAACTCATTTTGTTCCTTTTTGTGTTTTAAATCCTTTGTGTTGCGACCTTTCGAGCCGGGGTCGTAACAGTGCCTTGGTGGTGTGAATGGCCTATTCTTGTCATAATGTATTCTTTCATTCTTATGTTTCTCATTAACGCTGGACTTGATTTATTGAAAGAGGGAAATCATTTATTTTCCTTGTTTGCACAGTAAGAGAAGGACAGAAACGGTTGAACTGAGCTGTGATACCCTGTGTGTGAAAGCTGGCTGCCAGTACTACTTCTCATACTAGCTGAGAGAAAGGGGGATGATTCAGGGTGTCAGGGAGCTGTCTCAGCCTGTCTGTGGTAAACTCTGAAGAACTGCATTTTTTAAGCTCTCTGTCTCTTTTTTTTTTTTTGCATGCTGATCATGATGTAAACCATTAAGTATTTTTAAAAATCCAAAAAAAAAATGTCTTTCTCTTTCTGTCTTTCATGTGCCGTTTCATTCATGTGAATCATGATTGTGAAATGGAGGACTTTTTTTTTTTTTCTCTGCTCCCACAGTTTTGATGAAGGGTCATTTGTTTTGCAGTGATATAACAGATCCCCTGCTAAGCACCAGGATGCTGCAGTACTCCACTGACTGCAACCTGCCCCCCCCCCCCCCCCCCCCCCCCGCTCACTGCCTCTTCTGCATCATCCACTTTCGTCTGTAAAGATGACAGACTGCCATTGTGTCAGCACCACTCGTATGCACACACTCAGCTGGAGAGTGATTGGTGTGGGAAAAATCCTGCTCTTTACAGGATTTGTCTCGCTCTCTCTCACTGTATCATGATGTAACTGTCATTCATCTCTCTCTCTATAGGTCCCACATCTTGTTAGTCTACAGTGGGGAGTCCTTCTTTTAAGGGAACATCAGCAGCCGCGTGATCACCGAAAGAACACCCCCCTCCCGCCGCCCCACCCACCTCCGTGACAACCGAACGCCTGTGCCTCCGTGCACCAGCGCTTCTCCTGCACCTGCTGTGGGACATGAGGATCGGGACAGAGATGCCGGAGCAGGACTGGGCCTGTCAAAAGTGTTGCCGTGGCCTGTACAGCTGTTACTGGGGCCAGCGGAGCAACAGGAAGCAAAGAGTGAGCCGCCAGAGTTATTAACACGCAGCGTCGCCCCTTTCCTCTACCGCCATAGAGCCGATCATCAGAGTCATTCACACCCAGCATCACCCCATTCCACTGTCCATCATTTCAGTATTCACCTTCACCACTCATATCATAGCCATTTTGCGATTCCTTTTTCTCTTTTAGACTCTTAACCGATGAGTCTGCAATTTCCAGGTGATTCGCCGCATTTGACTGAAAGCGATTCAACGTCCAAATTGAAGCGTCACAGCTTAATTTTCGACTGGTTGGAGTGATAAGGATACAGACACAGATAAGGAGGTTTGCAGGCAGTTTGCAGCGCTCTTATCTTTACTCAAAAGGCATTTCTTTACAGCTGCAGCTGCAGTTCCTGTTTCCCCCTCAGCTGATTGAACAGCACCCAGCGCTCGCTCTAAACCGGGTGGCTGCATAATCGCACTGCGATCACAGCAAGTGAAAACTCCTTCGCCAGAGACGGAACATTTTTCTGAATGCGCTGGCTTTTAATTTTGAAATGAAGCTTTGGATTACTGCAGGCAATCAACGCACGGCCTAGCGCGATGCGCGGTGCTGCCCATCGGCTGAAAAAGTAATTTGGCACTTGAGTTAATAGAAGGCATGCTAATTGGGAGGCCTGTGTTCACCGAGCCAGGGCAGCCCTTCCTCTTTCTTTCTGCGGATGTGTAGACAGCAGTAATTGCCATTTACAGACGTTCCACATCAGAGTGTGAGGGGAGACTTTGTTCTGGATAAGTTGATGAGTTTGTTGCAGGGAAAAGCCTTGTGGACGGATGGGGAGGGAGGGGGTGCCGTAGAGGGTTCTGAAGAAGTTACTGTAAATGGATTAGGGGAGCATGTGCCACTCCTGTATCAGTACCAAAACATAAGAATTAAAAACCTGAAGCACGTCGCACGACATGGCAGAACACAGGGCGAAACTAGACAAGAAGAGGCCTGTTGGTAAACTGTGTGAAATACATTTGTCACAGCCCTAGAGGTAAGGGGGTTAGAAGAAGGTAAAAAATTATCACCCCTAACAAAAGATTGAGGATGCTGCATGTAGGGTCTGTTCACTGTCAACCATTTCCTGTCCAGAAGTGACAACATACCTGATAATGTTCCTGTAGCTCTGTAGTTCTGTAGTTATGTATTGTGTTTCCACCACTAGGGGGTGTGGACATTTTCACTGTCTACAATGTAGTTGTACAGACAGCTGTAAAGACATAAAGGTGATTTATTGCATGTGAGTGCTTGTTTCATTAGCAAGATAAGTTTGACAGTAACCCATGGGTATACAAACCAGGTGTGTGTGGCATTGGTGTACACCATGTTTTACTAACTGACTCTCTAACAGCTCGTGTGACTTTTTTTCCAGTCACCCTCTGACCTCTGACCCCTGACCCTTGCCATGTGTTGTCTCTTTCTGACAGTTTGCATGTTTCTGGTTCGCCATCGTCTCCCTGGTGTCTCTGCTTGCCTTGTTCTGGATGTACGTCTGTCTGGTTGCGTTAAATGACCATGACGATGTCAACTGGTGAGTTTCTCAAACATATATTTGCACAAACCTTCTGAATTTGCTCCTCCCATAAATGTTGCTCTACCATGCGCAGAACTTTGCTATATTAAATGTGATCTGCTAGGTTTACAGCCCCTTCTGGATTAGCCTTAATTCTTCTTGGATTACCTTATTAGAGTCCAAGGTGTTTGCTGAGCCCTCTAGTTTTACTGTGGATGGGTGATATTTAGTTATTTTAAATATTTTAATATATGGCCAAAAGTATGTGGACACCCCTTAAAGTCTGGGGCTGTTTTTCATGGTTTAGGCTAGGCTCCTTATAGTTCCAGTGAAGGCAAATCTTAACACTACAGCATACAATGACATTCTAGACGATTCTGGGTTTCCAACTTTGTGGCAAATGTTTGGGGGAGGTCCTTTCCTGTTTCAGAATGACAATGCACAAATGGAGGTCCATACAGAAATGGTTTGTCGAGTTTGGTATGGAAGAACTTAACTGGCCTACACAGAGCCCTGACCTCAACCCCATCAAACACCATTTGGATCAATTGGAAAGCCGACTGCGAGCCGGGCCTAATAGCCCCACATCAGTGCCCAAACTAATTAATGCTCTTCTGACTGAATGGAAACAAATCCACTCAGCAATGTTCCAACATCTAGTGGAAAGCCTTCCCAGGAGAATGGAGGCTGTTATAGCACCAAATGGGGACCAACTCCATATTAATGCCCATGATTTTGGAATGAGATGTTGGATGAGCAGGTGTCCATATATTTTTGGCCATATAGTGTATATGCTCAGATATAACTGTTGCTACTGACTTGTGGAATGGCTTTCTTGCACCGTGACAGAACAGTGTGAGTTAGGTTTGTCTGTGTGATGGGAGAGTGAGGTTTAACAAAGCTCATAATGGGTGGACCTACAATAAGCTGTCATTCAAAACCAAAGCCAACAAATCAAAAGGCTTGGCTTTTCCCCGGCAACACAAAATGATTGGTTCAAAGTTGTGAATCACTTACAAAATATAGAATTTTCACTACTGAACATGAAAGCCTCTCCCCAACAGGAAGGCTTTCAGCCTATTGATGAAGTGGATCAACTGGTTCAACTGGTTCATGGTGATGGTCATCATTTCTGCTCTTCTGACAATCTACTGCTGCCTACTGCTGGTGAGAGGGAATGAGAGAGAAAAGGAGAGAGACAAGGGGAAAGAGAAAAGGTGGAGGATAGAGAGGAGGGCGAGACGTGTATGCATTAATATGAAAATGATGTTACAGGATCATTTTTGCTAAGATATCTTTCAAGTGCTTTGATAGTCAGGAATCTCTTGAAATATTGGACCCAATTCATCACCTAACCCTTTCTCTTACCCATGAACTATGACTATAGCCTTGTTATTATCAGTATGATATGATTATGTAGCTAAAGCTGGTGTAATTGCAGCTGTTCGCACTGTTTCAAGTTGCCCTGGGAGAACCATTGGATCTGCACTGGCTCCACAAGGTATCAACACTGCACTACCCAAACCCTTCCTATTTTTTACATATTTTTAGATATATTTTAAATCCCCATATTTTTCCTGGATGCGATTCCTCAGTTTTACAGATTAATCAGAAAATACCAACTTTCAGACCATAATTGTCTGAGGCAGAGGACTTAATATCGATAATGATGATAATAATACTATTTATAATTATAAATTATTATGCACTGCACTCAAAGTGGAATCGCAGGTAGCTCAAAGTGGGACATGCAAATAAAGACATTATGGTAACAAATGAAGTCCGGTAAAAATATACAGCGCTAAAAACTATGTCATAAGGCATGTCACAACCAAGTGGTGAACAGCAGTGAAAAGCAGCGCACCCTGTAATCACCCGGGCCTGGGGTTGAATATCCCGGAGCGTAAGGCAATACCTCATTCCTGTGTCTGAATGAGTTATGAGCGTGCTGTGTGCAGTCCAGGTGTAACGGGATCTCTTTCCGGCACAGGCCCTGTTGTTTCTGGTGGTGATCGTCATCGCCGTGGGGATTACAGGGATAAGCACGATGTGGGAACGCGAGTGGGCCACAGTGCGTCTGTCGCTGCAGGTACACAAGCAGAACGTGCAGGCCGGGTGGTTAGTTATTAGCTGTCGTACGTGTGAGTGCATGCCGCGTGTGGCATCTAACAAGATACAGTGTGTGCATGGGTATAGTGTGTCTTGGTCTGTGCCAGTGTACATTGCTGCATCTCTGGGGATTTATGGTTTGACTTGGCACAGTATATTACTGAGTTTTGTGCTGCGTGTGTGTGTGTGGGTGCATGTGTTTGTTGGTGTGTACATGCACATGGGGTGTATGTGTGTACATGTGTACATGTATGTGTGTATGTGTATTTGTGTGTGTATGTTTGTGTGGATATATATGTGTGTATGTGTTGTGTACGTGTGTATGTGTTTTTATGTCTGTGTTTTTGTGTGTATGTGTATTTGTGCATACATGTATGTGTGTATATGTGTGCATGTCTATGTGTGTTTTAATTTAATTGTAATTTGTGTTTCTCCCAGGCCACAGCTCCCTTCCTGCAGCTGGGTGCAGTTGTCGCTCTGACGCTCCTCAGCTGGCTCGTCTTCCAGAGGGTTCTCATGACACGGAGTGCAGGTCAGTACAGCTTATAAGTACCACACAGTCTCTTCATGGACAAAGGGCTGTGTTAATGCCTATACAGAATGGACCATTTTTTCAGGGGCTTGGTGGCTTGTACAGGCAGTGCTTATCCCAATCTCAGGGGTTTTAATTGCACGTTGCAAGTACATCCACAGGACTGGGCATTAGTTCAGCCAGTTCTCTGTGTAAAACTGTGGGAATGAGAACAAGTCTTTGGCTTGACTTGGCTGGCTTTTTACAAAAAAAAAGCATTGCCAGACGGGTAAATTGAGGTTTCTCCACATGGTTATGTCTGTGAGTATGTTGTGTTTGTCCCTGCCGTGCTGACACTGTCTGTGTTCATCAGTGTCCAGGAGACTTACCCTGCTGCTCTTTGTGGTGGTTTCCATCGCAATCTTCCTCTGCCCCCTCTTCATCACATCCCCCTGCCTGCTGGAAAAGCTCCCGCCAAGGCCTGCTCTCGTAGGCCACCGTGGAGCTCCCATGGTGAGTGGGCTCGTCCCTTATCTTTCACCCTACACCCCCAAACCTCCACCTTCCAATTAATAAAGGCAGCGCCTGATTCTCATTGTGTCTCTTTGGTGCATCTTCAGGGACACATAGAACTGCACTGTGCAGAATAATTACTTATTTTATTTTAACACAGGCATCTCAGGAACATCAAAACAATGCTACATTTCCAAATTCAGGTGGGAATGGAGATGCCAAATGTACATGGTGCAGGATGAAAACTTTCAGTTTATTGACAAAAATTGGGATGCAAGTTTTTTTCATTACACTGACAGTAGGATGTGATACTGATGAGAAATACTCAGTGGATGGGAAATATTGAAAACCTGTTCATGCCACTTATTTCTGTCCATGTGCTGTCTGTCTCAGCTGGCTCCGGAGAACACCATGATGTCATTCAGGAGGGGTGTGGAGTGCGGCTTGATTGCCTTTGAAACAGATGTGCAGCTCAGGTAGGGTTAATTTAGGTCAGTCAGTGAATTTAGTTTAGTTGGTTAAGTAAAGAACGTCAGTTAACAGCTCTTGGCTCCCAGAACATTAAAGCGGAGAGATCAGGGCATGGAATTAACGGTTTCACCCACTGGCCAGAGTGGCTTGTGGATTCTAAAAATCACCAGCCATTTTCAACATTTTACCAACCACATTACCTTTTACAATATAACACAACCTGGTTGGTTACCTGTCAAACTGGTTGCTTTCGTAGAAATCTTACCAGCCACAATCAAAATTTTACCACCATTTGGTTGGTGGCTGGTGTTAATTTCACACACTGGTAGGGATCGAGTGAGGGTGAACTTCCTCATCACATAATTTTGTTTCCTAGATGTTCCTGCAACTAGATGTAAGAACACAAGGAACATTGTTATTGAGTTTCCTTATTCTAGTTTGAGTCTATTTTGTCATTCATGTTCATTTTAAAAGTTGGCAATGGATCTGGCATTTCAATACCCATATTTTTTTTTTTTTACATTCTTAAAATGTATCCTCCTGCATAGTGTAACATTTATGCTTGTCACGTTTATTTTTTTTAATTTTTTGACAGAAACTGTAACGATAAATGAATTCAAGTCTGTTAACATTATGGCGAGAGCGTCACCTTATCTTGCAACCGGGTGGGAATGTGACTGGAATGTTCCCCAGCATTACTGAAACTTTCTGTTTACATTGTATTAGGCAGACTGTATGTGCCACATGATCAAATTAATGACCTCTCTCAACCCAGCAAGAATGGGGTCCCATTCCTTTTGCATGACAACAAGGGCCAGTTCCTGCTGAGAACGACCAATGTGAACGAGGTGTACAAGGATCAAAAGTACTATAGCAGCTCCCAGGTGACCTGGAAGGAACTACAAACACTAAACGCAGGAAAATGGTTCATCAAGGTGAGGCCGCACCTCAAGGAGAGTGATGGCTCAGTGGGATTCAAAATCTCTCATTTATTTCTTTACCTTCCTGGATGCGGGTACCTTTTATACTATACCTCCTTTAGGATGGCCTGTAGGATGTCAAGAGCCTCTAAGAATCAGTGCATTGGAACTTTCTTCCAACTGCAGTAAGCATTCTGAATTCATAAACTTGGAATATAATGTACTGTATGGTAGTGTATTTGCACATCCTTGTTGGACTATTTTTATCAATGAGTATTTGTGTCTACATGGCCTGTGTGTTTTACATCTGTAATGTGTTTTGATATGCCACATATAGCCACAGACAAATCTCCACATGTGTGGATAATAACGTTTTCTAATCTAATCCTATACCATTTGCACCAGCTGCATTATCACTGGAGCAATGGAACAGGTAAACGAGTATACCTGGGTATTCCAATGTAGGACAAAAATAAAAAATAAGGGGTTCAAAATGAAAGAATTTCAGATGATATGACCAGTTTTAGCATGTTTTATTTTAATAAATGAGTGCGTGTGTGATTATGCGTGAGACTGATAAACGGGGGGGGGGTCTGTCTGTTTCAGAGTGATCCCTTCGGCACAGTGGCCTCCCTCTCCGAGCAGGAGGTGGCAGAGGCCCAAAACCAGAGCCTTCCCGCCCTTTCCGAGCTGCTGGAGCTGGCCAAAGAGCACAACGTCTCCGTCGTGTTTGACATGAAGAACGACAGCCCCGACAGCAACGACACGCACCATACAGTGCAGGCTATCCTCAGGTCCAACATCTCTGCTGATCTGGTGAGCCCACAGTCAGCATCAGACAGGCTGAGACTCATGCAGCCTGATCCCAGTCTGGGAGACTGTTGGTGAAAAAGAACTGAGGAATACAGAAATGGAACAAAAGGTTATTTGGGAGAGGATCTTATTCATGTGGTGTCCCGTAGCAGTGGATTTCAAAAGGGGGGGCTGCCACCCACAAGAAAAATGGGTCGCCATAATTGTTTATGCTCATTAAAACAGGATGTGGAAAAATGCATGTTTCTAAAAGGCTTTCAACATTAAGTTCTCGGATTGTAAACAGTACTTTAAAGTGCTTGATATTTGAGTCGCTTTACAAACCTTTTATCCCTAAGGCAATTAGCACAATTACTTACATAGTTGGATTTATAGTTAGCAAGTTATTATTAATGGGTGGTGTGAGTAAACCATTTGGTTGAAGTGAGTCACATGGAAAAAATAACCACTGTCCTCCAACATCCTGGTCAAACTGTTAAACTGCTAAAGGAAGCATAGACGGATGCAGAAACAGAGAGAAGGGCTATTTGGGGTGGGGGTGAGGATGTTTTTAATATGGTGTCCTATGGTGCTCAAACCTAGGTGCTGTGGCTGCCCCCCATACACAGGGCCTATGTTAAGAAGACAGCGCCTGGGTTTCGGCATGTCTACGCTGATGCCACCAAAATGTTCAACGAAAGCGGGAACCAGCTGAACATTCGATATAGTGAACTGGGTACTGAGCAAATACAGTGAGTGTTGGATGTATAGGGGAGGGGTCAGCGCAACCATTCAATGCATTACAATACATGCAATACAATTTGGATTGCTTTAGAGTTTGGATCTCTAACTATAATTCTAGAGAGTGTACCCCTGCAGTGTCTGCTGGTGTTTGTGGTGTCCATTGATTCGGCAGCTAATCTAGGCCTTAAGAAAAAGGAGTATGGAGTCTGTAGCCAATCTCCCACTGCATTTACACCAACCCCAACATTGAAATTTTGTTCACCCCAACATTGAAATATTCAGAATCAGCCAGTATCCAAATTATCAATGTCCAGTAGAGGACATACTAGATATTCCTCTATTAAACGGAATGTTATTCACTGAATCTTGGATCATAATGCACTTTCTAGATTAACATCATAGTAAACCCAAAAAGCTTGCATTTCTGGAGCACCTGTCTCATTTTGAAGGACAGTTTGTAGATAGGAATATTAGCAGCTGTTGTATTTCTTGGCTCATGTAAAAAGCTTATTTGGAATATTACTGTAACCATCATAAGGGCCAATACTGTGTACATGTAGAAATGGTCACTGTGACCCTCCTGGACTTGAGTCTGAGTTCCATGCTGCTGTATAATGGTATTTTGGTATTCAGATTGATAAATTGATTGACAAACTGCAGCTTGTTGAAGCATGACAGCCAAAGAATACCACAGGTGACTTTTTACAATGCATGGGAGAGGAGGGGGGGTCTAAAGCTTTCATTCACGTGTGCCATTTTCACATAGTTTTGACGTTCATGTTTGGTGTCCACGCTGCTGAAAGTTGCTCCTCTTCGGAGCAGAGGTGCCCAGTTGTGAGAGGGCTGTTGTGATGTCATAATGATATCATGACTTCACAATGTCATGACGACGTGTTGCTGGGTGTGTGTCTTTAACAGCGAGCTCAAAAGCAGGAACATATCTGTGAACCTGTGGGTGGTGAACGAGCCCTGGCTCTTCTCATTGCTGTGGTGCTCCGGGGCCAGCTCTGTTACCACCAACGCGTGTCACCGTTTCAAGGACATGACCGAGCCCGTTTGGCGGCTGGTGAGGGTCGTTCCACTGCACACATGGCCGACTGCTGTCAATAAAGCCTCGTCTTTTCCTGCTCCATTGATGCACAACTCCATTCCAGGAGGAATGATCACTGTATCACTGTATACACAAATGTTTTACACCCATATTGGACCTCATTAGAACATATTCACCAAGGATACGTCTGAAATTTGCTGCTGTTACTCGTGATTTAAAAAATAAATAAATAAATAAAATGTCCAATCAAATATGTTTCAGCTAATTATGCAATTAAGAGCAGATGGTTCCATCACTGCAATGGAATCCAGAACAGATGGACCCTCATTGTAAACCCCCTGATCAGCTCAAAAATACATTTTATGAAGTGCTTATGGAAGAGGTCCCTATCCCTGATCCTGGAGAGCCACAGGATCTCCTGGACTTACTCAACACTTAATCATCTGACCTGGTTTTCTTGGATCTAAATTGATTATTGATTAGTAGTAGTTATTATTCAAGTTCAATAAAATGTGTGTGTGTGTCTTTCAGTCTCCTTCTACGTACAAAATTATATGGATCTCTGTGGACGTGGGATCATTGGTGGTGATGATGGCAATATTTCTCTTGCAAAGGTGAGTGATTGTCATCATTTTTTGTTAAGCTGTATAGAAAATATTTTTCTCAAGAACTGAAAATGTGTTCATCGAGTCTTAATGTAATCCTTTTTAAGAAGGCATTCTGGGTGGCACGGTGGTGCAGTGGTTAGCACTGTCGCCTCACAGCAAGAAGGCACCGAGTTCGAATCATGTTGTCCATGTGGGTTTCCTCCGGGTACTCTGGTTTTCACTCACAGTCCAAAGACATGCAGGTTAGGCAGGGCTGGACTGGGACAAAAAATCGGCCCTGGCATTTTTGGCCCAGACCGGCCCACCACAATCGGTCGGATACCACCCATCCTTGCGGTCCCCTTAAATATGCGTACCTACTGTACTATTCCCCCAAACCACTACAAAGCTGAGTAGTAAGTGCCGTGGATTCAAAATACAAGCCTGTTTTGCTCAAATGTTTCCAAACAATACAAATGTAAACAAACCTTTTATGGCTTTTAAAGTACATCTGAAACTAATTTTTAGCTCTTACAAACTGATATTCCTTGTATCAAGAGCTCTTTCAGAGTTAAAAGATACTTTAAGATGTACAAAAAAAAGAAAAAAAAAATGTGTTTACGTTTGAAGGGCCATAAAAAAAAAAGTTACTCAGTGTACCTTTAACATGATTATACATTCAGGTACAGAATTGTTGGAATTCCCTGACAAAGATGTGCAAAAAGCTGTACAATTTAAACAATACTATACTGGTAATGAGCAAATAGTTGTTTATTCAATTAATGCATGGAGCTGTTCCATCTTATTTCATTTGATATTAACTATTCAGTTCATACAGATTTCAAGTATCCAAATGTTGATGATGAATATTGCATAAGGTTTACACAGTTAATAGATCACCTTTTTGTTTTATATTAATGTTCAGAGAGGAGTAATAGTTAGATCTTTGTATGTGATAGGGCAATTAAATCAATGGTGTGCTTGTTTGAGGAGTTTGACCTACCGTTCATGCGCCTACCTGTGTGTGTCTTATTTTTGCACATTTGGCGACATCCGCCTCTAGATTTATTTTTTTTGGCCCGCAACTTCTCCGCACCCTCTTTGCGCTTTTGTTTATCCATTTTAACGCCCTCATCCATCCACAGATTTTTGGCTCTGAGCCACGGCATCTGACACGAGAAACAGAGGACAGAGGGGGAGGGGAGGGGCCTAGTAAGAGATGTTATTGGGCCAGCCCAGTGTCAGTATAGAAAATAACCGATGGGCCGCTGTCCCTGCTTTATGGGCCGGTCGTTGGGCAAAAATGTTTTATTTTATTTATTTTTTTAATTATATAATTATATCGGCCCCAAGGTGCGTCAGCCCACTGGGAAAATGCCCGGTATGCCAGATTACCAGTCCAGCCCTGAGGTTAGGTGAATTGGAGACTCTAAATTGCCCATAGGTATGAGTGCGTCTGTCTCCTAAATGACCAACTGTAACTAACTAGCATTGGTTACAAAGTCACAAACAAATAAGCTAAGCACTCATTTAGCTGATGTTTTCGATGATGTATAAAAATTATCAGATTTATTCTGTTTTATGGGATTGTGTTAGTCAAAGTAGTCATTTCCAGAATGATAATGGCTAAATCTTGATTGCCAATACCTGATTATAATTGCTAATACTTGATTATGGTCCAGTATCACACATACAACAAATAATTAATTTATTAACTGATTTAATTGCTTTGAAATGGCCTTTTAACTAAAGAATGGCTTTACTAATGTTTGCCATGATATTAAACATGGTGTGGAAGTGCTTTTATGGGCACACTGTTGCTTCATGCTTTCAGAGCTCATGCAGCTTGGTTGCAATTTGGTGTCAAAGGCTTTTAATGGAATTTAAGTGTGTTGATGCTGATGCCTAGCTAACAATTATTTGTTTCCAGAACATTCTCAAAGTTAGCATACATGTTCCCATGCTTCCTTGTCCCTGGAACATTACTTTTAAGTCACAAGGAAAATTGCGGGAATGTTCTTGGAAGGTTAGGCTACTCAGTTTTGTTCTAATTAAAAAACTATTAGAATTGTGGGGGACAAACTTATGTTTTTTTCAAGTTTAATGAATCTGGCAATTCCTTACTTGCATTCAATTACTGTGACACATATCCGCACGTTATTGTGACACATATCCGCTGTGCTTTATCTATTTGTATGTGACTAAATGAAAGCCATCAGAAGATATTTTTACGCAACATTCCTGCATGGAACACTTTTCCATGACCTTGGCAGGACTTGATTGGAACAGTGAATACACTCTAAGACCATTTGGGGAAACGTCTGCAACAAGAAATTATCTCACAACCAAATGGGAATAGTTTTGTGATAGATTTGTGGCTAGCTCATAAATTCAATCCCATGTTAATCCACACCTCCATAGTGGGCACCGTGACAACCTGTCCCCTGCCTTTCAATTGTCCTGCCTAACAGTAATCTTAGCAAAGGCTTCAGATTAATCCTGCGGTTTCAGATCAAAAAAGTATTTTGCTCGTTGCATGTATGTCGTGAGTACTTGATTCTGAGTACCAGTTTACAGCAATTCATTGAAGACTTGATTCAGTTTGTTTGGTGCATGAAAGAATAACTCCAGTCTGTTTCTCCATAGGAAACTGGAGTCCAGGGACAGAACTGTGCGCAGGAATGAGAATGAATTACACCCTTTCTTGCATGAATAGTTTTGCATCATGAATGGTTGCTGCCCTTTTCTGCCTTCAAGATCACAAAGGTGTTGTTTTTGACAAAAGCGCCCTCTGCTGTTAGCGCGATGAACTGAATTAGAAGCTACGTAAAACAGGTCTGTCATGCAGAGGGGAGCCCTGGCACTGAATCTTTCTGTCCGTCAGATGACTGAATCATTTCACAATGTGAAACATAGAATATGTGAAAGGCAGCACTTGCCCGGTGCTGCCCTCTAACTGAGTCAAATGGCACATTGCAGTAATAATGCCTCCAGTTTAATAAACCTTTTCAGAAAGTCCTCTCATTTATCTGCTGCTCAGTCTATAGGTTGAGATAAAGGATAGAGGGAAAAAGAACAAATTATGTAATAGATTAGTTTTTTAGCTTTTTTTCTTTTAAAAAAGGTTATAAACCATATCTACTGTATGTCTGGCAGCAGAGTGATGGTTTAAGGCTTGTTTGATACGTCAGACCCTTGATGACTTAGAGCCATTTAGCCAACCATGTGTTCCATACTGTTCCAGTGTAATTTACAGCTAAATCTAGTCCCACCCCCTAATTCCCATAGAGATCCATTCAAATGCAGAGACGTTATAGTATCGCTTGTAAGAGTACCAGAAAACAAGATATCACGAGTCTTTTGATGTTGTTGGGTCACAGACATCAGGAAGTCATGGCATGCAAAGGATATGCAAGCAAATATTATCAACTAACTTGTGTAACTTTCTAACTTGTTTCAGCGATCACAGGTGTATTCACTTTTGTTGCATTGAGTTCCTACTTTGAGGCCTGTATTTTCACTATAGTCTTTCTAAAGTATTTGTTTTTGATTATTCATAATAGGAAACACTTTACTTGTCAACTTAGAAATAATGCAATTATTGAGAGGTGATACAATTTTGAATCATTTGACATTTAAGTGATATTGCACAGGGGTGTACTCACTTCTGTTGTATACTGTATGAGCGTGTGAATGAATGGTGTGTGTGCCCTGCGATGGATTGGTGGCTTGTTGGCGACCTGTCCAGGGTAGGGTTGGGTATCGAAAAAGACAGAAATACGTCCGCCCTGATATAAAGTATCGGAAAATGTATCGTGCAGGTATCGTATCGAATTAAGGGTATCGGTATCGAAAAATCTCAAACGGTACCCAACTCTAGTCCAGGGTGTATTCCTGCCTCTCACCCAATGCATGCTGGGATAGGGTCCAGTCCCCCGTGACCCTGACCAGGAATAATGGATGGATGGATGGATGGAACACTAACGGAAGACTGAAAAGCCTCACCAGTACAGGAATATAAAAGCACTAATAAAATTTTTATTGTTTCATATTACTGACAAATTATTTTTTGAAAACATAAAAAAAGTGCTTATATAGTTTTCCATCTGATTTTAGATAATTTGACCTATGCATGTTTTTTTTGTATTTGTATGTTTGTGGAAAATTAAAACCATTTCATGTATAAAAAAATGCAATTTAAGAAATGTATGAAAAACCTGAAATGCTGGCATTTTAGTGTGAATACGGTATGGCTGGATGTGTTGCTTTTTCTATTGTGAGATCTGTGAAATACTCCATAGCGACTACTTCTCAGATCATAAAATTGAGAAACTATATTTTATGCTCATTCTTAAAGATTTTATGACTCATATACGTGTATAATAACATTGTAACCTGGCTGTACTAACTGCTTTGTAGTATGCCATTATTTTGACTTTTCATAATGTAATTATGGATTTTGTAACATTGGAACAATGTGTTTAAACTTCATAGCTGTCTAATTTTGTACTTTGTAGATTTTTCTTGGATATCCATATGCGCCATGATTTTAAACGGCATTCTGAACTGCTGTATTGCCTCCATTATTTTCAGTATTGTACAATAAATGACTATACTCATATACTTGCTATATTCACTGCAGCTGTGTGAAACACACTGGACTATGTTAATGATTGGACAATTTTTTTGTTTTTGAAGTTCTAGTTTTTTAAAAACCAGTACTTTACCATGGAGGTTTATAGACACATTAAATGTTTTTGTGTCAAAAAGTTTACCTAGATCTAAAGTCTGTTTGGGATTGCTTTGTTTTTATTGTAGTTGGTAGCGAATAACTTATTCATTATTATTGCAATGGTAGGCCCCATGAATTTGGTTTCTTTTTGTGCACTTCACCAATAAAGGTTTGGGTAGTGGCTGCTTACACCATGCTTGTACTGAAGCAACATTTTCTTTACCCACCATGCTACTAGTGAGGAATTTGCATATTCTTGTGAACATGGAGATGTTGCTGGCAAGCTGCAGAACGAAAGCTACACACACACAGAGACACCAACCTTCCATGGACAAATGTGGGTTTACTGAGATGTTTCTATAGCAGATGGCTCCAGACACATTATGTATCTCAGTAGCAGCAGATGTGCCGATTCACTCCAGTGGTTTATTATGAGAAACATTAGACTTGTGCTGAAAGAATGCAAATGTGCGTGGCCAGTGGACTGTGGGCGTGTACCTTACGAAAATTGACTGGTGCGGAGAGAAAATACGTTTGTGTCCACTGGGGGGCAGGCGTTACTCATTTACTATCAAAAAAGTTAAATTTTGTTAATGTAAAACAACTTTGTTATTTTGGAGAATGGGTAGCTTTGAATCATTTTACCATTTGTTTTATGAATTCATAGATTTGTATTACTAGTAGTAGTAGTTGTTGTTGTAGTAGCATTTAAACAAAATAAATGCGTTTGTGTGCGTGTGAAAATTAAATAGCCTTTTCCTCAAGCCATCTCGTGGTTATGACTTGTCAGTGCAGTCTGTGAATGAAGGAGGGAATATCACCTTCGTTTCCCACATGATTCTCACAGTCGTTTTATAGATCCAACTTTGCTACATATTAAAAACATATTCCAGCCCGGGGTCCGCCGGGGTGGCGCACAAAACACTTTGACTTTACGGAAGCCTCGTAAGCCTGCCCTGCACACTGTTGTGCCTTGCTCGGGCTCCAATTAACAAAGCGGAGCACAGTTGCAGCTGCAATAACTGCTCCGCGGGACTGGGAGGGTCAGTCAGAAGGACAAGTTTACTTAGACACGGATTTTACTTTCTGTCCTTGAAAAACAACGTTAACGCCACGGCGGTACTTAGTCAAGAAACTATAATGCGTTTTTAAAGAGGGGGGGAAAACGGTAGCTACTTTACATCTTTTTTTGTTTTTGTTTGAAGACAGTAGCGAATGGCGAAACGCAGTTTTGTGGACTTCGTATAACTCTGTTTAGGATAGAAGAATTTACAGTAGCCTACACAATCCAAATTATTTTATGTAGCTACCATGGTCCACAGATACGGTAAGTTCATTTTTATACTGGAGGCTGTTTTATTGATGTTAATATTTCGAGCTTTTGATAACTTTAATGCGAGTTCAGTATTTCAGTATTCTTACATTTTAAACAAGTTAACGAAGAAACTATGAACGAAGAAGGGAGTGGGTGGCTTTTTGCGAGCGAATTCATTTGGGTGTTTTTGGCAGTATTTTAAAAAGTCAAATGGTGGAGATATGTTTTCGGGGGAATTAAAGGATAGTATAGAAAACAACTTCAAAAGATGTACTGTCATGTGCCCTCTCACCATAATTCAGTCCATTCAATATGTTTATAGATTTTGAGTCCAAATTTCGTTGCGAGAGCCCACTTGGGAAACAGGATGTATTTTTCCACTGAAAACTCATAATTTATGCCAGTTGAGCGATCTCTGAGGATGAGGTCGCAAGGCCAAGTAGAGCAGTATTATATTGGAGAAGGATGCTCGCGCCAGTCGTCGTTACCTCCCACCTTGTTCACCTGTTGTGCACGTGACGGAATCGTGGTCCAGAAAACACACCGCAGCAGAGCTCCTCTTCCGCCAACTGAAGGATTGGCGATATTTGCATACCACGAATACTAATGATTTGTTTGCAATTTAAACTTGCTAAATTCTAAATAGTAATCATGTGACCCATCCATCTGATCAAGTTGTAAATACAATTTATTTCAAACTATATTAAAACGTGTTATTCACCTGATAATATTATCATTGGAATGTGTTTTTGCATTTCAAGTGCATTTACTAAATTATTGTTCAGTTTGTGTACCTACACACACTTATGCAAATGCACAGTCACATACTTATACATTAGACATTTGTGTGTGTGTTTTTGCATGGATTTCTAAGTGTGTGTGTACACACATGGGCTTATATAGCTATATGTGTATGCATGTGTATATGTGTTTGTGCATGATTGTGTGTGATAAATTCGATGTCTTTATTTCAAATTCAGATTTTATATCTTGTAACTTATTTCAGTTCAAATTCAAGATTTGGATTGGAATTTATCAGCAATTCTACATGCAGTTCAGAATTGCATATGTGTGTTTGCATGTGTGTGAGTTTATGTACTTGTTTGTTTTGTATTCACTTGCTTTTGTTTTGTGTGCGTTCACTTGGCAGTGTTGGGGTTATGGGTGTGTGTGTGTGTGTGTGTGTGTGTGTGTGTGTGTGTGTGTGTGTGTGTGTGTGTGTGTGTGTGTGTGTGTGAAGGTCTGTGTGCGGGTAACATTGTGTGCCTCTGTGTCTCAGACACTGAGAGGGCCATGGGGTTACTGAAGCAGTACCAGGATAGCCTGACCAGCCCAGAGGAACAGGGACTGAGGACCAGTGTGGGGAAGGTCTCAGCCATCTTAAACAGCCAGCTGTTCCAGGCACTGCTAGGTAAAAACCCTCTTTGTGTACCACTATCTGGATTCACTGCTATCTGCTGTAGGTACAGAAGCACTCCTTTGGTTACCATAGCAGCGTCCAGTTAATTGTTGTGCTGCCAGTGTTGGAATATGCCAGTACATTTGGAATATCTTCAACCATTGTTTTCAAAAATGCATTTTCGCCTATTTGATTTGCTATTTCTTCTTCTGAATGATGGGTAACTAACCATGCCCTCAATCAGCATATAAATAAGGGCAGGGATAATGTTCCATAATAGTCGTGAGACGATATAGGTTTCTTGGCTTTGGGCTGCTGCCAGTGACTATTTGAATATTTTCCTAATTGGCACAGTCTTGAAAGTTAATGATTCTGTTTAATATTTGTTTATTTTGTGTGTGTGTCCTCACTCTTAGAGGTGAAGCTTATTTCAAACATTGTGATGCAGATGCCAGGAAGTGTTCTTATACTCACTTACAGTTGAATATAAAGACAGCAGGTCCTGTAGACGCAACATTTTCTCTTCAAGAACAAAACCGTGAGAAACAATACAATGGAAAAGAACTAGATATTCTTTGTTGAATCAAATAAGACCTAAATAAGAACACAGCATAACCATTTTTACTGTCGCATTAGTAAGGGCTCCAACCATAAACCTAATATAAAAGAAAGTATTAGGCTAGTGTATAGTTGAGGAAGAAATGTCTTGTGTGCGAAGCAGTTGCCAGATGTTTCTTCTTTCACAGTTGTCTCTTCAGACTGGGCACTGTGATATCATCTAGTCTGTTTCAATGTAATGAAGATTATCATTATATCAATATGATAATAAATTATGTGTAATTTTCTGGGGAGATGATTGCACTTTTGTAATTTATTTGCATGACTAGAAATATTAGAGATCAGTACCTGTGATACACAGAAGAAAATAAAACAGACATAAGAATTGGAAAGCAATCAGACTACAGAAATGTTCGATAAAAAAATAAAATAAAATGCACTGTATTAGCACAGATTGAGTATTGTGTTGGTGAAATGGGGGGCATTTCTTCTTACATAAGGGTAGTCTTAAACCCTTGTGCACACTTATTTGAGTGGAATTGGTTCACAAATTGACAGACCCCCCATAAATGTTAACAATTTATCATTAAAAAGCCATTATAATCTCTGTTTGATTTATACCTTCATAGAGCCAGAACATAGATGGAAGCAAACCCCCCTACAATGAAGTTTTCCAGTATACCATGGTACCAGCTCTCTTATGTGTAGCGTATTCTTTTTTTTTTGACATTGCAAAGAAAATAAATTAGTTCCATTAACATATGCCTCTGTGGTCCAGTTAATGACCATGCGAGTGCCCGAGTGAAGTTTGCCGGTGGTCCTACTCCTGCTGTTGCCCTGCTTTTCAGTCGCCCGGTCTGTAGAGGCCCCAGGGAGCCTATGGGCTGTGATATCAGGGAGAATGGTAAGGCAGCGGGGAGTAGATGAACTGCCCCATTGGAGGCACAACGCTCACCTGGGCTGTAGGACTCCTGAAGGCCAGTCACACTCCTGTGAGCTGCAATAGGGAACACAAATGAGTTCAGTTGGTTATTACTTTACTAGTTTTAAATGTGAAAATAAATTGTCTACATTGCATTTCCGTCGCTTGAGTCATAAGTAAAGCAGGGATGTCAAACTCCAGTCCTGGAGGTATGCAGTGTCTGCAGGTTTCTTTCCCCTAAAGTGTCAACAATAGAGGCTGACAGGCTGTGGTAACTAAGAGTACCCCATTAAAAGTCTCACAGTCTTAGTAATACTATTGTCTGGTTAAACCCATGGTGTACACATTCCATATACCCAAAGGCAGATCAGAGAAGCCTGTGAGCATGCAAACGGCATGCTACAGGTGACACCACCCCCTTGGAGCTTCACAAATTGGTGCTCTTGGTTGGGGATCTCTGGCCTTTAGCTGGACATGCTAACCGTACCTCTTGCTGCGCGCTGCGGCCGGCGAGGGCCGTGGTCGGAAAAGCGGCGGCGGACCTAATCCCCACGAACACGGAGTACGCGCCGAGGGAAGAGAAAGCGGCTGGGCCTCTGCCTCTCGTCTCAGCCCACATCCCGAACTCTGCGAGTGGTGGCGCTGAGACGAGAGCTGCTGAGGGAAAAAGGGGTTAGCTTTGGCTTCCGCCTCCGCGGCTCGGGATTCCACGCATTCCACCTGGAGCCCGGACGCTAGCGCAGGAATGCCGGAGCGGCGCGAGGGCTGAGATTTGGGAAGATGAGTGGGAAAACAAAGATCTGGTCTCTCCCTCCTCCTCATCATCGGGCGGATACTGTTAAGGCGTGAGGGAAGACCCTGCTTTCTCTCAGACAGTTACTTAGGGCGAGTGGGGAGGGCAAGTTCAGTTGAGGTCAGACCTTGTGCAACATGTGTTTGAAATCAGTTGCCGCCAGGCACACAGGATGTTCTCCAGTTTCATAAATTCAAGTGGAGCCTCCACCCTACCTGCGTTATTGTATGCCGTGGCATAAATCTTTTGCGTACTCTGTGATGCTCAGTTTTTATTGGGTACTAATGTGCATAGCGCATGTCACAGTGTTTTGTCTTCAGTGTACCCATTGTATGACGTGCTGTATTTTTTATGTATTTTTTTAGTATGGTGAACACGTTAGGGTCTGTGCCAGTTCTGAGGAAAGGTGGAGAAAGGCTCTGGCAGTGTTATTCATTGAATTATTCAAGTCACTAGAAAATTTCTAGGAAGTTGTTCAAGAATGATTATCACAAAGCTCGAAATTTCAATTGAGTTTTCTGTCACTGTTGTATGAATCTCGTCCGTTCCCTGGCTTCAGTTTATAAACACACATTTTTGATTAGCACTGTATGCTAAGTTTTATGTTGGCGGCACCTAAAATGGCTGTGCTGGTCTCTTTATCCTCTGCCTGCTATGTGTGCTCCTGCATGCCAGCGGATGAGTTCTTGTGTGAGTGAGAGAGCAGGGGGTTATGTTTGTGTGAGGGACCTGTAATGAGCGAGCTTGAGTGGGAGGGAGGGAGGGAGGGAGGGAGTCAGGGAGTCTCTTGCTCTCTCCCGCTGATGCATTGTGGGAACATGAGAGGGCTGAATGATTTCGCTGTACGCATATTTGCTCAAACGAGTACAAAGGTCACCTTAACTACAGACCCATCCTTTTGTTCGCCAACATAAAAACACATGCACACTGGGGATGAGGGGGGTGAGCTCCACACAACATGGGCCAGAAGTAGCGTGGCTGGGGCTTTTTGGAGAGAGGGGGGTGTTTGGGGGATTACAATTGTGCGCTGCTTACAAAACCCCTTAATAGTGACCTATTTTCTGCTTAATGTTTGATCCTAATGAGCAGAAACTTCCAGTCCTAGTCATTGTTCTAAATAAAGCTCTCAAAGTAGATTCAGAGGGGCAGTGAGTAAAGTGCTGACCGCAGTACACTTCAATGGGTTTACTCAGAAAGAGCAGCGCCTGAATGCCATGTATACACACACACACACACACACCCACACACACACACAGTCACGCACAAACACGCACAACCACACCCACACAATCATGCATACACACAACCGGTGCATGTACACAAGCACACACATGCATAAACACACACAAGTACGCACAGTTGCAAACAAGTGCATGCATCATGTTAAAATGCATGACATGAGGATATGAGTGACTATGACATCACCCTTTGAGAGCGAGGACTTTATCTCACCACATTCATCATGTCTCTTTCTGTGTAGAGCAGCCAGCAAGGACTACTGTAGTTCAAAACCTGCAGCAGACCTGCTCCCATTACACATTTATGCACACTCACATGCATGTGCACACATATACATGTGCACTACAGACACAAATGCACATGCCTGCAGGCGTACACACAGACACATGCGTACACACACACACACACACACACACACACACACACACACACACACACACACACAGACAAATGGCAAAAAAGATACTGAGGAATGGCACCCCAGAAGAGGCAGTAACTGTACACTACCTAAAACACACTAAAATTTTCAGTTTTGTTGCAACTCTTGTAATTGTACAAGCTGAGTGAAGTATGGTCAATTCCAGTACAGGTATTTAAATGCAGTCATTCAGCTATACTGAAAATTGGACATTATAGCAGTGTCATAGCAATATCATTTCAAATGATAATAAATTGAAATGTGGATTACTTGGTGGCAATATAAACACACAGCACATTTAGCCTGACCTAACAAACTCCTTTATGATATGTTGTGGTGAAAATGTCCTTCTAACTGTAACTAAGTAGAAAGGCCTGAGGTTTAAGCACACATGTACAGATGTGGAACCCTGATGATGTGAATATGCACCAGCGCGAGTTTTAAGGACAGTAAATTCCTTGAGAGGGGCCTCACTAAGTCGTCTGTGGTTTTTGCTTCATAGCCAGGAAATTGTGATTCTCTTTCAGGGCAGAAATTAGTTTGCTAAATGTTCTCCTAAAAATCTGCAGGGAAAATGGAAAAACGTCTGCATTCTCCGGTTTTATTTGAGTTTACTTTCGTCTGAGTTACTACACTCTATTCACACTCAACTGCCGGCAATTCTAATCCCGGGCAGTGTGCTTTCAGTTATTCAAAAATAATCAGTCTTTTAACTTTTACAGTTTGTGTCCCCAATATTAACTCTACAACCCAATGATCAGACAGGAAACGGGTGTTGGCTCAGATTAAATTGTAGAATTGTTCTGGGATTTCTACCATGATGTGGAATTAATGTTTTTATTATTGGATTATATATACTCATGTCACAAATCGAAATGCCTCTTGAGTAATGTAATCAACGACCATTTTTACTCTATACAAGCACACACAAGTTTCCCTTTTTTCAGTTTGGGCAAACTATTTATTAGGATATATATTAGTGCAGGAACGTTCTTAAAAGATATATACAGTCAAGCCGGAAAGTCTGCACACCCCTTTCACCTTCTCCACGTTTTATTACGTTATAGACTTATACTACAATAGATTGAGTTCATTTTTTGCCTCAAACATCTACACACAATAGCCAATAATGACAAAGTGAAAACAGGTTTTTAGAAAATATGCAATTTTATTTTACTGACAAAAATAGGTTATTTAGGGTTTCATATCTGTACACACCCTTAGCCTAATACTTGGTTGCTGCACCTTTGGCAGCGATTACAGCTTCAAGGCGTCTTGGGAAAGAAGCTACGAGCTTGGCACACTTGTTTCTGGACATTTTTGCCCATTCCTCTTGGCATATCCTTGCAAGCTCCGTCAGGTTGGATGGGGAGCGTCGGTACCCAGCCATTTCAGCTCTTTCCACAGATGTTCAATTGGATTCAGGTCTGGGCTCTGGCTGGGCCACTCAAGGACATGCACAGACCTTCTCCGAAGCCACTCCTTTGTTCTCTTGGCTGTGTGCTTCGGGTCGTTGTCATGTTGGAAGGTAAACCTTCGCCCCAGTCTGAGGTCCAGAGCGCTCTGGAGCAGGTTTTCTTCAAGGATCTCGGTGTACTTAGCTGCATTCATCTTTCCCTCTATCAGGACTAGTCGCCCCGTTCCCGCTGCTGAAAAACATCCCCACATCATGATGCTGCCACCGCCATGCTTCACTGTAGGGATGGTATTAGCCAGGTGATGAGCGGTGCCTGGTTTCCTCCAGACGTGACGCTTGGTATTCAGGCCAAAAAGTTCAATTTTGGTTTCATCAGACCAGAGAATCTTGATTCTCATGGTTTGAGAGTCCTCTAGGTGCCTTTTGGCAAACTCCAAGCGGGCTGTGATGTTCCTTTTACTAAGGAGGGCTTCCGTCTGGCCACTCTACCATAAAGGCCTGATTGGTGGAGTGCTGCCTGGATGGTTGATCTTCTGAAAGGTTCTCCCATCTCCACAAGGATACGCTGGAGCTCTGTCAGAGTGACCCTCGGGTTCCTGCTCACCTCCCTGGCCAAGGCCCGTCTTCCCCGATTGCTCAGTTTGGCCGGGCGGCCAGGTCTAGGAAGATTCTTGGTGGTTCCAAACTTCTTCCATTTACGAATGATGGTGGCCACTGTGCTCTTTGGGACCTGTAAAGCTGCAGAGATTTTTCCGGACCCTTCTCCAGATCTATGCCTTGACGCAATCCTGTTTCTGAGGTCTGCAGATAATTCCTTTGACCCCATGGCTTGGAGTTTGCTCTGACATGCACTGTCAACTGTGGGACCTTATGTAGGCAGGTGTTGGCAATCCCCAATCATGTCCAATCAATTGAATTTATCACAGGTGGGCTCCAATTAAGTTGTAGAAACATCTCAAGCAGTATCAGTGGAAACAAAATGCACCTCAGCTCACTTTTGGGTGTCATATAAAAGGGTGTGCACACTTGTGTACATATGATATTTTACATTTTGATTTTTAATAAATTAGCACAAATGTCTAAAAACCTGTTTTCACTTTGTCATTATGGGCTATTTTGTGTAGAATTCTGAGACAAAAAATGAACTCAATCTATTGTAGAATATGTCTGTAACGTAATAAAACGTGGAGAAGGTGAAAGGGGTGTGCAGACTTTCTGGCTTGACTGTATATACAGGTATGACTTAATGTAAGTTTATTTTTAATTCTTCAGCTGCAGTGACGCTGCCATGTTTGCCCTGTAGTGGATAGTACGCACCCTTTATACATTTGCAATACAAACAGTCCACAGGGTATGTTTGCTAAAGGTGAGTGATATTTGTTGTTTGTTGTGTTTATGCTGAGTACACTCCGGGTATGATAAACACAGAGAATAATCTGTCATAAATCCTGCTTTTGATCCAGTGTCTTTGCATTGTATCCTCACATAATAACAAAACAGAGTTATGCCTCAGTTGTATGGGGGCCCTGCTCTTTATGTGCTGGGAAGTGTACTCTTATGCGTGTTTCTCTTGGCTTTCTTTAGCCTGCAGTACAAAAGAACTGCCCACACACACCACACCACTCTCTCTCTCTCTCTCTCTCTCTCTCTCTCTCTCTCTCTCTCTCTCTCTCTCTCTCTCTCTCTCTCACACACACATACACACACCGCACCTCTCTCTCTCTCTCTCACACACACACCGCACCACTCTCTCTCTCTCTCTCTCTCTCTCTCACACATACACACACACACACACACACACACAGACGTAGAGTGATGAGTCACATACCCACATTCCTGAACTTTCATTCTAGCCACACTGGTAGGATTAAGACCCCCCCCCCAACACACATTCTCTGTAAACCAGTCATCCCTTTATCTCAAGTTCACCTAAAGCACACACTCATTAAAATGCATAAAACACACATTTCTCCAAACCCTGGATTTTACTGTCCTTTAAAAGACATGAAGAGACGTGAGCTTTTTCAAAACTCCAGTAGCTTTAAAAGTAAAAATCTGTAAAAATCTGTAAAAATAAAAAAAAACACACACAAACAAACACACACACACACACACACACACACACACAGCCTCTTTGTGTCTTTAGTACTGTATGTGGTCATGTGCGTGACATCAGCAACGTTGTCGCTCCACGTTCTTGTCAACGCGACGCCCCACAGTGGCTAACCACAGACCCTGTGCGCACAGCAAGCCCAGAGAGAGGAGTGGAGCAGGCGAGGGTGGGGTGGAAGAAAAGGCAAAATGTATAAAAATGAAGGGAGGAAAGGAACAAAAGGACAGGAGGAGGTGGAGGACGTCTCAGACGCAAGCCCCTGTTTTTCCCCAGATTCATTTCAATGTTTGTTCTGGAATTTTCACGATGGCACAGAACGACAGTTCCTTTTTATTAGATTATAAATATGCCTACCACACACAGGGAAAAACTATTGAATAATTTAAAGTATCAGCCATGTTTTAATTGAGTACATTTATCGCCAGAAGTGCGGGGCTGGAAGCTGCAGTGGTGGAACAACGGCGTGGGGGGGGTGGAATCAGTGTCTGGATGGGAATGGGAACAGCTGTCTGCTAATTCAGTATTTTGGAAAGGACCCTCCCCTATTTTATACCACAGGCACCCCCCTCAGTAATCCAAAATGTAACCACATCAGGAGATAGAACCATGTAAAATGCAGTGTGGCAGTGTTTGTACTCAAGTGGCAATGGCCACTTTGGCCTTGGAGTTGGTACGTGTTGCTATCTGCTTTTGGGTGGGCTAGTGACTAGCACACGATTCTTGGGTGCCTGTGCATAACCGTTGAAAGTATGGAAAAGTTAGCAGGGCTGAGGGTTTAGAGAGAAAATATGTTCATATGCTCTGTGTTTTCCCCCTCCCCCCTTTTTTACTGTGAATTTGTTACAGAAGGATTGAGTGCTTGTTATAGCTTTTGCATCCTGCAGGTGGCAACAGTGAACAGAGCGTAGAAGAGGAAGCCTGTAGCCATAGCAGTATGCATTCAGATCTCCAGCCAGTCTTTTAGATATGGTGGGGAGGGCCTAGGAGCAGGCTGCTTTTATAGGAATGTGCCAGGCTTCAGCAGTTAACCATGCAATATATGGCAAATGTTCTTTTTTGAAACTTAACCTGTTAAATGCAAATGCAATCCATTTGGCTACTGCAAAGTGTTTATACCATAAATAGCAATGTGCTAAAGTGATTGTCACAAGTGGAAGAAGGGCCCTATCTTACACCTGGCGCTAAGCGGCGCTAACCCAAACGTAAGTGTCTTCACTATCTTAAGCCTGGCGCAGGGTTCATTATAGCCCCTAGTGCTCACATCGTTTAAATAGCGAGTGATTTTGCGCCCATAGCAAGTGAACTGGGTGGGCTGGTCTTAAAATGAGGAGTGGCCAGGATTAATTTTGGCATCTCTTGCGCTGAAACCACCACAAACCTGGTCTAAAGTAATGTCGCAGTTGTTTACATGTTATTTTAACGGCGCATATAAGTGCGTCTACATAGGCGTGTGCACAACACGCATACACCATCCTGTCTGTTACACACAGGAGCGCGCACAAGCATGACTAAAAATATCAAGATTACAATGTGAAATATTATTATTATTATTGTGCAGGCTATATCAAAAAATTAATAATAATAAAAGGGTCCATAGGTCAAAGACCACATACCTGTCCCTCAGCGAAAGGGAATGCCGCATTAAATTGCTTTCAGCCCACTCCATCAACATCCAGGCAATGCGCGATGGTACGTGTAAGGTTACATGTATTGACTATTCGCAATTATCCTGTATCAAGCTATGACTTAGCCTATATTTGCCAATAATTCCTGTAATCTTCTTGGGGGGCAATCTTCTGTTACGGGACAATGGCTATCCATTAAAAAGGAGCTGATAACACCTATATCAAGCCTAATGCGCGAATTGTCATTTACACCTAATGCATGAAAAAAAAGTTCAAAACCTTGTCCAGTGAATATTGCATTTATTGTTTTTCAAATAGCCTAAGCCACAGTCTCCGGGATTCGCTGTGCATAAGGTTTTTTCGATAGCCTACGGTTAAAAAACGGAGATAAATTTCACCGTGTTAACTGAGTTTTTTCTCATATTCCTTATTCCTTCATATTTTTTAAATTACAGTGACCAGGCTTCCATACTCTCAGCTTATTAAAACCCTGCTGATTTCACCTATTATACCATAACTAAACAAAACGATTTTAAAGAGAACAATTCATTCACAATTAATTTTAATGCCATTCTCTGCATGTGCGCTTTAACTTCATGCAGAAGCAGGTCTGATTCACCTGCTTTAAATTGCACTTTTCACGGTCTTCCCGGGAAAGTGGACTTATTTTTAAAGCATTAAGCTAGTAAAACGCGTTGGTCACATTTACATAAGCAGGACATTATAAAACAAGGGAAAATATGCATGGACCTCTGGGTTGCCAACCTGACAGCTTTATTGTATTTAGTGTCATAGGCAAAATAACGGTATTTATGTTATTAATCAATATTAGAATGCAGGTAAGAACAGCCTCATGGAATTGATGTTTGACAATGTTTGCATATTGCATAATCAAACGAAATTTGTTAAACAAGCAGGCTAATTTGGCGTTTTCTAAGGTGAGACGGAAGCCATTGGTAGCTTATTCTCAACTGTTGCAGGTGCTTTAAACGAAATTTAACCGCATATATTTTGGAAAATAACAGCACTGTCGGGAATTACCAGGAACTCATAATGGTTAGTCCGAATAATATTGATCATACTATTGATCCATATAGTCTATTCCTTGATCGCACTAAACACGCACAAGCATGTCTGTTTCGCCATCATAAGCAATCCGCCTAGGTGGAAAAGCAGGTTTTTAAAGGGAATGGGATGTGACATTTTGATTGGTTTATTGCATGTTCCGCCCAAGACACACCTATAATTAATGAAGAGACTAAGTTCAGCCCATTTGCACGTTGCGCTGTGCTTACCAGTGTGTTCTTGCTTCCTGACAATGTACCAAACAGTTGATTTTGACACACTGAATATTTTGGCTATGTGTCTGATTGATTTATTCAGATTTTTCAGCCTCTTGATGGCCTGCTTTACTGGCATTGACACTTATTTGGTCCTTGTGTTGAGAGGCAAGTCTCTAGAGCTATTGTTAGCTTTCTTCTGTATGAACTAATGATGCGAAGACACACAGCTGACCAAAAAACAGCTGAGATGTCAATTGTCCATATACGTTTGCTCTCCTAAAATGGGGGGATTATGTATAAAAAGGGCTGTAATTCCTACGCAGATCGTCAGATATGGATGTGAATACCCTCAAATGAAAGCGGCGAGTCTGCACTTTAATCTCACATAAATGTTTTAAATTTCAAATCTAACGTTCCGAAACAACAGAATTGTGTCACTGTCCCAATACCTTTGCATTCAGCTGAATATCATTTCAAGAGGATCCCGCTTGACTAAAGCCTACTTGTAAAAGGTCACAAAAGAGAATTCAGCAGTGTTTACCATAAATAATGAGGTTTCCTGTTACAAAGCCAAACATGATAAAGGAGTTAGATCAGTCCTCATCTCCTAACCTATACTTACATACACTTCTTTCACTACATAGAGACACATATTTTCTCAACTGTGTCTTAGTTATACGTTTGTGCATGCATGACATAATGTACACACGCACGCACTCACACACACACATATATACATGCATATGCACATATTATATATATGGTAAAAATATATAACCGTTAAGCAATGATGTGTCTGAGGCAAGTAAAAAAATGTGATATTTATTCAGTATTATATTCAGAGAATGAAATCACTGTAAGAAGTGTTCATCCTTTGCATCTTAACATTGTTTGTCATGATCAAAGGAATTTTACATTTCGAAGTGGTGTTACCTGGCACTTTGAATTTGATTATGTAATGAGCGAATTGCTTATTTATTTCGACAGGTTAGCAAACACAAGCTCAAGTGTGTAATGAAATCAGATAAGCATTCGGAGGTAAACAATAGTGGTTGTGTTATTTTTATAACTTTAATTTGCAGATATACAGGAGTGCTATGAAGTGACCCTGAAACTGAACACCACAGAGAATGGACAGGTGACAGACACAGGGAAGTCCGACCCCGAGATGGAATGGGAGGTAAGGAGAGACACGGCTTCATTTAAAAAATACTTCACAAAAATGCGTGTGACTTTTGAAGAAAAAGTTCATACTTTTTGTTCGTCTTCCATGCCTCCTGTACCTCACAAAAAGAAAGTTCAATTTCACAACACAGTAATCCACATGACCGGTAATGACCCCTTTACCTCCCTTGCTATGTTTTTTATATCCCTGGAGAAAATGGTTTCTTAAAGGTTTGGAAATCAGACAACCCAAGCCCCCCCCCCCCCCACACACACACACACACACACACACACACACTAGAACTGACAGAGAAAGAGAGAGGGGAAAGAAAGTGGTATAGTGAGACAGACTCTAGTGTATTAGTCACTTTGGGAAAGAACCAGCAGTGGTAACACCATGTGCTACCACTGTGAACCCAGCGATGATGTCACCATGCCCTTTTATGACAAGTGTCAACACTCACATCACCACTCAAAATATTCATAGATCAGAGCAGGGGAAAGGAATGAGCACAGCACACGCGCCGATGCATGTTTGAGAAAATGGCTGGCAGTGAGGAAACAATGGATATTGTGAACTGCCAAGGCTCAAAGCCTTGAGGATGGTAGCATCTGCAGGAAAGCTGAATGTACAATCCCATGGTCATCTATGGTCCATCACATGGTGGCATCGATGCATTGCTGTTTAGATATTAATGGCCACTGAATGAACAGTGGTGTCTGTTTACTCTGACCTACATCATTTAATGTTCTGGCATAACTTGTTTTCTTGAAGCTAAGCTGGAATGTTAATGAAATGATACCTGGCTGTTTTTTGTGGGCCATTACATGAACACTCTTTGGTCTGGTTTTATGCTCTGCAAGGAAGGCCCAGCCCCTGCTAATGTGCTATCTGTTGCCTTTTCTCTTCTAAGCAAAGAGGTTTTTAATGTGATAGTTAGGAATGGAAGAACAAATCCACAGCATCCGATAGAAAAGACTTTCTCCTTACACATTTGCGCTGGCCAAAATCAAGTCTGGCCTTGTTTCCGGCAGTGATTTAAAGCCACCCAAAACAATTAAGTAATGGCAATGTGTTATATATTTCGTTTTTTTAAATGTCCATTTGTTTTGTCAAATTCATGGGCTAAGTTAAAATAATACATGAAATATTAAAGATAGAATGAATAAGCTGTGATCGTTCACCAGATTAAACGGATGAGTTTATATAGAAAGTGGGTTGTACATCGTTTGCGAATTGTTCAACTACTGTAGAATATGCACTGATGTGAGGAAATACTCATTTATTTAGTGTTAAGATGGTATTTTTATGTAAAAATCATAATACTCATATGGCCTGATTTACTAAGACCTTTAGCACGTGCAAAACCATTTAGCATACACAAAACCAATAACATGACCAATGATTGGTCATGGTATTTGTTTTCCACCAATCATTGGTTGTGTTATTAGTTTTGTGTGTGCTAAAATGTTTAGAATAGAATGAATAAGCTGCGATCGAATAAGCTGTGATCGTTCACCAGATTAAACGGATGAGTTTATATAGAAAGTGGGTTGTACATCGTTTGCGAATTGTTCAACTACTGTAGAATATGCACTGATGTGAGGAAATACTAATTTATTTAGTGTTAAGATGGTATTTTTATGTAAAAATCATAATACTCATATGGCCTGATTTACTAAGACCTTTAGCACGTGCAAAACCATTTAGCATACACAAAACCAATAACATGACCAATGATTGGTCATGGTATTTGTTTTCCACCAATCATTGGTTGTGTTATTAGTTTTGTGTGTGCTAAAATGTTTTGCACATGCTAAAGGTCTTAGTAAATCAGGCCATATGAGTATTATGATTTTAATAAAAATACCATCTTAACACTAAATAAATGTTTCCTCACATCAGTGCATATTCTACATTAGGTGAACAATTTGCAAATGATGTACAACCCAGTTTCTATATAAACTCATCTGTTTAATCTGGTGAACGATCACATCTGGTGTGTCCGAATCTGAGCCCTATCTACTGTGTTCTGTGTACTGTGTACTAGCATACTGTATGCTGCTTACTGCATACTGTTTAGTGACATGCAGTGTGCAAAAAATATCCTCCATACTATTATCAGCAAAAACCCGGAAATAAGTATATCATCCGGGGATATTAATACTATTTTCTCAGTTTTCGCAATTGTCACGCACTTAACAGCTTTTTTTAAAGTATATTCAACTGGCATACTCATTAGTAGGCAAATGCGCTGATTCAGACACGGCCGTAGTGTTTTTAAGTAAAAAATTTCTCTTCAGTTCCTCTAGTCATCCATTGTGCTTCACACCACTCTAAACTACCATTGTGTTCGGCCAACATGAAGAAATTCATTGCTCCATAACTCAACATATTTAACCTCAACCAGGGACAATTAGATAAAATAAAGTGCAATTTATGTTGTGAGAATGATAAGAGGCAAAATAATTTTGTCTAGTGCAGATGTGGTTTCCCCCCATTAATAATGAATATGGCTTGAGTGTGCGGGTGTCATTAGAGCAGTGTGCAGCAGCACCCCTTAGCTGATATGTGAAATGTGCACTAATGTATGGTGCAGACACACCCAGCCAAGAATCATGCCAGCCAGCCCCCCGTTTCTTCAGCCTCTTCTCTGGCCATGGATCTGGCCGCACCCCAAACCCCCCTTCTAAAATGCGCTCTCTGACCTAGGATCAGGTGGCCCTCTCATTATGATTCCGAACACTCTCACCTGAATGGGGGACGGGACTTAAGTGAAATGAGTCCAGCCATTCAATAATGTGCTGCAGCAGGGGAAGAATAACAAATGAAAGCATGAATGAATCCAATATCAGAGCAGCCTCTTTCCTACGAAGAGACAACGTTTGTGGGAAAGGGGTGAGGGCGTGTTTTGAAGGGTGGGGGGTTTGGCTTATTTACGTTGCATCATTATTATGCAAATTCACCTCTGTCAGATTTAGCGGAGTCTGTCGGCGCGCGTAGATTGCGAACGCACTTCGTTTCGCATATGGAGGATACGTATAGAAGTCCTTGCGACAAACTCTCCATGATAAACGCCCATGTGTTGACAACAGCTGGCCATGTTATGTGGATCATTATCGTTTAGTCAGTACGTCCTCATTTCAAGTGACACTTCGCCATGGTGGAATATGCTTTTATGTTTTTGTATTTGACATATTTCAAATGAATGTGGCACATGTATAATTTGACCACCACCTGGTTAGTTTTATAGCGAGGGGTGCAGAGCCATTATGGGTTCTGCTGTACTCCTTTCTTGGTTACAGTCATCCTGACATGCTCTCTGTAGCTGCTGAGAGCAGGGGCACATATTCCGCCCTGATGTTGCACACGGGCCTTGTTCTACAGAGTCACATTAGCATTTTCTGTTTCCTGAATTTATGATATTAAGGCGATATTTTTTTAACATTTTCTAACATGTTACAAGTAACACGGATATTAACTATGCATTGTGAGAAGGGGGAGATGTTTTGTGCGTGCCTGTGTGTGCTTGTACATGTGTGTGAGATTCTGCATTTGTGTGTGAGTGTGGGCCCTTGCGCACGTGTGTGCGGCTGTGCATCTAGCAGCGGTACTCGGTGTGTTGTCTGTCTCCAGCACCCTTCTGCTCAGACGTAGACACAGAAGGGCGTGGAATCTCTCCCCATTAGGCATAACCAATATGGGTGTGTGCGTGTATATATACACACTGTGTCAGGAGGAGAGGGTTAGTGGGGTCCGGCGCTGCTGCGCGCACAATGTGAATGTCCTAGAACCCAATCAACAGGACAGGAGAGACAGGCGGCCCAACTACAGCCATGGCCTGCACCAAAGTCTGCCCTCTGCGGCCCATTAGGTGCCTGTGCCGGGTGAGCTGTGGCAGAAGAGCTGTCCACAGCATCTTTCAGGTGGGTCTGGCCTCTGCGGCCCATTAGTTGCCTGTGCCGGGTGAGCTGTGGCAGAAGAGCTGTCCTCTGTGATTCTGCCTGCGTGTGTCCCGTAACCTTCCCGTGCATGAAATATACAGTTTTTTAAAAGTTTTTTTAAGAACGTTGTTTCTCGGTTGTGGCTGCCACTGAGCGCCTTGGTTTTTGTTAGCACAGCAAACACCAAAATGGGCACTCGTCTGTGCCAGTGGACAGAAGCTGGCAAAAGTTGGGTGAATCTCATGGTACTTGACTGTGTACCGTACGCACAGATGCACAGATGGCCCGGGTCTTTATACCAAGGCTGCTGTTATCCTTTGAGATGACACTGCAGATTCATACCTCTCCGGTCTATTTTTGTTGAGTGGAAGTGGTGGAGCGAGGCACGGGACAGAGGCAGTTGGGTTACAGCTCGGATATTTTTGGTGCCTGCAAAATTTCTGATTCCTCCAATATGACGGTTTCTGTGGTAACCAGTTCTGGAGCGCACGTAGGCTTCTCCCACGGAAAACAACAAAACTAAAATCAAATCAAGGAGAAGCATTAAGACCAAGACATAAGCGCTAACGTTTGCACATTCGGATCAAGCTCCCCTGGCTGGAATCACTCTGATCTCACAGTTCAGTTGTTCATTTATATGAGAAGATTTCCAAGGAGCTCAGTTGTTAAATGCATGCCATTACGTTATAAATAGAAGCTAAATGTGAGATGCTGTGATGAATGGAACGTTAGACTCACACAAGCGCCGGTATACTGAGTAAGAGGGTTTCAGTCCAGTATCTTTATTGCTGTTTGGTATTCTTGTGGTGAAAATGTGCAAATTAATCTCTCCATGTTCTTGTGCACAATTGGCCATAATGTACCTCTGTCTGATACCGTAAAAGCTCCAGTCTAATGGAACATATGACCACACAATTTGTTGTCAAAGCGCAGATCTGTCAAAGGCTTTACACAGTAAATTAGAGTCTGAAATGTTTGCGCAGTAGCTGATTCTCCCATTTAATGGGGCTCTTTCTAGGGTATTAACATGTGGATAATAAGCAGATCAGACAATCAACAGAGAGAGACTGATCAGTTCAATTCCCACTATACCACAAACCAGAAACAGCATCCGTTGGTATACTGATTTCAGCTACTCTTAACTGTGATTGACCACTTTATTCCTTCAGATGATATGTTAAACCAAGATCCTGACTCACTCATTAAATTTCCACAAATTTCAGGGGTCACATTTCCCCAAAACTCAATATTGGGCCGCCGAACGATAAGTTCCAATTTGACCTGCATAGTTTAATAATGATTAATAATACCTCCACCACAAACAAGAGGAAGAACAAGAAAACAGCATGGAAGTAGTAATAATATATTCATCAGTGGATGATTGATTTTACATATCTTACAGAAAGAAGAGAAGGAGGGTGTGTCTCTTGTGCAAGTCACCAGCAGGACCTGCTCGCAGAAGGTGGAGAGAGTGTGTGGAGTGGTCAGTCATTCTCACGTGGAGGCACCCAAGGTTAGTGGGGAAGTCAGTAGGGGGTCACTGAGGGGCCACAAATACAGAAAACTGTGGCTGTGTCCAAATCAGAGCCTGATCTACTGCGTCTTGTGTGCTGTGTACCAGCATACTGTATACTGCTTACTGCATACTGTTTAGTGACATGCAGTATGCAATAAATATCTTCCATACTATTATGAAAACCCGGAAATTAGTTTATCGTCCAGGGATTTTAAGTACACTGCATTTAGAGAACATTTTGCCTACTTAACTCCCATCCAGTGTACTCAACAAGCATACTCAATAGTATGGAAGGGCACCGATTCAGACACAGCCTGTGAGGAACATCTGAAGAGGCAACATTTTTATTATTTAACCTGCTCTCATTGGTACTCCCTTCTAAACATTTCTAAAATAAAAAAATTAGTAATCTGATCTATCACCAAATTTCCTGTTTGATGTTATAGAATAGTCATTGCTGCTGTTTATATAGAACACATATTCAAATTTTTGAATTTTTTTATTATTTTGTTTTGGAAGAAGGCTAATTTGTTGTACTTGTAGGAGGGCCTTTTACGCAAGAGCTTTATCTCAGTAACCATTAATCCCCTGCATGCGCAACCATACTGTGGTGTTGGAGGAAGAGATTTAATATTGAACTTGAATCCTAGGGCTTGTGTGTTCAGTATGTGCTGTTATTGGGCTGCTAAGTTATAGAAATCAATCATAAATACAAAGATCTAAGTACGGAATTAATTTTATGTGCAATCATATTTGAGAACCATATTTGTACATGACATAAACATAAAGTAGCAATGTGTATAAATTGGCATGTTTAATCAGATAAATACTGTGTTGCAAAATCCCTCTAAAATCTCCAGTATTAGTAGCATTTGTTTTATGATATTATTTTCATAATGCAGAAAGGAACCGCATTTAATTCACCGGGAGACATTAGCGTAAAGCCGTGCTCATGCATCCCCAGGCAGAGGGAATGATGGGAAGCATGTTACAGCACCCCTTCCCTGTGAATGCTATCTGACGGTGGGGATCATTCCGGCCTGGCTCCTCCTCAGCTCAGAACGCATTCTCACATGCCTTCCCCAATCACAACACGCCCAGCAGCAGAGCAGCAGCAGCACCACCACGCCCGCAGGCGCGAGAATCAGCGCGGAGAGAGAGGGGGGTGGGGGAGAGGGGGGGGCAGTAGGGGGCTGGGTTGGGGGTGGGGGTGGGGCGTGGGGGTATGGGACTAATGCATTCGTATGATAATATCACCTATCTGCATAAAACTACGGAGACGCTTCAGCTCGGCGGCATGCTGCAAAAATGAAAGATAGAGAGAGAGATGCAAAGCCGAGTCCCTCCCCTCCCGTTACCCAAGGAGGAGAGAGGAAGATGGAGGGAGAGAAAGAGAGAGAGAGAGAGTGGGGGAGGATAGAGGCAGCGAGGCAGCTGAGAGGCGAGGGGCCGATGCAGTGCAGCGCAGTCAGAGCTGGAACGGACACCCAGCGCTCAGCCTTCCTCCGGTCGCCATGGAAACCAAATTCCTCCCCCTGCCTGCATCCCTACAGACTGACTCTCTCTCTCTCTCTCACTCGCTCTCTCTTTTTCTCTCCCTTTCTGCGTTGAACAAACATATTCGCAGGCAGACACGCGTGTGCATACACCGCTACATGTACAGAGCTGTGGTGTGCGTGCGTGCGTGTGTGTGCGTGCATGTGTGTTCTAGCCGGTTTCTGATGTGTAATTCATGGGCAGAGCAGAAACCGTAGATATGCGTTTACGCAAGGCACAACCAGTTATGAATGCGAACACTCAGACAGACACACACACACACACACACACACACACACACACACACAAAGCGATACACTGTCATTGCTTTTTCTCTCATTTCCTCTCTCTCTCTCCTGTTGCCTCCTGTTCTGCAGCACATGGTTCTAGTCCCTCTCCCTCCAATCCTTGTGTTCCTTCCCACTGCTAATTAGCCATTACTCCTCCTATGACCGCTACCTCTCATTTCATCAATACTCTTTCCCTTTCGCTGCATCGGGTCAGATACAGCCCTTCTCTCACTCTCTCCACCTGCTTTCAGTCTATCACCATCTCTCTCCTCCTGTGTTAGACTGAGAATCTCTCTCAGTCAGTGGTATTTACCCTACACCTCTGCTTCTCTCCCTGTCTCCCATTCCCTCTAACTCTCCTCTATAACTTCCCTTTCTCTCTTCATTCTCCTCTTCACCCCTTCTTTCCCATTTCTTTTTTCTCTGTTGCCCCTCCTTTCTCTTTCTCTCTCTAGCTACCCTATCATTAGTCTGTCAGTCGGATGCTGTGTGTTTGGTGGAGCAGCTGTTTGCTGCCACCAGACCTATTAATAGGAGTCCCGGGCACGGCTTCTCTTATTTTCTGTCTCCGTGTATCTGGGAGATGAGTGTGAAAACAGTGGCAGGGGTCTGGTCCTGAGTCCTTTTGGTTTCAGTCCCCTGAGGAGCTGCGTTAGAGTCCCCCTGAGATCCGAGGAACGCAGCTACATTTTAACCAAGCTGCAGTTTTGCTGTCATTTAACTGTCACCCTCATCAGGATGTTATCTGAAAATTTACTGATGGTCTCATAATACAATACCATTGTTCCCTGTTTAAAAATGCAGCAGAGAAAGATGAGCAGACTGCTTTGTTTTTTTCCCTGTGGTGGAGGGGCAGGCAGGTTGTGGATCTAAGGGGAATTGTAGGTTTAGCCTTCTTTTTCTCAAACTGTCCCTGCCGTTCCTTCCATTAAAGGAAGGCTGTAATTGCTTGAGACGTGTCACAGAGTGTGGATTGTTCCTTTAAGTCCTGTGCTGTGCATCATTTTGCCTTATTTGGGTGGTTTCCTGTCAGGTGACAACAGTAGTCACATGACCTCTCTTAGAATGCACAGAAATTCTAGAAAGGCTCTATACATGCAGTCTGTGTAAGAGCTTGCGTGGGGGGTAGAGGTGGGGTGGGCAACACGGAGCACAGCCAGGCCAGCGCCTTTTATGTAATGAAGGATGTGAGATCAGGCACAGGCTCACAAACCTGGGGAAGCATATGTGCAGTGTTGGGGTGAAATTTGCCCTTCTCTGGAGAAGCAGAAAGAAAAAAAAACACTCATCTTGTGCAATAAATCACCAGGTTCCCACTTTTCATTTGTCAACAGAGGGTCAAAGGTTACCAATTTCATTCCATAAGATAAATGGCTTTATATTGTTTATCCCTGCTATTTGAGGCCCAAGCATTTAATTGGATTCAGGTTTTACAATCATGCTCATGTTTGCACATGCAAACATGCATATGTGTGGTGTATTGTCTCAAACCTGTGTGAGTGACTATATTTTAAGAACATTTAATTTCAGTTTCTTACAGTTAGCTCAAATGACATTGAATACAAACATTTTCATGTTTGGGCTGAAAGGTTAGTTCCATTTTATGAATGAAAAGTCCGTTGTGCTAAAATATTTCAATAGCAGCTAACACCAAGCTATCGGCCCTGTGTTCAGGTCGTATTTTGAACAGCTTTTTGAAGATATGTTGAAGATTTTCTTATGTAACTGCTACCTGAGATAAGCCAGCAGGCAGAGCAGTGCGTTTTCTCATACAATTGTGCCTTAATGTAAACATTTTAGTATTTGCTTTGCTTTGTACTCCTACTGTGTGTTTTGGTTTAGATTTCTAAGCCTGAAATAAGGCGTCTGATTGCGGCCATGTTTAAACTGTCATTATGTAAGTGATACAGTAGGATATGGAGACAAATAACAGGAAATCAGGCAGGGAAGATTTGCTCTCCGCCAGTACACTCCGCCAGGGACTGATGCTCAAACCACAGTGATGGTGAGAAACATCACGTACAATAACTAGCAATCCAAATGTATGTCCCGTCTTTAAACATCACGTACAATAACTAGCTAACCAAATGTGTGTCCCGTCTTTAAACATCACGTACAATAACTAGCTAACCAAATGTGTGTCCCGTCTTTCAGAGCAAATGCAAGACAGATACGTCTTTACAATAAGTCCACAGTTTCCCTAAGAAATAGCTGTAGTCAGATGTGTGTGGTATCCTATCCCCCCCCCCCTCTCTTTCCTTATCCTCCTCTGTGCTGTACTGCTGATACAGAGAGTTCTGCCCATTGATTGGTTCTGTCTGAGGAGACCTACCGTTTTTTATGTTTTGTATTATATAATCTTTAAAGGAATAGGCTGCTTTTCCCCAGAGGGCCTCGCACACACCCACACTCACACACACACACACACACACACAAACACACACATGTATGCGTACATACAAGCATTCTCCCACGCTCCCCTGTTCTCCATAATCTGTCTTTGAGGTCTTTATTCCCCTCATCTACCACCGCTCTGTGCCGTTCATTTTCTCCTTTCTTGTATTCAAATAATTGCATCTGTGAGCCATGGGAGGGGGCAGGAGGAAGTGCGACGAAGGTGGAGAGAAGACAGGTGTAGCATATCTCAGCTACGTATCAGCCTGATTGGCTCGATCGCAGCATTGTCTCTTTAAGCAGGCCTATCAGGAACCGGCTTCAGGGTATTGGGTGGAACTCCGTTCTTCTCTGAGATTTGAAATCTGATTGGCTCTGTTTTCTTTTTAAATGTAAAAGTTTTTTTAGTTTTTTTTACTCTTTCTACTGCTTGAAAAATCTGCATAAATTATAGGAATAGATTATGATGATAATGAAGTGAGCTACCATTGCATGCAATTAAGTGTGGCTGAGCCTGCTGTTTGTGCCTCCTGGTCGCACTCGAATAGCACAGTGTGCAGTCACTGTGAAGACTCATTCAGCTATGCAAACAGCCAAGTGCACATGCACACCAACACACATACACGCACGCATGCATGCACACACTATCCAGACTTATCGCACATACACACATGCGCACACTGCTCAGAAATTCTTATGCGCTAATACACACACATGTACACGCTCACACATTTGCATGTATGCGCACACATGCATGTGCACATACATGCAAACACACACACACACACTCATACTCACACACACACACACACACACACACACACACTGCTCAGAAATTTCAGATTTTTCTAGCCCTTTGATTTTAACGTTTATATAGTACGTACAGTCAAGCCGGAAAGTCTCCCCACCCCTTTCACCTTCTCCACGTTTTATTACGTTACAGACATATTCTACAATAGATTGAGTTAATTTTTTGTCTCAAAATTCTACACAAAATAGCCCATAATGACAAAGTGAAAACAGGTTTTTAGACATTTGTGCTAATTTATAAAAAATCTAAATGTAATATCATATGTACACAAGTGTGCACACCCTTTGATATGACACCCAAAAGTGAGCTGAGGTGCATTTTGTTTCCACTGATACTGCTTGAGATGTTTCTACAACTTAATTGGAGTTCACCTGTGATAAATTCAATTGATTGGACATGATTGGGGATTGCCAACACCTGCCTATATAAGGTCCCACAGTTGACAGTGCATGTCAGAGCAAATCCCAAGCCATGGGGTCAAAGGAATTATCTGCAGACCTCAGAAACAGGATTGTGTCAAGGCATAGATCTGGAGAAGGGTACGGAAAAATCTCTGCAGCTTTACAGGTCCCAAAGAGCACAGTGGCCACCATCATTTGTAAATGGAATAAATTTGGAACCACCAAGAATCTTCCTAGACCTGGCCGCCCGGCCAAACTGAGCAATCGGGGAAGACGGGCCTTGGCCAGGGAGGTGAGCAGGAACCCGAGGGTCACTCTGACAGAGCTCCAGCGTATCCTTGTGCAGATGGGAGAACCTTTCAGAAGATCAACCATCCAGGCAGCACTCCACCAATCAGGCCTTTATGGTAGTGGCCAGATGGAAGCCCCTCCTTAGTAAAAGGCACATCACAGCCCGCTTGGAGTTTGCCAAAAGGCACCTAGAGGACTCTCAAACCATGAGAGTCAAGATTCTCTGGTCTGATGAAACCAAAATTGAACTTTTTGGCCTGAATACCAAGCGTCACATCTGGAGGAAACCAGGCACCGCTCATCACCTGGCTAATACCATCCCAACAGTGAAGCATGGCGGTGGCAGCATCATAATGTGGGGATGTTTTTCAGCAGCGGGAACGGGGCGACTAGTCCTGATAGAGGGAAAGATGAATGCAGCTAAGTACACAGAGATCCTTGAAGAAAACCTGCTCCAGAGCGCTCTGGACCTCAGACTGGGGCGAAGGTTTACCTTCCAACATGACAATGACCCGAAGCACACAGCCAAGAGAACAAAGGAGTGGCTTCGGAGAAAGTCTGTGCATGTCCTTGAGTGGCCCAGCCAGAGCCCAGACCTGAATCCAATTGAACATCTGTGGAAAGAGCTGAAAATGGCTGTGTACCGACACTCCCCATCCAACCTGACGGAGCTTGCAAGGATATGCCAAGAGGAATGGGCAAAAATGTCCAGAAACAAGTGTGCCAAGCTCGTAGCTTCTTTCCCAAGACGCCTTGAAGCTGTAATCGCTGCCAAAGGTGCAGCAACCAAGTATTAGGCTAAGGGTGTGTACAGATATGTAACCCCTAAATAACCTATTTTTGTCAGTAAAATAAAATTGCATATTTTCTAAAAACCTGTTTTCACTTCGTCATTATTGGCTATTGTGTGTAGATGTTTGAGGCAAAAAATGAACTCAATCTATTGTAGTGTAAGTCTGTAACGTAATAAATTGTGGAGAAGGTGAAAGGGGTGGGGAGACTTTCCGGCTTGACTGTATATAGTTGTGTGAACTCAAAATCAAATTACTGATTTCCGGGGAAAAATACATTTGGCTGTGCATAAATGCACACACACACACACACACTCTTACTCACAAATAAAACAACATTACAGCGCATTCATGCACATAATCTCCCTCCTGCCATGTTAATAGGGGAAACACACAGGCCTCTTATGGCTGTGGTACTGCTGATACCCTCACTCCTCACTCTATGTGGCACGCTCCATTAGACAACTAGACAGACAGGTTTCTGACTCCCTCCAACAACCCACGTCCATAAGCTTGATTAAATATTGCTGTACACAAATTTTGTGCATAGACACACTTGCACAGACACTCTCCTACTTGATATGAACATGCATGCACAAACCAACACACATACACAAATGCCCACTCTCTCCACCCCAATGCACATACATACACATGCTTACATGCAAACACATACACAAATGCACACTCCACCTCAACGCAAATACCTGTACATACACACGCTTACATGCAAACACAAATACACACTCCCTCCACCCCAATACACGTACATACATCATACACAAATGCACAGACACTCCCTGCATTCCAACACGCACATGCACGCACGCACACACACACACACACACACATACACACATATACACATCTCCACATATATGAACTCCCACACATGAAGCACTTTCTCTCTCTATGATGCTCTGCCCACTCCGGAGCTGAGGCTCATAATCCTTTTTGTGCCGTTCACACATGTTGATGATATTTTGGTGAACTAGAAAGACATTTCCCAGAATTCATCTCTGTTCGCAGCACTTTGGGATTGGGAAGTGTTGTGACAAGAGAGCCGAGATTTGATTTAATGGGTTCACTCTGGAAAATAGAGAGTAAAGTAAGGCTAATGGGTTGCTGCAGCAGCATTGCCCTGGAACATAGTCACATTCTTAATAGAGAAATATTCTGTTCGGTCAATACAATTCCATTTCTTTAATGTTCGTCAGCAGTGCACTGTAGTTCAATAGATATTTCAATGCTGTCTTCCTTTTAGAAAATAGTACAAATACTTTACACTATGTTAGCATAAATGAAAGTATGTATACCTGTATACATATGCAACTAAATATATTTAGAATTTGTACGAATTGATGTCACTAATAAATTATATAATTGTTGGTCCTACAGGTTTGTGTCATACTGTAACTATTAGTGGTAAAATGGACAAAATATGGCAAATGGTTCCCAATTCGGTTCATAGACTAACACATATCTTAAAATAAATGTTGACTAAATATCTGGAAATTAAAATCTCTGCAATTAAATACTATATGCTTGTGCTTAGAAGGTAAGCACGTACATCACTGGCATTGTAATGAGTATGAAATTCAGCGATTTGTTCCACTTATGCAACATACCAAGCTAAAGTCTAATCTAACCATTTTGGTTGCTGTAATTGCCATTATCCTTCTGCCCAGGTGTAGTAGCTTGTCAGAGCTAGCACAGCACTTTCTGCCTGTTGTTTTTTATTTACTAATGAGCTTCAGAAGGAATTATATGAATAATGAGTTAATCAGTTATACACATAAAGCCATATACCATGATTATAATATGTGCTTCCATCATTTTCTGAAAGGGGATATTGCTATCATCCAAGTTATCAAACCCATCATTGTTTCTGCCACTATTAAAAGACAGCTGAAATACAATGTGGTAGTTATAAGTTCAGGATGAGAATAAACAAAACATAATTTTGAACATAACTGTCAAACTTGAATTTCAAACTTGTATCTCTCTGTCTTGTAGTGGAAATCAGTTTGTAATAACTGTAAACTGTTGGCTTTCATCTTTTTCTCATTTAAAACTTGACCCCTTTCATGTCAGTGCTCTTCTTGTTCATTGCACTGTAGTTACTGCTTTTAGGGGTTTTCTTTTTTTTTTGTATTTCATATGGATGTAAATGCAGAATAAGCGTACTGTCTTCTACAGTTAAACATTCACCACTCGCTGAATTTGTTTCCAAATGTACGAACCATCAGTTTGCCATGAAATCAAGTTTTTTTGCCTCAAGTAAACAAACATACCTATGACCGATTGTATATGGTGCCAAGCAGTAATCAGTCTCAAGATGAGGCTCTCGACCAAGCACTCAAAGACAATGGCCATCCCATGCCCCCTTGAGTGACCTAAACCATTTATTAGCATGGTGGGGCATCTCTACTAAGTCTACCTGTACTACCTGTACCCAGTGGAGTAGCAGAAAGGATGGGACAGGCAGCCACATCCCACCCAGTGGAGAACAGGTATAAAACTGTTCTTTCCCATTTAGGAAGCGGTGAAATAGCAGTGATGCTCACGCTCTCTGCATTTCTTTCCCCATCTTTCTCACAATTGCGCTGCGCAGCCTCTATTTAACGTGGCCAAGCAGGGTGACGTGGCCCCTTTAAGAGCACCCAGTGAAGCGCTCAGGCCTGCTGCTGATGATGGTGGCATTGCTGGCCCCTGATTGGCTGTGGATGTCAAGGCTGAGGTGCTGGAGGGATGCTGCTGCTACGTATCTCTCTCTCTCTCTCTCCCTCTCTCTCTCTCCCTCTCTCTTGCTTGCTCACATCCTTCTGTATAATCGGCAACTAGGGCACGCAGGCTGAGAAGCAATCCAGAGCTGAGCTCCTCTCTGCAGGCTGAGAATAGAGAGAGAGAGAGAGAGAGAGAAAGGAAAAAACGCAGCTCAACCCAGGAGAGGAAAAAAGGCGGAAAAACAGCTTGATGAAAGAGGAGAGACAAGAGAAGCGAAAGACCGTGGAAGATTTCATCGGTGGATAAAGACCGTTTTATATATGTATTGTTTATATATATATTTGTACACACGCATATAGATATTTATATATATACTTATACATATATACTTGTATATACACACGTGTATGTGTGCTTGTCTGTTTATATTGATATTTTTATATGTATTTGTGTGTGTAAATATATATATAAATGAATATATATCTTATGAATTTATACATATCACTGTGAACACGGCGTGACAAGAGAAGATTTCTACCATCAGGGCTGGTCTCTGATTGTGTGATCTGTGTACAATATTTTCACTGTTTTTTTCCCCCTGATCTTTACGTCAAGAAGAGGAAGACTCCTTTCCCCCTTGTGTTTCTCCTGTTTTCTGCAGTGGCTTCCTCTCTTTTTTCCTTGCATTTGGGAAAGATTCTAAGAAGAGGAAAAAAATAGTATAACAGGATACATTTCCTGCCGTTTCTTTTTTTTGTTTGTTTTATCACCATCCAGCGGTGCGGGGTGATTAGGGCTAATAAATAGCGGTCCAGAGGAGCTTGAAGAGAGCCGAGAGCGCGCGAGCGAGCCGCCAGCCAGCATGCACAAGCACCACCACTGCTGCAAGTGCCCGGAATGCTACGAGGTGACCCGCATGGCCGCCTTGCGGCGGATGGACACGCAGTCCTACGGAGACTGGCAGCCGGATCCGTACGGATACCCGGCTGGGTACAGCGGCGGGCAGGCCATGCCTCCCCCGACTCCAGGAGGAGGAGGGGGGAGGTGGGGGAGGAGGAGGAGGGGGTGGAGGAGGAGGAGGCGTGGGAGGAGGCGGCGGCACCCTCGGGAGAAGTAAGGGCAAGATGATGTCCGCCGCGGGCCCCGGGGGCCCCAACCCCAAGGGCCAGTCCAAGGGCGGCCCCAAGGTGAACGGCAACAGCGGTGGCGGACAAGGCGGATGGTGGCCAGAGTGCACCTGTTCCAACAGGGACTGGTACGACCAGGTAATAACCCCCCCCCCCCCCCCCCCCTACCCCCCCTTCTCCTCAGCCCCCCGCCGGCGACCACCGCGTCACTGGGAGCATTTGCAAGGAAGCTCGGGGGCAATAGCTGTCTTTATATAAGATTGAGCCTCTTTAACACTGGCGGTTTATGCTTCTGTCCATCTCGGCGGAGAGGATGGGGGGGGGGGGGGGGGGGGGTTGTGTATTCTTTGGCTGGCAGGCACACAGATGTGTGCATGTTTAGGGAAAACTCGTCTTCAGGCGTGGAGTCTCACTGTGGCGTGTGACAGATAGGAGCCCGGGCTCTGTGCCTGCTAAGCCCGCGTTTCAGCCATGTTCCCACATTGGCGGTTGCCGTGGATATATGTGACAAATCGCAGGTTTCGCCTCCTGCTCTATGATTACAGCACGTTCAACGGTTGTGTTAAGCTGAAGTTTTTGTATCCTTCTGCACTCCTGAATAAAATGGTACGCGCATATGTAACCACTTTAAATAGTCTCGTTAGGCATTTGGTGGTTATTGATATTCCCCAGTTGTCTCATTGATTGGTCGTGCACATCTTTCATAATGGGGGTCTGCGACATTAACATTCCACATATATACGGTAGAAATGCTGCACATTCGTACACCTCCTATTTACTGGCACATCCATGTGGAATTAAGGTGAGATTAGATACCGTATTACCAATGACTGGCTAATTTAAGTTTTTCACCAAAAGCATTTTCATAAGAAGCCATTCTCTGCTTCCAGCACCATTTCTGATGCGATTTGCATAGACTATACAGGGTTTGACTCTCATCAGGCATATTTGTTGTAGAGAGAAATAGAGAGAGAGAGAGAGGGGTAGGGAAGAGCGTATTTTATATAATTGCTGCCTACATGTGACTCAGTAATTAATTTCTAGTGAATTGTTTTATTCCTGAGGAAGGATTGAGGATGGTGAGGAAGGTTATGCCTGATAGCAGGGAGAAGATTCATATGCACAAGGCATAATGTAATTAAGTCGACAAAACCCTTTCATTTTCATTTTTCAATGAATCTCAATTTCCTAATGTTCATTATGCCCATTTTGTTCTTGAGAATCTGATATCTCCTTTGCCTCGATAGAGAGTGTGCAACAAAAGCTAGGAACAGAAGCTATAATTAAGATGGGTGTTTGTGTGTACGTGTGTGTGTGAATGAGATGGAGAGGTGGGGATCAGGGTCATACTCAATGTATGGAATGCCAGAATTCTAATTGTGTGCCTGTGTTATACATGCAAATGTGTATATGTGTGTGTGTGTGTGTGTGTGTGTGTGTGTGTGTGTGTGTGTGTGTGTGTGTGTGTGTGTGTGTGTGTGTGTGTGTGTGAGAAAGAGAGAGCAAGAGAGAGAGAGAGAGAGAGAGAGAGAGAGAGAGAGAGAGAGAGAGAGCTTGGGTGGGGGCAGGGTTCACACTTAATATATGCAATGGTGTGAGTTTCTGCATATGTTTTACAGTACGTGTGTGTGTGTGTGTGTGAGAGAGAGAGAGAGAGAGAGAGAGAGAGACAGAGAGAGAGAGAGATATAGGGAGTGAGAGAGAGGGAGATATAGGCAGAGCATGGGTGTAAAATGGAGGCTGAAATTTTCACTGGCAACGTGAGTGAAATCCCACTGAACACAGACCACATATGAACCATCAACCCTGTTAGAGCCCGCTTACCCCTGTCATTCACAGGAAATGTTTCATCAGCCGGGGTAGATGGATTCTGCACAGGGTCCGCTCTCTTGCTTTGCTGGCTGTCCGAGGCAAGGAGCAGTGAGAAAATATACTGCATTTCAAGCGCCATTTAACATTCAGCCGGCACAAGCAGACAAACCATGCTGATTTTTCAAATCCTTTTGGTACATTGATTAGGTCTGCCACATCACATCTTGGCCTCTTTTTTCATGTTTTATAATGTCCAATATGCACTCATTTTGCACAGATTCGCCTCTTTTTATGTGGAACATTCCATGTAAATTTCAGTGTATTGTGTAAAGCTTTGTATTTTTGATTTTGTTAGATTGAAGTATGTTTTTTCCAGACCTTTGTTTGTTCATATTTGGTTTGGTTGTGTAGGAGAGGTGTGGTCAGTGGTCCTATGATACAGGGGCATCTTTGGGGTTTTGGGTCATTCTTTCTTCCCACTGCTGCTGAAGATTCGTTGTAACATTCTGTCACCAATAAATCTGCAAAGGGGCTTTGAGAGAGGCGCTTATCGCATGTTTTGAGAAACACACAGAGGTTAACGGAACCCAGGGCCCATGCTAATCCATACTGCTACAGTAACTGGGTACGGGTGAACCTATATTGAAATGAATGGACATGAACATACAAAAATAAAATATTTAAATCTTTAAATGGTACAAATAGGAAAAAATGGTGTTGGATAAAAGGTATGAAAGAGTGCTGATGAAAGAGAGAAATAAGCTGATGAAGGCAGGAGGGCTGGAGAGAGAGAGAGAGAGAGAGGGGGAGGGGATTACATAAGAGCAGGCAGTTGGTAGTGCTGTGAGGGAAGAGCGGTCATGGCTGTGTGGATGAGCATCTGTCCCGCAGTCTCTACATTCACTCTCTCACTCCATATCCAGAGCGATGTGTTCACTCTCTCACTCCATATCCAGAGCGATGGGTTCACTCTCTCACTCCATATCCAGAGCGATGGGTTCACTCTCTCACTCCGTATCCAGAGCGATGTGTTCACTCTCTCACTCCATATCCAGAGCGATGTGTTCACTCTCTCACTCCATATCCAGAGCAATGGATTCACTCTCTCACTCCATATCCAGAGCAATGGGTTCACTCTCTCACTCCATATCCAGAGCGATGGGTTCACTCTCTCACTCCATATCCAGAGTGATGTGTTCACTCTCTCACTCCATATCCAGAGCGATGTGTTCACTCTCTCACTCCATATCCAGAGCGATGTGTTCACTCTCTCACTCCATATCCAGAGCGATGTGTTCACTCTCTCACTCCATATCCAGAGCGATGTGTTCACTCTCTAACTCCATATCCAGAGCGATGTGTTCACTCTCTCACTCCATATCCAGAGCGATGTGTTCACTCTCTAACTCCATATCCAGAGCGATGTGTTCACTCTCTAACTCCATATCCAGAGCGATGTGTTCACTCTCTCACTCCATATCCAGAGCCATGTGTTCACTCTCTCACTCCATATCCAGAGCGATGGGTTCACTCTCTCACTCCATATCCAGAGCGATGTGTTCACTCTCTAACTCCATATCCAGAGCGATGTGTTCACTCTCTCACTCCATATCCAGAGCGATGTGTTCACTCTCTCACTCCATATCCAGAGCGATGGGTTCACTCTCTCACTCCATATCCAGAGCGATGTGTTTACTCTCTCACTCCATATCCAGAGCGATGTGTTCACTCTCTAACTCCATATCCAGAGCGATGTGTTCACTCTCTCACTCCATATCCAGAGCGATGGGTTCACTCTCTCACTCCATATCCAGAGCGATGTATTCACTCTCTCACTCCGTATCCAGAGCGATGTGTTCACTCTCTCACTCCATATCCAGAGCGATGGGTTCACTCTCTCACTCCATATCCAGAGCGATGTGTTCACTCTCTCACTCCGTATCCAGAGCGATGTGTTCACTCTCTCACTCCATATCCAGAGCGATGTGTTCACTCTCTCACTCCATATCCAGAGCGATGTGTTCACTCTCTCACTCCATATCCAGAGCGATGGGTTCACTCTCTCACTCCATATCCAGAGCGATGTGTTCACTCTCTCACTCCATATCCAGAGCGATGTGTTTACTCTCTCACTCCATATCCAGAGCGATGTGTTTACTCTCTCACTCCATATCCAGAGCGATGTGTTCACTCTCTCACTCCATATCCAGAGCGATGTGTTCACTCTCTAACTCCATATCCAGAGCGATGTGTTCACTCTCTCACTCCATATCCAGAGCGATGTGTTCACTCTCTCACTCCATATCCAGAGCGATGGGTTCACTCTCTCACTCCATATCCAGAGCGATGTGTTCACTCTCTCACTCCATATCCAGAGCGATGTGTTTACTCTCTCACTCCATATCCAGAGCGATGTGTTCACTCTCTAACTCCATATCCAGAGCGATGTGTTCACTCTCTCACTCCATATCCAGAGCGATGGGTTCACTCTCTCACTCCATATCCAGAGCGATGTATTCACTCTCTCACTCCATATCCAGAGCGATGTATTCACTCTCTCACTCCATATCCAGAGCGATGTGTTTACTCTCTCACTCCGTATCCAGAGCGATGTGTTCACTCTCTCACTCCATATCCAGAGTGGTGTTCACTCTCTCACTCCATATCCAGAGTGATGTGTTCATCCTCTCACCTCCTCTCTGCTGAGCATTCACAGACTTACCCCTTAGCCTCTCACCCAGTCTCTGTGAGCCCACACCCCACTTTATGAATCAATTCATTTTCTATGACCCCCACTCCTTTTTAAAATATAGCCTGTTATATGATCAAATAAGCTGAAATATGGAATTAACATAAACTGGGCACCATAACTGGCAGAGCGGTTTTTATTTTGACTAGTGAAAATGTCAGTGGAAAGTGTATTACATGCAGCTGTTTTTTTCACATTATCTTTCAAACCACTTCCACACCTCCCATGACCCACTAGTGGGTTCCAACCCACTGTTTTGGAACCACTGCACTACACTCACCCTTTCACTCCCTTCCTAAATCTATACCACCCATTCAGAGACACATTCACCTTCTCACTCCTCCCTGATTGTGTACTGCATATAAAGAGACGCATTCATTCTCTTACTCCCTCCTTTAGTCTCGCCTTACCAATTCAACCCAATTCCTAAATTGTACTTATACCCCTCTGTGGATATTATTATAATTATTATTGTAATTTAGTAAAGGTTGTAGTATCCACAACAACCACACAATGTCTGAAACAGTTAGAATACAGTAGTGAAGAACATATTGGAACATTCTTGATGTAAAACATCTAGAACACTTTGAACATGTTTAAATGAAGATCAGTAATATTCATGGAATTTCAACTACAGTTTATATTAAAAGTTAACAGTATCTGGCAAGGAGTTCAAAAAAAGTTTATTAGAGAAAAAAAACATGTTCCAAATGTAATGTACAGGTATGAAGGAGAAAAAATAAAGAAAAGAGGCAGTGTTTAAAGAGGTGTATAGAGAAGACAAAAAGCAATAGCAGACTGCAGGTAATAAAACAAATGAGATCCAGCAACAGAGGAAGAATGAGACGAGATTAAAGAGTGGTACAGGTTGTGTTCGCAGGGGGCGGCAAGGTTGTGGCATAAGGAAAGGCAGCTCAGTTAACACGGCCGTAAGCACCGACGCAATTCTGCGTTGAATCGGATGTTGTAGCTGGGAAACAGGGAGGGAAGCAAGCTGCAGAAGGGCATCTGGGAACCAAGGAAGGGAGAAACCAGGCCAATAAACAAAAACCTGTGTCTCACACACGCTTAGAATTATAAGGCTCTCTCTGCAGATAGTCCCATGATACCACAGCAATGTCTTGTATTGCATCTGTGCTAGTTTTAACAATTTTGACAAACTGTCACATAAACCCTGTTATTTAAAACTGAAGATGCTGAGTGTACATGGAAAGGCCACCAGAGAGAGAATTAGAGCAATCTCAGCTGAGGAAAAACCAAAAACCTGGACAATAAGTTATTAAAAAATGTTATTCCAAAGGAACAAATTGTACAAAAGGCTTTGCTTTAATAAGAGTGAAGGAGTGTGTAAAATAGGCAGTATGTTGAGGGACTGATGTGGGGGATAACAGAAGCAGACCTCACACTGAGCCGTGGGGTACTGTAGAAGGAGCGGAATGAGCAGAGAGAGAGAAGCTCTCATACTTGACAGCGATCAGTACTGATATCTCGATGATGTCCCTTTCCCAGAAGGGTCCTGCAAACTCATATTCAGGTACTTATGGTATTGCAGATTTTATTTAAGTAATCATTTATGGCAGTGGATAATGTTCACTTACTAAGGAAAAAATTGTGAAGAATTTTCTTCCTGCCTGAAACAGGAAGAGTTATGCCATATTTGATAACAGGAAATGGTGCTACTAAGAAAGTTTCCATTTAATACTACTGTCATTTAAAAAAAAAAACTTATTGGAAATTCATGTTCTGTTTGAGTTAAAGATTATCACAATATGGTGAAGCATTTCTAAAAGAACTGTTAGTTGCACTGATAGTTACAAGCATGTCTATGGATCCACAGAGCGCAGGAACTATTGTAAAGGCATAGTCATAGTCGTCAGCTCCGTTACCCTGCCAGAGCTACAACGCAATGGAAATGATAATCAGTGACCATTGTGTGGTTATGTGAGGTTAATTAAGGACTGTTGGACACAAAATCTCAGGTGAGGGAGGCAAAAAAGGACTGAGAGGATTTCCAGCTCTTCTTAGAGAGATGTACAGAGACCCTGTCCTAATATTAGCCTCTTCCCTCATAAAGAGTCCTTCTCCCTCAGGGTCCAATCTGTCTTTGTGTGCTCTCCAGCTCTGTGGCACAAGATTAGCGTGAAATATTAATTGGCTTTTATGTTATTTATGACTTGCAAGATATTAAACATTTCCAACTCCCCCCCCCCCACCCCCCAAAGTCCCTAAAGCTCATCTTAGGTTCTCCGTTTCGTTGGTGTAGGCAGTGGTGTTGGCGTTGAAATTGTTGTATTAGGATGATTTCCCTGTTGATGATATGTGAAACTTTCTAACCAGATATGAGTGGAGTTGAATTTTAAACCGGTTTAACAGGCTCTCCTTAGGGCTCCACAAGAGGAGATAAACCATTAGTCTATACCATAATCCCGGGGTCTCCAATCTCATCTGAGAAGGGGCCAGTGTGGATGCAGGCTTTTGTTCTAGCGCAGCACTAAAACACCCAATTCAATATATCATGTTCTTGATTGAAGACCATGATTAGTTGATTTGTTGAATCCGGTGTTTTAGTGTTGCACTAGAACAAAAGCCTGCACCCTTCTCGGATGAGACTGGAGACCCCTGCTGTAATGCTTTCTAAACATACTCGTACATTTACAACAATGCTGTATATTATTTGTGTGACTGTACATATAAGAGAGAGTGGGAATAAGTGAAAGGGTAAATGAGAGTGAGAGAGAGAGAGTGACAGATGTTGCTACATTGTCTGCACCAGGTCTTTTAGGTGGGCCCAGTAGGACATTACTGGATACAGTTTAAGCATAGTATTACCAGCTATCTTGAGCTCTAGCCCCTGCTGGGATCTAAACAGCATCCTCAACCGAAACCAGGAGCATTTTCATCAGATCAAGGAGGCTTTACCTCTGAGCCCATCACAAAAGTGTCTAAGGTTATGTATGTGAAAATGCTACTCTGGTGTGCGAGAGATGGTGTAGTGCACCTTGTTTTTTTCTCCTGTGCTGATGGGGGAAAATAATCATTGGAGGTAACGGTAAGATGGAATGAAGATGATGATGATGGCTGACGATGAGACATTTTCCATGGTGACGCAGATTTATAGACACAATCGAGACATTTTATGTGCTGTGGCCCTCAAGCTGACAGTATGTGGATATTAGGAAAATGCACTCTAATACTCTGCTGTTTTATGGTAACAGCATGTTTATCACAAACGGTACCTTTTTCAGGATGGATGGATGTTAATATGTTCAGTACCTCCAGGCCACAGCGTGCTTTAGTTAATATGTTCAGTACATCCAGGCCACAGCGTGCTTTAGTTAACATGTTCAGTACCTCCAGGCCACAGCATGCTTTAGTTAACATGTTCAGTACCTCCAGGCCACAGCATGCTTTAGTTAACATGTTCAGTACCTCCAGGCCACAACATGCTTTAGTTAACGTTCAGTAACTCCAGGCCACAGCATGCTTTAGTTAACATGTTCAGTACCTCCAGGCCACAACATGCTTTAGTTAACGTTCAGTAACTCCAGGCCACAGCGTGCTTTAGTTAACGTTCAGTAACTCCAGGCCACAGCGTGCTTTAGTTAACATGTTCAGTACCTCCAGGCCACAGCGTGCTTTAGTTAACATGTTCAGTACCTCCAGGCCACAACATGCTTTAGTTAACGTTCAGTAACTCCAGGCCACAGCGTGCTTTAGTTAACATGTTCAGTCACTCCAGGTCACAGCATGCTTTAGTTAACATGTTCAGTACCTCCAGGCCACAGCGTGCTTTAGTTAACATGTTCAGTACCTCCAGGCCACAGCGTGCTTTAGTTAACATGTTCAGTAACTCCAGGCCACAGCGTGCTTTAGTTAACATGTTCAGTCACTCCAGGCCACAGCATGCTTTAGTTAACATGTTCAGTCACTCCAGGTCACAGCGTGCTTTAGTTAACATGTTCAGTACCTCCAGGCCACAACATGCTTTAGTTAACGTTCAGTAACTCCAGGCCACAGCGTGCTTTAGTTAACATGTTCAGTCACTCCAGGTCACAGCATGCTTTAGTTAACATGTTCAGTACCTCCAGGCCACAGCATGCTTTAGTTAACATGTTCAGTACCTCCAGGCCACAGCGTGCTTTAGTTAACATGTTCAGTCACTCCAGGCCACAGCGTGCTTTAGTTAACATGTTCAGTCACTCCAGGTCACAGCGTGCTTTAGTTAACATGTTCAGTCACTCCAGGCCACAGCGTGCTTTAGTTAACATGTTCAGTACCTCCAGGCCACAGCGTGCTTTAGTTAACATGTTCAGTACCTCCAGGCCACAGCATGCTTTAGTTAACATGTTCAGTACCTCCAGGCCACAGCATGCTTTAGTTAACATGTTCAGTACCTCCAGGCCACAGCGTGCTTTAGTTAACATGTTCAGTACCTCCAGGCCACAGCGTGCTTTAGTTAACATGTTCAGTACCTCCAGGCCACAGCATGCTTTAGTTAACATGTTCAGTACCTCCAGGCCACAGCATACTTTAGTTAACATGTTCAGTACCTCCAGGCCACAGCGTGCTTTAGTTAACATGCTCTGCTTGCAGTGGAATGGCATGGACCATTTATGCAAATTGTACATCATGGTCACACATGGTCTCTCTCTTTCTCTTTCCATTCCTCTCTCATTCTGTCCCTCTTGTTTTCTCTCTCCCTTTCTTCCCCCGTGTCCCCTCTGTGCTGTAATTGAGGCTCAGGGCTCTGCCCATTTGCTGGTTGTGTGATCATGTGACAGGCGGAGTCTGTATGAATGGATATTTCACTCTTGGGACACATATGGGGAGTAATATATCTGTGCAGGAGGGGGTGGGGCATTGGGGGTAGGTTGGGAAATGATGTGAGAGAGGAGGGATGCGGCGGTGGAGCAGCGCACAGAGCACTCATCACCACAAGCCCACCCAGACCGGGATGGGGGGGTAGTGTAGTTCCCAGGGGGGGCCACACTCACACACTCACCCATATCTTCCCTGACCCGTTATCTCTGGCAACATTAAAAGGCCAGACAGGCTGGCACGTGGGGGGGGGGGGGGGTGATGTGATTCCAAACACAGTGTCTCTGGAGTTGGGGTGGAGGGGGTGAACGGGAACTATATGAAAATACAGTTTGGGTCTTGGCAGTAAGTGGATTTTTTCCCCCCTGGTGGTCCAATAAATGATCAGAAACTACATGCTGAGGGATAATGGCAAACAGATACAGCAGATATAGCTTTGTTAGTTTCACTCTATCGGCCGGTGTCTGGCACCACCAAAATGAATACAGATTTTTAATTGGATGACATCTATGCATTCATTGTCAGGAATGGCGGCTGTTTTATAAAAAGCCATTTATGTCACACGATACTCTTATACAGATTGCAGCTCTTCTACATGAGTGTGTATGGAACAGTGTGATGTGTCTGAGGAGATGGTGTATTTCTGAAGAATCGTTCATTTAAATAATTCAGAGAGCATGCATATGGAATTATGACCTTTCTTTATGAGACTATATAGAGACATACTGTATACACTGTATATATGGCTCTATAGAGTTAGCACAATTTCTGTGTTTAGTGAGAAAGTGAGACTATGAGGCGCCAGAAGACAATGTAAAAAAACAATGGTCTAATTTTCACTATTTGAAAGTGTGAGCTACTGCAGAGTCCCACAGTACTGCAGCCAAGCAAAGCTGATTCTCTGAAGAATTAGGGAGAGAAAATGACAATCAAATGAATCTCACATTTGGCAGAACAGCAAACAGAAACAATGGAAATTAACGAATTCTAGGTTGATATATACGGCCATGTTTGGCTAATATTTTTGAGGACACCATAGGTTATGAACATCATTGGAATCACAAGAGCCAAATGTATTTTTCCGCTGAAATCTGTCATTTGATTTTCACACTGCTATATAAATGTTAAAATCAAAGGGCTAGAAAAATCTGAAATGTCTGAGTGTGTGTTTGTGTGTGTGTATGCGTGTATGCTTCCGTGTGCTTGATTGTGCGTGCCAATGTATGTGGTGTTTGTGTGTGTGCGCGTTGTGCGCGTGTGCTTGCGTGTGTTTGTGTGTGTGTGCCTGTTTATGTGGTGTTTGCGTGTGTGTGTGTGTGTGCGCGCGCGTGTGTGTGTGTGTGTGTATGTGGCGTATTTGTGTGTGTGTGTGTGTGTGTGTGTGTGTGCTTGCGTATGTGTGTGTGTATGTGTGTGTGTGTGTGTGTGTGTGTGTGTGTGGCGTATGTGTGTGTGTGTATGTGGGCGTGTGTGTGTGTGTATGTGGCGTATGTGTGTGTGTGTGGGCCTGTGTATGTGGCGTGTGTGTGTGTATGTGGCGTGTGTGTGTGTGTATATGTGGCGTGTGTGTGTGTGTGTGTGTGTGTGTGTGTGGGCCTGTGTATGTGGCGTGTATGTGGTGGTGTTCTAAGCATTAGACTTTACAGCTTGTGCTCTTTATGCTGTGTCACAATTCTCCCGTTCCTCTCTTCTCTCACTGCACTGCTGCTGCTGCTAGTCCTCCCTCTATTACCCACACTACATCCTTCCTTTACCATCCCTCTACCACCCACACTACATCCCTCTTTCACTCTCTCGCTACTCTAACCTCATTCCTTTGGGTTCCTTTCTCCTAACACTCTTTTACTCACCATCAATTTTCTCCCACCATCCTCTCTCTCTCTCTCACATACACACACACACACACACACACACGGAAGCGCACGTTATCCTGCTGCGAATGGACAGCCTCTCTGCTGCCATTTCTCTGTGCCAGCGCCTTGCATGTGTTTCTGCCTGTGCATTTTGTTGTCCCTAATTCAGGAAATCAGAATAAAATGTACTGTATACAATGATAAAATGAGAAGTACGTGCAGTATATAATGGGTCTGCCCCCCACACCCCCACACACACATTTTCTCTTACAACAGAATAAAATGGGTACACTTAGAAATCTAAATGCACTACGTAGTTCATTATTTATGAGGGAGAGGTGACATTGTAGGCAATAGGTTATTGGCTGTATGATACGTGTTATGTGAAGCAGCTGGGGTCTGCTGTCCTGTGTGGGGCCTGTAAGTGCAGGGTTCAGTCTGCTCGCCTAGTGAGGGCATCGTCATAACATTCACAAAATAATCTCATTATGTTTGATAGTCTGGTGGTCTGGGGAAAACAGCACGCTTTGCCCCTGTGTTAAACTATAGGTGGCTAGAGAATGGTGGTTATATGAAGCATCAATTGTATTTGCACTACAAGTAAACTCTTTTTCTCTTTATCAAACACACACACACAGACACACACCTGCGTTAAATAAAAATGACTGCGATCATAAAGCTTTAGAAAACCAAAATGATGCATAAAACAAGCGGTCATTGTACACTGCAATATTAATGTTCCTTTTACAGAGCTTTGGTTTTATTGAGTATAACTAAAAGATAGATAAGGACCTGAGGCTTCAGCAAAGTCTGTAAAAATCCTCTTATTAAATAGTAAATATGATTATATCAAATTAAGTATTTTTTAAAGAAATACACAAATGCTTCAGTCGTGCGATGTAAACACGTCTTGTTTGAACTATATGTTCATTTAACACAATAGTGAAGTGCACATTAGCTTCAGTATAACAGGTTCCAGTAACAGTAAGCATTGTACACTATTTCAGATATTGTATCATAAAAGTACCCTTTTACCTGAGTGCAACAGCACCTACACTATAACACACTGAGAAAGGAGCATTTTAGGGTTCATTGACGTGCACAGCAGAGGAGCAGTGGAGGTGGTCTTCATACAGTAGATTAATTACTGTAATCAGATACTTGTAGTATCAAACACAATTCAATTATTTGTGAATTCGAAAAGAACATGGAGAGAGAGAGACTTGAGTTTCCAACAGCCTATCTGCAAGCATGGGGAATACGTGATGAAGAATGGATTTGCTTGGCTTTTTCATTAGCATGTATCTACTGTCCATTAGCATGTATCTACTGTCCATTAGCATGTATCTACTGTCCATTAGCATGTATCTACTGTCCATTAGCATGTATCTACTGTCCATTAGCATGTATCTACTGTCCATTAGCATGTATCTACTGTCCATTAGCATGTACTGTTTAAAATCTGTTTTATGAATCTGACCTGTTTATAATATTTACCTTTAACTAATTATGCAGCGATGCACAGACAGTTAATGAGGGTCAGGGCGGTGTGCTGTGTGCCTGGTGCCCATTATATGTTCCTCACGGGACTCAGGCCTCTGAACCATGTGCATTCAGTCAGCAGCCCACTGTTCCTCCTTTTGTATTTTGTTTTATGTTTTTTTGTGGGGGGTGTTTTGGCGGGAGGGAGGGGTGGGGGGTGTGAGGTGTTAGCTGTTTTTTTGTTTGCTTGCTGGCTTCGCTGAATTGAGGGGTTTTTGCTGATCACGGTTTCCGACTGGCCTAGAAACGGGGCCCGCCCGTGCTGAAGCACAGTGGAGTCTAGGCATCCTGATTCAGCACGCTGACGTGTCGGCCATGTCGGGGCCACAGTGACATCAGACCCAGCTGCCTGGGGAGCAGGATAACACACACAGAGAAAGGGAGCGCTGCCAGTGCGGACAGGGCTCCCAACCCGGGGCTGTACAGTATATATACGATTCCCTTCCCAAACTGGAATGTCCAACTATCTGCGACCATAGTCGCGTTTCCCGATCACCATTTAAATCATTTCATACCTACATTTCATACCAAACAATTACATTCAAGTCGACTTTAGCAGCAACATTTTACCACAGTGTGCAAAATGACTAATTTGTGAAATATATGTTATTTCAAGACAAATTAAGATGATTTGCTCTCCATAGCAAAACACAAGGATTGGTTTAATCAGTCAGTCTTTGATGTCATATTGGTAGCTCTGCTCATTTTCATTCTCCCATCAACATCCTGAGCCCCGGTGCCTTGTGATTTACGGGCAAAGTGCTGTCCACTGCTGTAGGGCTCGGTTTCGCCGTGGCAGCGATGATGTCATTATCCCCATTCTGTTTGCACCGTAAGAGAGCCACCTAGGCCCACAGAAACCTATGTGCGTCCGACCAGGCCTCCTAACCCCTCTCATTTTTAGAGGCATTCACGGGTGTTCACTTATCAGCGCTTGTGTTCATAAATTTAGGCCGTGGATCACAGCGCTTACAAATGCCCAAGCAGTGGTGTAGACTAGGGGCCAACTGGTCTTGGATAACATGTACAAGCACCCTGTCTTTCAAACCAGCTGCCTTGTAGGATTACTACATACGTTTACAGAAATCTATTGGGTTTTGAATATATATATATATATATATATATATTCCAATTATATTCAGTCATGTTCATTGCCAATTTTTATTTCCCATGTTTGCCGTTTTTCGGTTACTGGACTGAAATTAAATTGAACTATGTAGATGTCTAGATGTCTTGTATTCTTACAAGGAAAATTTTTGTTTTTCCGGGGAAATTATTTTGGAGGCGAAGCACTTTTCCTTTTTTTTTTAACCATGTCAAGATGGTCTGTGTGCCAGGATAATGCATTATCAAAGCAGCCCTTCAGCCATTTCCCTGGCCTCTTTCTGCTTCTACTGCGTGTAACAGTAGGCACTCTGTAAATGTGAATTGCAGAATATTTTTCTGCCACTGTGGGTGTGAGTCCAATTAATGCATGTTCTCATCAACACAAAAGGATGTGTCAGTTACATTATGTCCTTGCCTGTTTTTTTTTTTTTGTTGTTTTTGTTTTTTCCATCTTAATATTATTTGCATTTGGGATTATGATTAAACACAATATAATGTTCAGAGATGGTAAATTCAGTAGGTATAAATGTACAGTATAATGGGAGGTGATGCAGTTTGAATCCACTAGTGTTGCTTTCAGTACTAGTGCTAAAACCTCTCTGTCAGTGGTTATGTAGAGCCTTGGTCAAAGAGATTCAGGTTTGGGCGCTGCGGTGGTACAACGGTGCAGTTGTGCTCCGCGGATCGGGGTTCACGCCCCTGTCCTGCCAGATCCGAGCATGGCCGGCGCCCTGTGGGAGCGGCAATTGGCGGCTGCTTCCAGGTGGGGGGAGGGGCTCGGAGAGAATCGCTGTGTGCATAGCGGCCCTGGACGAGCTGGAATCACGGTCGGGCTTGGAGGAGTCGCGCCCTGAATAAGGACGTGGCAACCTCCGTCTACTACCAGCTGACGGGGTTGTGCAGCGGTGATTCTCTAGCGGTTGCTACACGGGGGAATTGAATTAGAATAGGGGTTCAATTGGCTACTAAATTGGGAGAAAATGGGAAAAATCTGAAATAAAAAAATAAAATAAAAAAATGAGATTAAGGTTTGTATTAGGATCCATAGATTTATAAACATCCTGAATTTACTTCATTTAAATGGGTACAAATATCTAAGTGGTGTGTTTTCTATACTGTAGAAATCATGCCTTATTTAATTCTTCCCACTCACCTTTCTCTTTCCTTTCTCTCTCTCTCTCTCTCTCTCTCTCTCTTTATCTCTCTATCTTTCTCTTGCTCTCATTTACTGCATCTGTTAATGAAACAAACTGCTTGAGAAGATGGGGACTCCTTTTCAGAGTGCCTCTCTCTGTCCAAACACATTAGAATGAATAAATAGGAGGCAGCACACAGATGATCCAGGTCAATGCAGCCCGTGTTCATTAGCAGTCATTATGGCCTGGTGCATACGCTGGGTCTGTGGAGCTCTCTGCAGTAAATCTGTCATGGTGGCTGAGAGTGATATATTCCCATCAGTGGGGGAGAGGGCACACACACACACACACACACACACACACACACACACACACGCATACACACATGCACACAACTAACACACCCTTATATGCTGTGCTCTTTATCCTTTTAGGATTACTAATCATCAAATCAAAAAATCTAAATTTATTTATACAGCGCATTTCGCAAACAATTGTCCCAATAGACAGAAACTACTGCAACTCTGGGTCAGGTGTCCAATTTTCCTTTTTGTATGATGCTTCTTCCCCTATGAATCTACCTCTCTGTGCTCTTCTGAAGCGGGTGGAAGGGATTAGCCTTACGGTTCATTTTAATTTATTGTAGATCTTCATTAGGTTAAATATGAGCTCAAGGGAACACCTTTAGTTGTTCATACCAATCATATACCAAGTAATGACCCTTTCAACCAATCACATGGAAGTAATGACAAATTTCAACCAATCATACAGCAAGTAATGACCCTTTCTAGACTGATCCATACATTATATTTATGTCCAGCCAGTTTTGCTAAGATGCAATTTCTCTTTCAACCGTTTTATCTTTTAAAATGTATAGATTTTACATTAAATGACATGACACATTTGCGTCTATTTGTCCAGGAGAAGCACTAAATGGCTTATATTATATATAGAACTGTATTCATTTTTTGCAACTCATTATTTGCTATTTGTGTTAGATAATAAGCCTGAATAATTTATTTGTAAGGGTGTGTTGATAATGGAACTGGAAGAGAGAAATGACAGGTCCCAGTGGTGTATATTAGGATATTATAGCAGGATTAGCCTGTGTTGTGTAATCTGCGCCGTTAGGTGTGTACAAAACAAGTGCATTTACTTGCCTTTGCTTTTGCTCTCTTTTTGTGTCATGTCTCTTTGCCTTATTTCCTCTGGGACTGTATCGAATTCACACAAAAGGATACCTGTAATCCACAGTGCCAGTTCACACGCCCCCCCCCCCCCCCAAAAAAAAAAGAAACATAGCCCCCGTTGTAACGGCACATCTCAGATCTCTGAGCAGGCATAAGGCGAGCTTTTTCCTCTTGGCAGTGGTAGAGAAGGAGAACAAAGGCGGATGAAATTGCAGGCTAGGTTACCATGCTGGGTTTCTTTTTTTAAAGTTGCGTAAGGACATATATAATATGGCTAAGCAAAATAATACATTAGCGTGCAGCCTTGGCTTGATTTCTTAGCATATGAAATCTGTCCAAAGGGCAATGCATAGATGTAGCCTCAGTCAATCATGTTTCAGAAGTAATCTCTGTAAAGCAGCATTGTCCCCCAACTCCGTATAACTTGATCCTTATATCCTAATATTCTCATATTCAGCTTCACAAGATGGCTCTTTATGATCCCACGTAATGCAGATGTGCAGAAGCATTGCGCAAAGCAGATGTTTCTCAGAGCTAAACCTCTGGCACCACTGTTAGCACAACAAACCCTAGAAAAAAGGCAGGACAAAATACACACACACACACACACACACACACACCCTGGAAAGTGGCAAACTCTTGGTGCTATTTAGGTCTAGGGTTGCCACGACAACACGTAACTCAGAGAATGGTGCATGTGGCATTCCGATAAGAGAAGCCAGCCATTGCAGTCATGATACTGGAGCAAAGAGGGCTTATAGGTGGCTGCTCTCATTTTGCTGGACAGCTGTTGGTCGAGCCCTTCCATACGGTCACTCAACCGTGAGGGCATTGTTGTAGGTCTGTAGACACAAACTACTTTGGTCATGCAGTTACAGTATGGAATAACAGGACCTGATTGGTCATGTCACGTGTACAGTGTATGTATGCAGGATCTGATTGGTGGTATTGATATGACCTGGTCTATGAAGGCTAGATGTACATGACTTATTTTTGGTTACGTGTTCATAACTGTGGTGCTTGATAGAGTTTAGCTAGTTCAATACTGTGTGATTTTCTGTTGTATTTTATATGCATTTTAATTGGTATCTCATCTAAGAACCAATGTGGAATGCTAGTCAATTATGTTTTTAGTACAGTGCGTGTATCCTATATCATGATCAGTGGTGGAATAACTCCTTGAATGGACCCCAGGCTAAAATGGCTGCTCATTATTAAAAATGGGCTCAGCGTCCCTATGCATCATTGCATGAGTAGCCACTCAGCCCCTGAGTAATGTCAATGAATATTACCTGCGTTTTGCTGTCTCTCATGTTATTAATCTCACATGAGATGGGGGTGGGATGCACGTTTTTTCGAGTGGAGATTCAGCTCTTACATTCAATACGATTGAGAGAACTGCAAGGGATTTGCACGTCCACATGCTTTTGTCTGAAAATGGTAGCATTTCTGTTTGCCTTGCCCTTGTGCTGAACTCATGAGGCTCAGAGTTCACGTCGTTCTGAGCTGTTGTGGTAAAGAAAGCTGTCCCATGCGCACGTTGAATCCGATATCTACTAGTTATCTCTTACTCCTCCTCGCCCATCGTGAAGCAGGCAGTAAATGTATAATTGCTGTCCTTTCCTTACACTTACCAGGCAGGTACAGGGTGTGTGTGTCCGGGAACCGAGGGCTGCCTGTGAGGAGAGAGCCAATGGTCACTGCAGCTGGAGTAAATTTAATCAAATAAAACAAGAGCAAAACAGCTTCAAATTCATATTCTCTTTCAGGCTGTACCTGCAGAAATGTGCTTTGTTATGTTATATTAGTCACTGGGACTTTGGCTACCTTGAGAAATGAAGGGGGGAAATGAAAGGAAGGAAAGAGTGTGTACAGGGATACTCAAACTTTTTTTTAAATGTAGATGGTGACATTTTGGCTCTGTTTGTCATGGAAACGTTCGGTTGTACAGAGAGTGCTCTCAGGCTCTTGAGTGACTTGAGCAATAACCTGGGTAGCCACAGTGGACTTAAGCATTCCTTCTGACGTCCAGCAATAACAAAATGCGGATAAGGCAGTCATAATGTCACCTTACTGGTAGAAAATCGACAGGAGCTCCACCAATAGAGCAATGTCGATTGTGATTGGTGGTGGATACTCCCGGCTACTTCCTTCTTAATTAACTACCAGAAAGTCTCCACTAATTACCACGAGTTGTTATGTTAGCTATTACCAATGTGCTCTGTGATTGGTGGAGCTCCTTTCTGTTTTCTAACAGCAAGATGACATCATGTCTTATCCTTGTTTTATTATCCCTGTGCAAGTCTTTGCTCTGTGATGTCAGACAGATCCGTGTGGCTGCAATGCAGTTTGAAGGAAGCTCTAGCCAGCCCCCTTCCCTGGCTTAATAACAGACACTAACAGCTCTTGACATACAGCGCTTTTACAGACAGGGCGGGGGGGGGGGGGGGGGGGGTTTGCCCATGAAATGAGCTCTTACGTAATCTCCCAGAAAAGAGGGATGGATTTTTTCACAAGATGTCCCTTCCATCAGTGGGGTTCACATTGAGATGTGTACGGCCCTTTTCACATTAGATTTGGATGGGCGCAGCTTCACAGGTTTGCAGCTTCTTGTGTAATAGCCAGGAGTAAGAACAGCGCAGGCTCCTCAGTCCCTGCTGGAAGAGCAGCAGCAGTGGCTCCTGATCAGCCAGATTATAAAACCCAGGCAGAGATGCTCTGCCCAATTGATATTCCAATTATATAAACAACAGAATTCCACATGTTAGATGCGCTCATCTGGGGGTTGTGTCACACCTCGGCCCTGTAAATTTTGGGACTCTTATAATTTTTCTGCTAATAGGGTAAAACAGCGCCAATTTGTTTGTGTTTGTAGCATTTGGGCAAACGATGCCAGTGGCAGGTGCTCCAGATTGCTGTTCCTTTGGTTTGGTGCAATGTGCCCAATGAGAGCATAAAGCTGGCAGTGATTTGGCCATTTTAACTTGGAGGATGAAGGGAATGAAGGTTGAAGAATGAAGGTTCTCTTCCTCTTTCTTTATTGAAAATACAGTAAATACAAAATAAACATACAGGGATCTCTAGAGCAAAACTACAGCCGAGACCACATGATCTATGTCTACATGATCCAAATCCCTTAGCAAACCTGGAATATATACACTGTGCTGTAATAACAAAATATGAGAGAAGTTTTGGCACAGTCATGTTATCACTGCATTTAGTTTATGTATGAAGTTGTGTGGTGGATACTGAGTAATTGATGATCATGGGAGTGCTGTATTTAACGGCTTATGTACAATTTTGTTTCCTCGTGTCTTGTTTTTTATGCACAAAACATTTATTCTTATAATGTGAATATGCTTGAATTATGTGAATGTGATTGATGATATGATTGAAATCGTCATCAGCGCCATCATCATCATCAAGTGGTTATTTCCTGCAAACACTTTGATTTATTTGCTGATAATGAACCCTCAAAATGTTGTCAGCTGGACCGCGGGTCAGGCTTTGATCTCTGTTGTGGCATCACAGGGTGAAGCTCATGCGGAGTGGCTTTTCACAGCCTGAGGAGTGCAGGAGAGACAGGAAATCTGGCCCCTCAGTAGGGGGCAGATTGCTTTGGCAATCCGTGATGCGGCACCAACGTTTCAAACAAAGCCTTTTCTACAGTCACTTGGCAGTAAATACATTAACATATGGAGGAACGTGTTCATGAATGCATTCATAATTGCGCAAAAGAAAGTAGTACCACAGAGCTTGTTTTTTTATTGTCCTACTTTGCTGTAAGTCTTCATTACTTCGAACACCTACACGATTTGCCAGCCAAACCGAATGGAGGTCTATGAGTAGGGGACTAAAGCAGCGGTCTCAGATATACTGAACTGGGGGAAATGGTTTGTGTGTGTGCGTGCGCACTTGTGTATGTGTGTGTGTGTGTGTGTGTGTGTGTGTGTGTGTGTGTGTGTGTGTGTTTTTTTTTGTTCTACGTGCATGAATGCATGTGTATGTGTGCGTGTGTGTGCGCTTGTATACATGCGTTTGTGTGCATGTGTATGCGCGTGTGTGCGCACTTGTATACATGTGTTTGTGTGTGCGTGTGCACTTGTATGTGTGTTTGTGTGCATGTATGTGTGTGCGTGCTCCCGCACATTTTTCTTCATCGTATGGGAGGGGCTGAAAGCCGATCCATGTCTCTGGTCTTTAAGGGAGGATCTCTGAGGGACTCGTAGCATCTGCCCTGACCCTGCAGCTGAACTGGCAGCGTGTGCCGTACCGCCCCTGCCCCTGAATTTCTCTGCTTTTACACTGCTTTTCAGGTCACTTCAAATTGGCAAATACATTTCTTGGCTGGGTGGTTTTTTTTTTGGGTCGGTGGCCAACAGTGAGGCCAATGCCTGTAGTTGTTGTAGTGAACCTTGGTTACATCCAAGCCAACTCCCTCCTGACCCGAATACACATGAAGGCCATGGTGTGGCCGGTGTATGAAATGGCAGTTTCAAGCCATTGAGACACGTCACTCTGAGTGGATAGATATCAAATGAGGAGAAAAGGCTTACAGGAAGCCAGACTTGGCAAACATTTAGAACATTTAGTAGACGCTTATAAATTAAAAATGATTCATGAGAATGAGACGGGCAGGGAATAATTTTGTGAGACTTTTGCAGGGCAGCTGGTGATTGAAACAGTGCTCTCTGCCTCTGCCTCTCTGCAGTCTACAGATCAGTGCAAAGAAATTAGTGTTCATCTCAGCTTAGCAACCGGGGATAGCAACTGCAGAGAACTGTGCAGTATTACACTGTAGAAGCCTCGCAGTCACTGCGTGTGTGTGTGTGTGTGTGTGTGCACAAGTGTATAAATTAGAGCAGTGTAGCTCTGATATTTTGTCTAACATAGGTTGGGTATGCATAATTATAGATAAAGACACTTCATGCGACACTGTGTCTGCATGTGTCTGTATCTGACACATTCTGCAGCTTGTCCTGTATCATATAAAACAGCCGTCAACCACACTGGCATCTGTTCACCAATAGCAGAGCGTCTTGCTCACTGTTTAATGGGTGGAGTCACTACTGCTCTAATACAGCGGTCCATATAACCTGGCGCCAGCATGGTTAGGTGAAGCGACCCAATTAAATTATTAACCCAGATTCTGCTGACTTTCTGCCCTTTCCCATGATCCATTGCCCATTGACAGCAGCTGGCACAGACCCTGGCCTTAGGACAGAGGCTGAGAGAACTCGCTGCCTGTTCTCGTACGAGCAATCCCACGCTTACTCTCTCACCCCATTCACTCGCACAAACACACATACTCCCCCGCAAACGCACTCAAACATGAGCATGCACGCGCACACACACGCACACACACACGTGCTGAAACATGAATATGTGCACACGCGCCTACACACTAACACATACACATGCACTCACACATGTACGCTCAAACATGAGCACGCACGCGCACACACACGCACACACACACACACACACACACACACACACGTGCTGAAACATGAATATGTGCACACGCGCCTACACACTAACACATACACATGCACTCACACATGTACGCTCAAACATGAGCACGCATGCGCACACACACACACACACACACACATGCACACTCATTAATACCTGCACACGCTCCTACACGCTAACACACACAGTGACACAGGCACACATACACGCACACACACACACACACCCTGCCCTGTATATATATATATATATATATATATATATATATAGGGTCCTGCGTGCATAGGACTGAGCTGCTGGCCGTTCCACAGCTCATCTCTCCCAGCGGACTGGCCGGCCAGGGCTGGGTGCAGGCAGGTGTGTTAGATAAGAGGAGAGTTACATAAAGACGAGAGGGAACATGCCGGTGACAGACGTGGCAGCCTCTTGTGCGTGATGATCTCACCCATGCGTGTGTCACTGCGCTCAATCATTTCAATCAAATCTCCATTCTTTTTTTAAAGCGTAAGCAGTTGCCGTTGTCATAAAAATGTCTTTGTGTTACCGGGCCTGCTTTCTGAATGAAGTAATTAAATATTCAATTTTTTTCTGCTTGTCGTCGTCAGACACAGCTGAATCAGTTGAAAGTGCGTAAGGGGGAGGGTTTATTTATTTAGGTGGGGGGGGTGAATGAGATATTGAGAGGAATATTCTCTCACGGCACATGGCGGTAAATCCACAGGCAGAGGGGGGTTTAAGGTAAAGCGGCTCCCCTCAGATCGCTGTCCTCTCCCTGCTCTCTCACACCCACCCCCCCCCCCCACCCCCCAGCTCCAGTGAGGTGTTGGACGCATGGCAATACCGCGGGTATCGATCGGACTGCAGCGCAGCATGTCAAGAAACCAGCGAAGGCTGGATGATCACAGCATTGATGATCACAGCACTGGATCCTGTTTCTGTTTTTACTGCAAGCGTCCTCCCTCCCTCCCTCCCTCCACCGGGCCGGTCCAGTCCCTTTTCCCTGTTTTTTGGGCCTCTTTCATTTGCAGCTAATGAATTGCTCACTTATCCAATAGATTGCTTTCCACAGTGTATCCAGTTCCCATATCAACCCCTATTACTTAATGCACAGGAGGAACCATTAGCGCAGTGTGTGCGTGTGCGTGTGCGTGTGCGTGTGTGTGTGCGTGTGCACGTGTGTGTGTGCGTGTGCGCGTGTGTGTGTGCGTGTGTGCATACCCATGCATACCTATAGCTATACCTAACAAAGCTTTAAGAAGTGGACTAGCATTCAGTCCTTTTCAGGACTGTAAAGTCCTTGAATATTACCTCATCATTGTGCGCATATGTGAATTATATTATTATATAATAATTTTTTATATGGATAAAATATCTTAAATGAGTACCACTGTGTAATTTCTCTATACCTATAGGTAAAGATTCATGATCAGATTGCCAACATCGAACTGTCTGCTGCTTTTTTTAATAACTGTCACATCCTAACTGATTTGCATACGGCAAAAGTGAGCAGATTTTGTAGGAGTAATACATATTATTGATTTACATGCCTTGTATTTTAATGTTGGTGGGAAAATGTGGGAGTCCTGTAGACATGTAGAGGTGAAACGAAGGGGGTTTTTCACATCCAGAAAAGTGTGGCAGGAGACCAGGGTGAATGACCACGCCATTTCATGTCATCAACGGCAGAGTAATACCAGGAGTTATGTTTTAGAGAAGACCACAGCCCACCACAATAGCTGTGGGTCCATCCTTAGAGGTGAGCTGGGGAAGAGTCTAAGCTGACCACGGTTGCCGTGGAAACACATTGATTATTTATCAGTTGGGATGAGGTGGGCTCAGGGAGGTGGGGGTTGGGGCGGGAGTTCGGGGAGGGGTTCGGGAGGAGCCTGTACGGGATCACAGTCCCGAGGGTCTACAGCAGAGGTCCAACTGAGAGCCCGAGAGGCACTGTTCTGTTCCGGTGCTAATGAAGCTCCTCTTAACAAGGCCACTGGGCTCTGTGTAATATTAATTAATGTGGGGGCTGTTTCCACACATGGCTGCCTATTTATCCTGCAACAAAAAAAATGCTTAATGCAGCCATTTGTGCTGTGTTGAAGTACCACCATGGAACACTTTTTCATCAATTTAACTGCCTTCCAGTTAATAACCAACTCAAAAATAGTGACAGCTGGTTCTGCAGGTCTTTGAAAATAATAAAAACAAAAAAAAAGGAGAACAATAATTTAAAACACGTTTCATTTATCTGACTGCGTTTCCCATTTCAGTGTCGGGTTCAGTGTAGGAGCAGTCCTTCTTAAAAACTAGCCTCTTACTCAACAAAATTAAAAGTCCAAAGAATCTCTTCACAGTGTACACAGTGTTCTTTTTTCTTTGATTACTCGTTAAACAGCAGAAAGAAGCTACACAATGAGACAGATGGATGTGCTTATAAATACACAGATATGTACTGTAGATAGTGTGGTAAGAACTGGGAGTGGGAAAGCTGAAGAGGTGTCTAAACACACCGAGACCTTGCAGAGTTAGCAGAGAGGAGAGGAGAAGAGGAGCTGAGTGAGGGGAGCTCTGGATGTTTGAGGTTAGCTGGGGGCAGGATGCGGCTCTGCTCCGGGGGCCCGGGCTGGGCTGGGCTGGGGCAGGGCATGTGGGCCCCTGGGCTGCATCTGGAGACAAGTGAACAGCGACAGCTGGCTGGGAATACTGTCGCTCGCGGTTAGTGTTTGAATTAAAAGGAAATTAAGGGATTTGCGATAATCTCATCCAGATTTGGTTAATTCCACTCGCGACCCTTTAGTCTCCGCCTGCTGCCACATCTGGACATCATCCGGTCTTTGACACTCCCCCTTCCACCCCCCCCCCCCCCTCACCCCCACCCTCGCTCTGTCATCCTTTCCCACCATCCCGCATACCCCCCCTCCCCCTTCCTGCTTCCAGCGCACTCCCCCTTTTTGATCTGAGAGAGAGGATTGAGACGGCACTCACCGTGACCAGGGGCAGACTTCACTGTCAGTAACCACATTAGCATAGCCCCCGCCTCCCCTCCCCTTGCCCTGCCCTCTCTTCAGTGGGAGTGAGAAGCAGCAGTGTAGAAATACCCAGGTTTACAGATGCATGTCAGGCCTACCCCCCCTCTCCCTCTCTACACCCCTGCCATGCCCCCCAGCCACGCCCACGTCCACCCCACCCCCACCCTCCTCTCTTTGCTTATTCTGGCATGATGCAGAATAGATTGGTGATTACA
>CM056383.1:2103802-2243802 GCA_029718625.1 Synaphobranchus kaupii | reverse complement strand
GTCTTGTTATTAGCCTTTAATATTTAAGATATGTCCTGTTGACAATGTGATGTCCACACATTTGAGTGGGCGTGCAGACTTAGAAAGGCTCAAGTTCTGTGCTGTGGATAAATACACTGCTCCTGTGCTGATCCAATATCTGTGAGGGACCAAATTCAGTGAAGCAGCCGTACACCCACTAACTGTCCTTTCTGCTGACCTTGAGCCAAGATTCCTAAAAGGAAGCAAAGCTTGCTGCAGCAGCTTTGTATATACCTGTTTGCATGCAAGTGTGTGTGTGTGTGCGCATGTCCATGTGCATATGAGTGTGTGTGTGCATGTCCATTTGCATGTGTGTGTGTGTGTGTGTGTGTGTGTGTGACCATCACTAACGCCTGCCACGGTCACCTCATGCAGGGAAACTCTGGACTGGGCTTTAGCATTGCTGGAGGGATGGACAATCCACACATTCCGGACGACCCAGGAATCTTCATCACTAAAATAATCCCTGGAGGAGCAGCAGCCATGGACGGCAGGCTGGGGTGAGTCTCGCCTCCGCAAAACTTAGAAAGCACCCACTCTCCTGTGCTCTGCCAGCCAGAACTGTGTGGGAGACAATGGTCTGTTCTTCTCCATCTCTGGGCTCTGTTTCCAGTGTTTTATCATCCAAAAAATGAGAGAGAGTATGATACAGAGTGTGCTTTTAGTGTGTGTGTGTGTGTGTGTGTGTGTGTGTGTGTGTGTGTGTGTGCGCGTGTGTGCGTGTGTGAGAAAGAGCCAGAGACAGATTACTTGCCATCCATGCATAGTGAATACTAAAGCGTGGTTCTGTCCCAATATGAGTCAGTGGGCTTTACAGTTTCCTGTTGTGATGATTGACAGGGAAGCATGTGAGTGGTTATGTACTGGCGTGTGTGTCTCTCAGGGTGAATGACTGCGTCCTGCGTGTGAACGAGGTGGACGTGTCCGAGGTGGTCCACAGCAGGGCAGTGGAGGCCCTGAAGGAGGCGGGGCCTGTGGTCAGGCTCCTGGTGCGGAGGAGGCAGGCCCCACCTGAGACTATCCTGGAGGTCAACCTGCTCAAGGGGCCAAAGGGTGAGGCCGCATACTGCACACACTCATATACACACACCTACACATATACTGTACACACACATACACACACACATACACACATATACTGTACACACACACACTCACACACACATACACACATATACACACACTGTACACACACACACGCTCATACACACATACACACATATACTGTACACACACACATACACATACACAAATATACTGTACACACACATACACGCTCATACACACATACACATATACTGTATACACACACATACTGCACACATAAATATATTTACACAGACACTTGCACCCACAGACAGGCACACTCATGCTCTTGAATTCTCCCACATATAACAGTTTACCGTGCACCTGTTGTAAAGGATCACCTGTATTTATGAGAATCACTGCAGTAGTATCAGGCTGCAGGCCTTGCTGTGAATGCACCCCCTGTCTCTGAGTGCACCCCCTTTCTCTGACCCCCTACTCGTAGGGCTGGGGTTCAGTATCGCCGGGGGCATCGGCAATCAGCACATCCCTGGAGACAACAGCATCTACATCACCAAGATCATCGAGGGCGGGGCCGCACAGAAGGACGGGAGGCTGCAGACAGGAGACCGCCTGCTGGCTGTAAGCCAAGACCCTTTCCCTCACAATCCAGCATTCACCAGCCTGGGAATGCACCACTGACACACCCTCAGACACCCAAAACCTCCTTATCCGCTCAATACAATGTCTAGTTCTCACACTGATGCAAAGCACTCCCAAGACACCTTCAGTCATATCTCATGTCATGTGACAAAACGAGGTGACGCCCCTCAGTGTTTTAGGGCCCATGTGAAAGACTGATATGGAACACAGGTGGCAGCTCGGGTTCCACGGCAGCTTTTAAAGCGCGTTCGTGCCGCAATGATAAAGATTAACAGAAGCAAGCAGGATGAGCGAGGATGCAGTTAAATTACATGGACTGCTTAAGGTTCACATAAATGAGAAAAGTCATCAAGCGCCATGGGCTTTGGCGAACAGTTGTGAGAGACTGTTTCTGTTGAATCTAGAGGCCTTCCCTCTGCAGATGTAATTCATATACAGGTAAACTCATGGTATATGCTCTTGGGTCGACCATAAACAATGATATAAGTAAATACCTCCACATAATGTTCTCATGAGTTTATTATTCCAGTTTATTACCACTTTCTGGGAAATGTCCAAAAAGTGTCCAAAAACGAGCCCAAGAGTAAGGGCTTAGTGAGAATTATTGAACACAAAGAGATGATGACCTTTGTCTGGATGATGTATACGTGCTTGGTGTTTTCTGTGTGTTTGGGTAGATGTACTGTACCAAGCTTACAGAGAGAATCCTGAAGGTTCATACTGGTGTGTGTTAGCTGCCTGTTATGTAGGGTGGTGACCATGTCTGGCATTATCTCTCTGCACAGGTGAATAACATCATCCTACAGGACGTGCGTCATGAGGAGGCGGTGGCAGCGCTGAAGAACACCTCTGACATGGTGTACCTGAAGGTGGCCAAACCTGGCACCGTGCACCTCAACGACATGTACGCCCCTCCGGACTACTCCAGTAGTACGTACCTCCTCCAGCCGCTCCTCTCCTCCCTCCTCCCCCCTTCCCTCCTCCTCTCCTGCCCCCCATTCAGTGGAATCAATGCTCTTTCCTTGCCTCTTTTCTCTCACTTCGTCTCATGAAGCTCCACTTAGAGTAGAGAGTTTAACTAGTGCAGTGAATTGCATATACCATAGAGTTTAACTAATGCAGTGAATTTCATATACCATAGAGTTTAACTAGTGCAGTGCATGCATATACCATAGAATTTAACTAGTGCAGCGCATGCATATACCATAGAGTTTAACTAGTGCAGTGAATTTCATATACCATAGAGTTTAACTAGTGCAGTAAATTTCATATACCATAGAGTTTAACTAGTGCAGTGCATTTCATAGAACATAGAGATTAATTGGAGTGGTTGTGAAAGTGTATTACTGTATAGACATCAAGTTATTTTTTCATTAGTGTGTCTTCCCACCTCTCCTCTCCCAAGGCCCAACAATGGGTCCCAGCCCACAGTTTGGGAACCGCTTCAGCGTGATGGTGGTGCTGTTTCCTGTTTTGTGTTTGGCTCGGGTGGTGCAGTCTGGGGGTACTGAGAATGGGCACGGGGTGCGCGAGTGAATCAGCTCTCCAGACTCCCACATGGTGCGCTGCTGCCCACTGCCCAGACACGAATTGCCGCTCTCTCCCTCCCACTGAGAACGGAGGCTTTCTCAGATTCCTCCTTCTCTCGTACACCCACATCCTGGGGCACCTTGCCAAAGCTTTTAACACCCCCCGCCCCTCCACCACGCACAGAAAAACCACACAGCCATCACATGGTACAGTACCAACAGGAGAAGGCTAATACTGTACCTGCCATTTTGTGTTCTTCATGTACAGTTTGTTTCCGGAGCGCTCACATTAGTGTAGGACTTGGTTTTTTTATTTTGTTGTTGAGTCTCAAGGCCTACAACTCCTCCTCACTGCCTGACCCACCCTGCTCATTGCTCAGCAGTGCCACCTGGTGGTTCTCCATTTTAATATTCCTTACTTCTTTTCTCCCTACTGGCCTCGCCCTCCCTTCAGCCTTCCCCACTATGGTCGATAACCACGTCGCCCACAACTCCAGCATGGCCTACATGGGCGCAGTTGAGCCCAAGTCTGTATACCAGCCCCCGCAGGTCACGCCCTCCAGGTACTCCCCAATCCCTCGTCACATGCTGGGGGAGGAGGACTTCACCAGGTGAGTTACCTGTCTCTCAAAGGCCTTTGAACCAACAGCTGTGCTTATGTCTAAACTTGTGCTTTATGGTGGCTCATCCACTATAAAAGGGAAATGATTTTGATCATCATGGGCTATTATATAACTAGGCTTGCCACGATTCAGCTTTATTGGTAACTCTCAATAAAAATATATTATTCCAATAAACTCCAGTAGACCGATGGGGTCTCATAAAATGTAAAACTTGCAACAGCAAAAGTGACCATGCTAATTTAAAATAAGTTTGACTGGTTCACGGTCCTTTGATGTTTGCTTTTGTGAATGTGCATTGAGGTCTACATCTGAACTCGCAGACAACTACAGTGATACAATGTCTTTGTCAAATATTTGTTTGGCTAGCAGTGTGCCCAGTAGCTACCATACAAGGCATGTAGTAAAACGTTGTGGGTCGCAAAGGAAAGTGAAGGATCAGTACAATGAACACCCTGACCTTGAGGTTGTATAAGTAAATGGCTTCTCAGGTGCCAGCTCTTTATTTGAGAGAAATGAAACCCAGTCACTCCCTGCCACACATATTGTGTGGTCACATGCCTTTGTGGAGAGGTTGTTAAGCTTGTTAGGAAAACTGTGGGACTTAATGTCACATGTTTTAGTGATGGCTCTCTGTACAAACTCAGTGTTTTGTACTTCATCAAGGATATTACAAGAGGCTTTGAGGCAATTACCAATAGTGATTTTATGCATGTGTGATTACAACAATTTAATGTAATCACATGTAAAATCATTGATGGGCACTCTCTTTTTGCGTTAAAAAAAGAAAAAAGGCGTTTCTTTTTTTACCACGAGTGAACCATGAAAGTTTTCCATTAAAATCTTTCAGCTTTGGCTTAAAGTTTTCCCTTGTTGTTGACCATTTTCAAATGAATGTTCTATGTAGACTGGAGGTCTGATGTCAGCCTGAAAATAGTCAGTGATAAAAAACTGAAAACATATGTTGACAAGAAAGTACGACCTATTGATTGTGACTGGAAATCTAAAGTGGAATCATGCCACTTCTAAAACGTAACAATGGGTACTGTACAGTTTTATTTTTATGCACGCTACATTTTTTTACACCTCAAAACCTTTATGTTTCATAACTTTGTGGCGCAATGCTTGAATATGAATTTCACTGGTACATTTATGAGGGGAAAAAAGCAAAGAAAGCAGGAAAGGGTAAGCAGAAACCTTAAGTGTGGAGTGTGTGGTGCCTGGAGCGTCCTCGAGCTTCCTGTGGTGTGGTCCTGTTGGGTGAGGTGATGGCTGGAGTTTTAGTGACATAGTGACAGGCCTGAGGCGGTCCGCATAAAGAGGAGGACACCAGCTGAATCCTGATTGGTGGATCCAGATTGCACACTCTGTGACAGGCCAAGGAGAGCCCGCCCTCCTATCGTCCTCTCACTCCTTCCTCTCGGTGTTGGGCTGAACCATAGAGCGTATATAGGAACTGGAGAGGGTGGGAGGGGCCAGGTAGTGAAGTACCCGGAAGTATGAGCGCAAAAGAGCTTTCTGCCCATTGAAATCAATGGAGAAAACCAAGCTGATTTCACAACCAGAGAGAACCTAATCAGTCATTTTTTTGTGATCATAGCATTCATGTTTTGGCCCAGAAGTGATTTATTTATTAAAATTAGGTTTTCCTAAAACTTTTACATATTTTCATAATCTGCTTTTCATATGAAACGTGACGACCGTTAATCGAGTTTAAAAATAACATTGAGGAAGTTCAATTTCGCCTTCAAAGGTCTGATATTTCCCATTCATTTTATTGGGAGCTCCAATTTTTTCCGCTCACAGTAGAGACACCAGCAGTACAGGCTTACTTACGGGTCCTTCAAAACTTTGGTTGGCTGAGTGTGTACTTTCCTGTCTAGTTAATATGTATGTCTATGGGTTGAACCGGTGGTCACGTGACCCACCCTGGTGCTGGCTCAGGTGCTCTCTCTCTCCAAGGGGGGGGGGGGTGCACTGGACAGGAAATTGGCACCCGACCAAGAGCTGCTGGGTGTGCAAAAGACAGAGGTGTGTCTGTCAGGCCCCCCCAGGCTACAGGGAAGCCATGCCATCTGTAGCAGCACCTGTGGAGGGGGAGGGTTCAGAAGGATTGAAGGATGAGGTTTGGGGGGGATTAGAACTGTGGTGGCTTAATCCACACCCCAGTCTACGGTGATTTGCAAGTGTACGTGCGTTCATGTATGTGTATGTACGTGTGTGTGTGTGTGTGTGTGTGTGTGTGTGTGTGTGTTTGCGTCTGTGTGTTTGTGTGTGTGTGTGTACCTGTATTCCCATCATTCTGAGCCCCATTCACAGTGTGATTTCTGTACCCCTCCAACCAGGGCCGAGCCCATTTACAGTGTCATCCACAAACCCCTGGAGGACAGCGTCCCCCCCTCCCCCCACTTCTACAGCGGGGTCCCCCGGGACGCGGGCTTCTGTCCCGTTCCCGCCGCGGCCCTGCGCCAGGGCCCCGTGGCGCCCTTCTCCGGCAGGTACTAACCCACCGCAACGCGCTCCGCTCTGCTTCCGCTAACCCTCCCCATCCCGCCCTGTCCCGCCCCGCCCCAGCCGGAGAGGGAGGGAGGGGCGGCTGCTGTGCCCGTGGTTTGGTTTTGGTTTGGTTTGGTCATGTTGTCTCTGTGGCAGAGGGATGGGAGAGGGGCGGACACACCAGAGGGCCAGAGTGTGGTTTGCCATATGCCTGTGCGTTCAGACCCTGTCAGTGCAACACAGTCTCACTCACACGCTGTAAAGGCCAGGGCCCTCTGCGTCTGTGTGCTACCCTCAACAGTCTGTGACTTAGCAGGAGTGGCTATGTGTCTGTATGTAGCAGTCTATACATGTCTCACCCTCTGTCTGAATGTAGGCTACTGATGTGTTGTCTCTTTACTTTCTCGGTCTGTCTGTCTGTCTGTATCATTTGTATGCATACAGTATGTTACTTGCATGTGAGCTTTTTTTTCCCATGGCACAACCTGTCTAAATTGATTTTGAAATTACACAGGAGAATTTAATATTGCACTGTTTTATTAAATGTGCACTTTTGGCTTCAGTTGTTGCCATGGTGATCTGCTATGGCTGCTTGTCTGAGAGGGTTGAACAAATGATCCAGCAAACCTTCTCAATCACCCCCCCGGCCCCCCCCCCCATTCTCTCTCTCTCTCACTCCTCTCTCTCTCGATTCCTCTCTCACTCTCTCTCTCTCTTTCTCTCCTCTCTCTCTATTTCTCTCTCACTCTCTCTCTGTCTCTCTCTCCTCTCTCTCTATTTCTCTCTCACTCTCTCTCTCTCTCATATAGAGTGCTGTCTCTCCAGTATTTGTTCAGCCCTCCATATATTATTTTGATCTCTTGTCTCCCTGTGTCCAGTCTGTTTTGAAAAGATTGTGTGTGTGGTGTGTGTGTGTGTGTGTGTGTGTCTGTGTGTGTGAGTTGAAGGATACTGTATACATTAATACTTTTTAAAAGGGGTTAAGGGATATGGTAGCTCATGTTTAGTTGTATGGGTATGTAATCCATACATGATAGCATTATGTACTTTGGATCATTATCATTGGGAACATGTATAGTTAAACTACAGCATGGGTCCCCATGACTAATCCCATACAGTACATTTCCGGTAACATGACCCTCCCCGCTCACATGCATTAGGGTGTAGAACAGATGGCTGCTGTTGGTGCTGATAGATGGAGATCTATGTAAGACGAGCACTGAAGTGATGGGTAATGAAGGAGCCCTACCAGACCCCCACACAGGCACACATCTTTGCACAAGCGCTCCTGGCAGTGCCAGTCAATCTCACAAGCTGCTCAGCGCCATCTGTCATGCCCGAGGTCCCTCCCCAAAAACCCCGCCTTGTGCAGAACTCAAACCCCCCCCCCATAGACCATAACCCCCCCACCCCACTAATGAGGCCCAGGACAGGGAGAGAGAGCCAGCCTTGCCTGCTCTTCTGCAGCACAGGCCTGAAAGAGGAAGTGTGTCCCCCTTGTGTGTATTGGTATAGTGAAAATTTTGTTGGCCTGTGTTTGTGTGTGTGTCCCGCATGTGTATCAGTATAGTGAAAGTTTAGTTATCCTGTGTGTGCGCGTGTGTGCGTGCGTGCGTGTGCTTACGTGTGTGCGCGTGTGTAAGAAATTATGTTCTAAAAACATCTGCGTACCAATGGCTGGTTTTTCTTAATCAGTGAATGCCTTCCATTTATTTGTAAGCATGTCTGTTGTGTTCTTATTCGTGACTAGTAGCTACATGTGCTTGCGTTTGTCAACCAGAATGCCACCATGTCAGTCTATGTACGTGTAGTGTGTTTGGTGTGTGTGTGTGTGTGTGTGTGTTTGACCTGTATGTCAGTGTGCTGGTTTTGCAGTATATCTGCAGCCACAGACAGACTGTAGGGAGGAGAGAAGGAAGTGGGGAAGTGTTGGGGGTTACTGGGGGTTTGAGGTGCTGGGAATTGAGACAGCGGCCCATAAGTTCTGACCCACACACACGCTGCCGTGCAGTACAGGAATGTGTTTTTCTGCCACTGTCCTTATGTAAATATAAACACTGGGCTCTCCTGCTTCCATAAATGTATTGGGAAGTGGGAGCTGATCCTGCACACAGGGGCCACGCCACACACATTTTTGCAGCTGTCTGGACTCATCTGAACATGGAGGACCAAGGGAGGGCAGCCTGTCCCCTGCACACATGCAAGCACATACGCGCACTCAAGTGCACGCAAGCACATACACACTCACGCACACTTACGCACTCACACACAGACACACTCACGCACACACACACAGATACACACATGCACACAAACACATGCGCGCACACACACACACACACAATGCAGTGGCAATGTGCAGATGTGCATTTATGAACCCATGTGCCTGTCATGGTTTCCAAGGGCCTGTGACTGCCGCAGGTGAAGACGCACCGGTGCCGCGTCAGTCTAGACCTCAGTCCAGTCAGAGCCGCTTAACTCACATGCTCCAGGAGATTCACAGTAAAGTTTTGTTAAGGAGTTATTTTGTGCTTTATTTAGCGAGATGCTGAGCTGAGCGAAGGCTTCAGCGTGAGCCCCTCTGCGTGAGGAAACTGAGTCAGAGCGAAGCGCTCCGATCGGCCCTCTGCCCATCTGTGCATCCCCCACACACTTCATCAACAGCACATTTACATATCAATCTGACACACCACAGCAGAGCCTGGCTCTTCACAACCCTGCGTTCCCCTCACATCAACACAATACATTACGGAACAAACAAAAGGCATTATACAATTATAGAGAGCAAAAAACATGCTGCGTAATTAAGCATACGTATTTCACACACAGTAATATGAAAGATAGAAAGGCAGCAATAGACGCAAGGGGAGGACACAACAGCCCAATCAATGAAGCTCATATTCGCTCTTCGTTTTTTGACCTTTTCTGAGTTTTTTTTTATTACTTGCTCTGGTGACTGTCTCGGCGGTATAGCAGTCTGTTTCCGTTTGCACAGTAATGCACACATTTCTGTATGAGAACCGAGGTCTGCGCTAAACATCGGTTTTGTTGATTTTCCTGCAGCCGTGGGAAGTTACGCCACGGTGGTCTGATGGCAGGCTGGACTGACAGCGCTGTTTGTGTACATGAGTGTGAGCGCGAGGGGATCAATACGCTAGTGCAGCGTGGGGGTTAATGTTTCTCTCCTGACCGGCATGCCTGAGGTCCGTTATCCCCACGGTGGAGCTTTCACTTCTCTGACCAGCCGTGTTTCCCAAACCGGCAGGCATCATGGGTAAGAAGGTACAGGACTGCCTCTCGGGTTTCAGCCGGAGGTAGGATGTCTTCATCACGAGCCAGAGGAATCATAGCAGAGCTTCGCAGAGCGCTTCGAATACAAACTGTTAATCATTCACAGCAGCTGGTTTATTCTTAGCTTCTCAGGCAGGCCTGAAATATCCTGAACCGTCTGTCGCCTTTTCCGAAAAGAGCCCCCCACCCCCACCCCCACCCCTCATAAAATTAGAATGCAAAAGGTGATCAGGGACAGAAACAGTGACAGTGAGTGGAAGAGGCCCTGTTAGAGGAAACTCAGGTGAAGAAAGAGGTGAGCAGTATCACTTTACCGGTGTGTGCCAGTCAGAGGACCCTGTACACGTCGGCTAGCTGGCCAAAGAGAAAGTGCATTGTGGCAGAGCAGTCTGTGTCTCTCCTCTGTGAATTTGTGGAAAACAGTGTCAGCAGTGACCGCCATTAATCACCCAACAGGAGCCGATTACTGAGACGGGGAGAGGGGAAACGGCGCCCTGCTGGGGCGGTGCGACCTCACGACCGCCCCCACCCCCTCCCTGCCCAGCCCGCGCCAGCACGCAGACCATCACAACTGGGGAATGTCAGTCTGCATCAAAGTGGGGGGGGGGGGGGGGTAGAGAGGAAGAGTTTTCACAGGAGTACAGCGGTTTACATTCCTTCAGCTGATGAAAAAGCTGAAGGGAGTGAGGGAAGGAGGTCGGGAAAAAGAAAGGCGGAGGGAGCCAGATCCGTGCTTTCATACCCTTCTGGAATTCACTTCTCTTTTTCCGATGCCGTCCCAAGGCAACGCTCCTATCATGTTCCCACCATTTGCGCCTGCTCACGGATCTCTGTACTTCCACCCCACCCTTCAATTGCATTTAGGGGCCTGCATGTTTGAAACCCTGATCATGGGCTACCATTTGCTCCTTATCACTTTGAACTGATGACAGATATATGGGCGCACACAAAGTGCTTTATTTACGAGTCTCAGCGAGGCTGTTTATTCTTTTACAAATTAGCCAGGAGCTGCTTTAGCGGCTGCGGTGCTAATCTCCAGAAGGTTTGGGCTGATGGACTGGAATGCTGGTGTGCCATGGAGAGAACTGGACTCAGGCAGAGATGAAAGATGAGAGACAGCGTGCTGCAGGAGGAGGAGGCTGATTTAGTGCACCGCACCACTTCAGCACGGTCTTTAGACAGATCCTTTCACAGGTCCTTAGTCTTCAGAGAGAGAGAGAGAGGACAGAGAGCCAACGCAGACAGGAAGAGGTCTGTAGGTGGAGACAGATGGATTCAAGTGACCTGTCGAGAAGCAGAGAGGGTCATCGTGGGTGACTGAGGGTTAAGTCTGGCCCCGCGAAAGATGAGGCTGGAGTCTGACAGCCAGAGCGGAGCTGCTTCCCATCACACTCGGGCAGCTCTGGATGCCTCACAGACAGACACACACACGCACGCGCGCACACACACAACCGCACCCTCTCTCGGCTCTGCGGGCAGGACTGGCCAGCTCCCGCCACCATGTTCACGGTCAATATCTCGTCCTCCATGTCTTCTCTGCGGCCGCGGTGGGACAGGACAAGGCTGTGTCTCAGGGCCTGGAGCAAGAGCCCCAGGTAACAGCGCGTGCGCCAGGAACGCAATCCCGCCGTCTCCATAGTCCGTCTGACAGAGGGGCTACGATGCCAGGGACAGGGCTGCTGTGCTGCTTCGCAGAAAGAGGGCTCGGACGTCCTCCTGCCTTCGCTTCTTAGATCTGCCAATAACTGCGCAAGTCATTGTAGAGACCCTGTGTGATTCTCTCAAAGGCTTTTTTTCTCCTGGGGAAGTAGAGTTGTGTGTGTGTGTGTGTGTGTGTGTGCGTGCGTGCGTGCGTGCGTGCGTGCGTGCGTGCGTGCGTGCGTGCGTGCGTGCGTGCGTGCGTGCGTGCGTGCGTGCGTGCGTGCGTGCGTGCGTGCGTGCGTGTTTGTACAGTATGTGCGTGTATATGTGTGTCCATTAGAAGTGATGGAAATGGGGTATCAGTGAGGCTGTCTGTAGTCAGCTGTCTCCTGTGGGAGTGGCATTATGCAGTCATGGCAGAGCAGGCTCCCCTCAGCCAGGCCTGATCCACAGCTATCAGCCCATCTGAGAACCATTGTGGGGTTCATTATGCCAATATCAGCATAACATATGTTATGTAAGTGCAGGTTAGAGTGTATATGCTTGAAGCTTTATTTATTTTTTTGCATGGCACTATATTGACTTCATTGTAACAATATGAAGTAGTGCTTTTAATACCACAAACTAATCTTTTAATTGATGTTAAACATTTGCGGCGCAAATACAATTTTTAATCTAAAAAATCTTTTTTCTTCCTATATGCTTACAATGATACTAGAGATGAACACAAATGTGGTGTGGTTGGTGTGGAAAGTGCCCTCTTAGGCAGCACAGAGCTCTTCACAAACACAAACCATTACGGGTCCTGTGTGTGCCACAGAATGGAGTATGCAGCCAGTGACCAACGGTAATGAGAACCGTGCATATCTCACTGTAGAGAAGGGGTTGTGTGAGTCTGTTTGTGTGTGTGTGCGCATGTGTAAGCAAGTGTGTCTGTGTCTATCAGGGGGGAGGGGGCTTTACATTGCTGCAACAGAGTTTCCGTGTGTTTTTTTCCTGAGGACTTTCAATAGTCTCCAGCAGCGGTTCAGCCTCCCTGCCATCCTAACACAGTGCAGCTACAACATGGACCGCCCGCTTGGAGAGATGAGTCACAACCGCTAAAAGAGAACCGCAGTGGAGTGGGTCAGGCATGAGGCAGAGATGAGTTCAGCATCTCACAGTGTGTGTGTGTCTGTGTATGTGTGCATATGTGTCTGCGCATGTCCATGTGTTTGCGTGCGTGTGCGTGTGTAAGCACGCATGCATATGCACGCGTGTGTGTCTTGACGTGGGCATGCTTTGGAGGAAAGGACTGGAGGTAGTAGACTTGCTCTTGCTTTGGTAAAAGACCCCAGGTCTTAGTGGACTCTTGGCTTCAAACTCAGAACACATTGCAACCACTAGAGATGACTGGGGTTCAAACCTTATCCCGCCTTTGTTGTCCTAATGCAATGTGGTATGTTAAGAAGCTGCTATGCGAGTGTGGTCGGGATTGAATTGCCTCAGCTGCATTGAAGCGAGCTATAGCTTTTACCCTTCTTTCTGGCCTCAACTGGACGAAGAATGAATACTGCATTCCATATATGTGAAATCATATTTATGGAAGATGTTTTTTTATTTTATTTGTAAATTCATATGAAAGTATTCACTTTCAAACATGTATAGAAACTACTGCTCAAGGTAAAATGATACAGCTCACAGGTTGTATATATGCTGCAAATAAAATATGTGTTGTGCTATCTTGTACACGGTGTATATATGAATATATGTGTTTTTTCCCCCAATATTTGGATCTATGTGATTTACTGTCCTTGTATCTCTCTTTCTCTCCCTCTCTATATCCCTCTCTCTCTCTCTCTCTCTCCCTCTTTCTGGTGTGCTGATTTTGTGGTTCTGTTTGGCAGGGAGCCCCGAAAGGTTCTACTCCACAAGGGCTCCACAGGGTTGGGATTCAACATCGTAGGGGGGGAGGACGGTGAGGGGATCTTTGTCTCCTTCATCCTGGCGGGGGGTCCAGCCGACCTGAGCGGAGAGCTGAGGAGGGGAGACCGCATCCTTTCGGTTCGTCCCCCTTTCTGTTCATCACAGCTCACAAAGCCTTTGATCTTACTCTGAGGGAAGGATATCCCATCACTTTCTCAAAAATGACTGTAGGCACACCTGTTATCCCCTCACATTTTAAGCACAGTAAGCTGAAAGCTCTCTATCTGATGCCGGAGAGGAGAGACCTAGATGCTGGCCTTGTCTGGGAAGGGTAACAAAGCACCTGAAGAATGATGATTCTTTTTACAGGTGAACGGTGTGAATCTGCGCAATGCCACTCATGAGCAGGCTGCCGCGGCGCTAAAGAGAGCAGGGCAGACGGTCACCATTATCGCTCAGTTCCGACCAGAAGGTATGACACCTCATCCTCGCCTTATTCTACTGAGAAACACTGTTTTCAAGGTTAAGTAAATCATTGCTTTTCGATTCATAGTTTCTAGGAAGGTTGCAAATAGTCTATTTTCAATGGGAGGAAAATGGAACGAAATACAGTATCATGTTTGTTCTTAAAGATGTGAAAACCACGAGCCCACGAGAGTGCATGAGGGGGAAAAATTCAGAAGTGTTAACATACGGTTTCATGTGGAGAGTAGTCGGGCAAAGGGTGTTTGCCTTTGTTAGGTGCTTCTGGCCCTTTAAGACAGGTAGGCAAGCCTTTCCCTTTAGACTTTTTCAAAGGAGGGCCTGGTTTGCAAATGAGGACATGTTAGGTGCAGCTGATTGGCTATCTGCGGCAAGATTCAGATTAATTCCCCTCCTATTACAATGTCTGCTCGACGAACAAGGACATCGTTTGCTAACAGCTAAACAGTGGAGCGAATACGAGCCTGGTGATGTCCTGAATGTGTCCGGCAGCTAGCAGCCGTTGAAATCCTGGAAGGGCAAACGACGTGGAAAGAGGGGGAGGGAACGCGGGGAAGAGTCCGTGCTGGAGAGAGGGAAACCCGGCGAGAGAAGAACAATTTTTCAGAACTGACTTCACTCGTGTAAACGGGGGATGGGTACGATGTGATCAGCTGAATAATCTGGGAAAGAATCTGGAATCTCGTTTGGCTATAACTTTTTGAAGATCCGGTCGCACAGGACTATGAGAGAATATTTGGTGCAATCAACTGCACAACACTGCAAGTTTTCTTCGGAGTGCTGGCGCTGTCCTTGTTTCGTGTTTCGCTGGAGGGAGGAGCGTTTAAGGGGAAAGGCACTGAAACATTTTTCTAGCTAATGATAGCTAACTAATTAACGAGCTGTACTCGTCTTATCCTGTGAGTTCTTGGGATCGCTCGGACACCCCCTGCATTTTCCCGTTTGGCTAACTTCCTCCAGAAAAGGATAAACTAATAAACCTGGTGGAGTTCAGTTAGCGCCTTTTGGTAAGATAACCCGCAGTTATTATTATTACAGATTTACACTGAAGTATAGAAACGAACAGTAAATTATGTAGCTAATTATGTTAGCTAAGGTAGACTAGTGACCAAGCAAGTGAGCTAGGTATATGTATCTCTAGGCCGTTAAGGTAGCTAAAGCATGATATCTATGAAACGAGTGTCTGTGGGGCTAATAAGCTAACTAGCTAACTGGCTAACGTCATATATGAAACATCACCACTTAATTTATAGTTCTAATCATTGTACAACTAAAGCTAGCTGATGTGAACCTACCTTGCAAAACAAAGTAACAAGCAAGATAATTTACCGTTAACGAATAAGGTAACGTTAGCTAACTTAAAGTTGCCTTACTAACGTAGCTAACGCAAGTTACCTTCTCCTGGAATGTTTTGACTTGTGTTTTACCATAATGTTCTTTTTCCCTCACTATCTACCATTATTTAATTCTCAATTGATGTGCGTTTATTTTTGGCAATTTTATAGCATTTGTCCGTTATAAAGCAATTTTTTCAGAAGTAACATTAACGTAATTAACACAGTAACTTGGCTATTTAACGTTAGCTTATTTTTTAATTGTAGCTAACGACAACTTTAACTAAGTACGATTAACTTAGTTAATGCTCCTCAATATAACTAGAACCATATCCCCCACCTCTTCAGGTAAAAATATAACCTTACATTTCAGTACAAGTTTACTGTGACATATTTAGCTGGCTATATAAAGTGCTGCTTGTCGTTTTCAAAGGCAATAGACGCTACATTCGGTTTATACTTTTCAAAACACCATAAGTTCAGGGATTTATAGAGAGCTAGCTAACGTTAGCTTGTTGGTCGTTTTTAAAGGGCGTTTAGGCGTCATGGTTTACAGCTATATTATCAGTCTGTGAGGTACAGGACGGGATCCATGTGTTAAAAATTGTATGTGTAAGTTGTGCCGCTATCTATCGAGGAAATTATAAGGAAGTGGACAGATTTCTTTTTGCAGTTCTAATGACTTTTCAACCGTGGAACAGATAGCTGAATGGTAATACTGTTTGTTTAAATATCTTGACCTTGGTGACAGTTTAGTAATCCATTTCATACGGTTTCCCCCTTAAATGTAAGTTTCAGAGTGCTGAGGGTGTTGTGGATAATTAATCCAGTGGCTGTTGTGCTTTGCACCAGTGAGCTCTTGGGGACAAAGAGCAGGTGCCCTGCTTTGGATGGGAGTAGCGATTGTGCAGCCAAGTATCTAAGTCTGTGTGTAGTCTTCCTGTAGAAGGGCTTTTTTGAAAAAAAATTTATTTTTTTATTTTTTACAGAATTCAGTGTTAATTTGTAAAATAAATAAACTGCGATTGTGGATGAATGTGTAGCTTCCATAACTCATTGTTGTAGTTTCTGTACATGTTGTAAAAACAATGAAAGAGGAAATATGTGTGTTCAGGTCAGGCCCCTATGCAAGCTATGATAGGAATGTGGCATTATAGGCTATCTGTCACAGCATGCTATCCTGTGTAGCTGTAGATATTCTGATCAAACGCTACACTGCAGCGTGTGGAGCCTGTGGACTGCAGTTCTATCTGAGGTGCTGTTGTTTTAGTGAACATAAAGGTCATATAATTGTGGCTGCGGTGGGGCTTTTAAATAGATGGAGTGGGAGGATCGGTAGAGCCTGCAGATTGTATCTGGACAGTCTTGGTTGTAGGGAGCAGTACATTAGTTACCCGTGTGTCCCAAGTCTGTGGCACTAGTTTTATTGCCATTCAAAACTTATTAATGGCAACCGAGAAGGTATTTTACCATCTAATTATTTTGATATGGTAGTTAATTCTTTTGATATGATAGTAGCTATGTTCATGACACTTTTTTAAAATGAATTTTTCAACCTAACAATTGTTTAGCACCTTGACAGACTTATTCCAACTGACATAGACTGTGAAAGGGTGTGCTCTGTCACTAGCCATACCATATGTGCCTCTGCTTCACTGGTAAAACCACATTTGCCATGAATGGCGATAACACATTCTCTTAGTTGTATAATAGGTTCTTATGAACAACTATCTGGATCTTATGAAGGTGTTATGTATCGGTGGAAAATGTAACCATTATTGTATTTATGTGGGGAACAGTTAAAATAAGGCAGTGTAATATAACGGGCAGCTGACAAGATGAGGAAATTGTTGAACAGTACAATTTGTGTTAATTTCAACACAAATCCATAATAGTAGGAAGTACTGTGAATCATGAATGCCATTTTCAAACTATGAGTATTATCAGTATAATCTGAATACAGTGCCAAGACACCAGTCTCTTGTCAAGATTTACAGCAGATAGATGTTGGGGCAAAGCCAGACGAGGTGAGCATTCAGAATGTGATAAAATAAATGGGTTACTCTGTTGTCTTAATTATTTGACCTTTTTAAAAATATTTGATGTGATTTTGGCTGGGCGTCCGTATGGAGTATGAGGAGAAGCAAGGTCTGGCTTTTCCAAGTAACCTTTGTTTTAAGACACCTGGCAGTAGCCATTTGAGTAGCTAATATTTACATGGCTGCAAGTCTTCTGACTGACCGCTTCTTGTGTCTGCTGTACTTGGTCTACAGTGTGTTTCCTGGCCATTCTGCACAGTCCTCCGTTCACAGGTGAAACTGAGGGGCGGTAGGTGGTGCAGGCTGTAGATAGGTTGTGTTAAGGCTGCCAATGTTTAACCAGAGCAGGGCACATTGCTCCTTTTCCCTGTAGTAGAACTGGAGATGTACACAGGTTGCCAGCTTACTGACTTCCCCTCAGACGCATCCCCCCCCCCCCTCTTAGTCTCATCCCGTATGGGCCAATCTGCTGGTTTACAGTGCAACCTGGGAAACTGGAGCCGGAATGGTGATTTGGCTTAAATGTTGGTTCATCAGAACCAGGGTGAGGCACAATGCCAGGCTCCTGGCAGGTGCCAGAGTGCAGCCTCACCATGCAGGCCTCTAATTAAAAGCTAATGTGGAGGACTCCATAAACTCAGAGCACAAATTGCTCTGTGGGAGCCACTCTTTTTTTTTTTTTTTTCTCCCCTCCCCCCTTCATTCATTTTCTGGCTAGTGCTTCATTAATGCTACTTTGGCTTGTCTCACGGATCGATTGGAGAGAGCGTGATCGTCCCGTCGCGTGTGGCCATTCTCCTGCATCGTGTGTTAGTGAGTGCATGTCCCCCCACGATGTGCGAGGTCAGAGCACTGGCATGTTTCTGATCTACAGCAGCCTCCTTGCATTTCACTGTGGTGGTGGCGGCATGCATGCGACACGCACAAGCACTTGCTTCAGTGGGGTTCGCTCTATTGTAAGGCCTCGGTCTGCGCCGGGCTGCCGTTGTAGAAGATAATGTGGATTTTCCCTCCCTCTGTCTGGCCGCTTTGGGGACCACAGTGGCCATGATCCGGGCTAACCCTGCACACAGAGCCTGCAGCAGAGAGGGCTTTTTTACTGCGGTCACCTTCAAGGTTCTCTCTTATTGCATAAACAGGCTTCTGATACTGTATTACTGTTTCAAGAACAAAAACACACACCACCCCCCACAAGTAATGAGGATGAGCAGTATCCAAGCAAAAAGCACAAGTGACCCAGTTTACCGTTGTAGAGCTATCACTGTCCTCTTTAGGGGTCATTTTAAAACTGCCAGTCTCCTAACATGCAGCATGTCGTTCCAGCTTTGTGGTGAGCGCAGCTCAGCTCCCTGTGTGTGTGTGTGTGTGTGTGTGTGTGGGGGGGGTGGGGGGGGTTTGTGTGCGCGTGTGTGTGTTTGTGTGAGGTGGGGGGGTAGGGCGGTAGGGCAATAGGGAGCGGTTGTTCCCGCTGCGTTTTGACTAACTTGGTGTCAGATTGCTTGACTATCCCTGTGACAGCCAGGCTGAGCAAACGACAGCTGTCTCCACTGTTGTCCAGCGCATGTGTGCTCTCTTCTCTCCCACCTTCCCTGCTCGCTGCTGGCAGCTTAGGGCAGAGAGGACGGTTGGTCTAATCTCTCACTGTTAACAGGCAGGTCGTTCAAAACCAAGCAGAATGAAGCACACGTCTCCTTTGCCTACAGGGAGCAGTGGATGAACCTGTTTTTTAGTCTGCATTTTAATACGCCACGACTTCTCCTGTGTCATTCTGTCTGTTTTTTCCCCACAAATTTGTCTGTCACTTCCTGTTCTCACCGTAGCTCAGTGTTCTTTCACAGACCATTCGGTCTCCGTGCTTCTTTCCTGTGCTGCACTTCTGTTCCCGTAGTGCCAGGGGCGTTGCCCTGGTTACAGGCAGGTAGGTGGTGTCGGGTTACCGTACCTTGTGTCGTCACTCCCCAGCACCGCGCGCGTTAACCCCTGAACCTGCAGAGCTGGTCTCGGGCGCAGTTTCTGTTTGCTTTGATTTCCGCTCTCCGGGTTTCGGCTGGGGTGGTGTCGCCCTTCCATCTCGGCATTCCAACCGTGAGCGTCTGCTCTCCGGGGGGGGGGGGGGGGGTAGCATGTTCTCAGTGGGAATTTTTAGTAGAGCATTGCCTAGAGATAATCTTTGTGGCAGAATGTCAAATTGTTTTCAAGGGTTTGGACTGTATTGTTTTTGAATGTATGAATGACTGCTCTTTCGCTTGTGGGCCCGGCCCAACCTGTTTGACCGCAAGTGGAAGCCTCTAACTCCGCCACAAGATCAAGATCCTGTTTGTGGCAACTCCCACCATGCATTTTTGCAAGCATGTCAGCCTGTCAGGTTTGGTTTTGCGTTGTGACGTGGTGCAGTTCAGCATTCCTGCCTTGTCACTCGTGGAGTTTCCTGTTCTGCCGTAGCTTAATCTCACCTTGGCTTGCGCTGGCCTTCCTGCTGGGGTATCATCTTTAGAGCCTGACCGGTTCGCTCATGTGTAACCCTGCATGTTTTATAAGTGGCTCGAACGGGACCATACATCACATTCAGTTTTTAACAGGAAATCTGTTTTGTATGAGATGATGAACGATGAGAAATCTTATGGAGGAGGACTCTTTCTTTTTTTCTAAATTATAGCCGTGATGAATTGCATGTTCAAAGTTAATTAATATGCATTATTGATTATCTGACAAGTGATATTTGTAGACGGCCTGACACGGATGCAGGACCCGTTACATCTGCTCCCAAGGTCATTATTCACTTTACAAGGAGGCCGCCAATCCTCATCTCCGGCCAAACGGGGCGGAGGGGGGATCCGACTGCACTGCAAATGATGACATTGCGCATAACACGGGTGTCTCGTCTGACTGTGTCTATCTGCCTGTCTGTCTGTATGTCCCCCTGCAGAGTACAGCCGCTTTGAGTCCAAGATCCACGACCTGCGTGAGCAAATGATGAACAGCAGCATGAGCTCGGGGTCAGGCTCCCTGCGCACCAGCGAGAAGCGCTCGCTCTACGTCAGGTACGAACCACCCGACCGTGCGGCACCTCACACACCATTACAGTGGTGCTCCAAAGTATACATACCCCTTCACTTTTTGCACACTTTGTGTTGTAGATTTAATTTTAAATGGATAAAATTGCCATTTTTGCCCATCTGTCTACACTCAATAACCCATAATGACAAAGTGAAAACATGTTTTTAGAAATTTTTGCAAATGTATTAAAAATCAAAAACTGAAATCTCATGTACATAAGTATTTATACCCTTTGCTTTAATGTATTTTTAAAGTATCATATTTCATATTTGGTCGCATATTCTTTGCATGCTGTTACTTCCTGAAGTCTGTGACCCATCAACATCAAAAGACTCTCGATATATTATTTTCAGGTACTGTTACAAGCGATACTATAACCTCTCTGCATTTGAATGGATGTCTATGGGAATTGGGGGGTGAGACTAGATTCAGCTGTAAATTACGCTGGTACAGTATGGAACACATGGCTGGCAAAATGGTTATAAGTAATCAAGGGTCTAAGGTATCAAACGAGCCCCAAACCATCACTCTACGGCCAGATATGGAGTAGATGTGGATGGATCACTTTAAGGGGTTCTTCTCCTGACTTTTTTCTCCATAGAGTTATATAGGAAAATGAGTCAGGAGAAATAACCCTTCCAGTGATCTATCCACATCTACTCCATATCTGGCAACAGAGTGATGGTTTGGGGCTCGTTTGATAGCTCAGACCCTTGATAACTTACAGCCATTTAGCCAGCCATGTGTTCCATACTGTACCATTTACAGCTGAAGTCTCACCCCCCAATTCCCATAACGATCCATTCAAATGCAGAGAGGTTATAGTATCGCTTGTAACAGTACCTGAAAATAAGATATAGAGAGTTTTTTGATGTTGATGGGTCACAGACTTCAGGAAGTAACAGCATGCAAAGGATATGCGACCAAATATGAAATATGATACTTTAAAAATGCATTAAAGCAAATGGTATGAATACTTATGTACATGAGAGATTTCAGTTTTTGATTTTTAATACTTTTGCAAAGATTTCTAAAAACATGTTTTCACTTTGTCATTAAGGGTTATTGAGTGTAGATTGATGGGCAAAAATGGCAATTTTATCCATTTAAAATTAAATATACAACACAATAAAGTTTGCAAAAAGTGAAGGGGTATATGTATACTTTCGAGCACCACTGTATATGGGGTGCTGTGTCTTTAAAGCGCGACTAAACCCCATGGAAATCTGCCTTTTTCCCCCCCATCCACAGGCCAAACGAACGTAATTGCATTGCTGATCAGTGTTTGGCACTCACTTGGACAGTTGGTAGGTGTGACATAACAACTACCCAAAAGCACCAATTCAATTGGTCCAGACAACTTCAGTGCAATCTGTAGTTTTCAATATGAAAAGGGTGAAGAACTACAAATTATTTGTTTTGGATTAATTTGCACTTTAAATCCAAAAATGCATTTTAGCAGCGATTGAGAGGTTACTCATCAGCTCGTTTGACACGCTCATTCCTTCATCGGAGGCCCACCCACCAGAAAGTGCCCCCTCCACTCACATTTGACTTGTTTATGAATTGTTAGAAACAAACGAGAGCAATTGTAATTGAGCTTTTTTTTTTGTACAGTAAAATTGCCATTTATTGCTTTAAATCAAACTTTCAGTAAACCAGATAAGTCATAGACTTGTAATAGCTTCGCTGTTTGAGTTTTAAGTCGTAACCTGGCCACAAGTATTCACAGTACAGTAGCTGGTTTTCTAACCTAACTATCTAGGTGTGATCTTTTAATGACTGGAAAAGCCGATTTCACTAGCCATATGCAAATTTCCTGTGACCTGTCATCCTACGCATGTCATCTGTTGCCCCCTCTGCTTTTCCCTGTCTAAATAAAGCAAAACCTATGAAAGAAGGGCAAACTGCTCCCCTTCTTTTAGAGAAAAAAAAAAAAGAAAGACCGACTTGAAGATGCACTCACAGCACCCCATGAGCTTAGTACTGTACTCTTTGGTATCATAGTACATTATGAATTGCATTATTGTCATATAAATTTACTGTTAATGGCACGATTGTGTTCTCATCGGGTGGGTGGAGAGAGTCTGCACTCCAGCTGGAGCTATGCTCTCTGACCCCTTACCAACACTCATAAACATAGCAGCATAAAAAACATTGACTCTGTGTTACGGACAGTGCTTACTGTGTGTGGCGGCTTCATTTATTGTACCCTGGGGTCCCATACTTGTAAAGTTTAAGTCTATGGGATGAAGAAAGATTTTTTTATTGGTGATGCAGTTTGCTATTACATAATACTTGGCTTTCTGTTCTGTCTTCATTGATATTGCTCTTTGATATGATTGTCTAAACAAATTGGGTTCTAAAATGCAAGCCTGCCTGTCATTGGTATCCAGTGGTAACCTCAAAGTATGACTAATTTGGAACCTGCACGACAGGTGACTTTGGACAATGCAGGCCCGTGACTGGAGAAAGAGGTCAAGGTTAACGTGTGTGACTGGCGTGAAACTAGTGTAAGGTTTTCCAGTGAAATGTTTTTAAAGGATTGTTCACTTCCTGGGGTTTTGATATATATTTTAGTTTTTTCAGTTTCAGTATATGTTTTTGATTGGGCCAGCTTTGTAGTGGCTGCTATATGGGCATTCAGGGGTTCTTGGTCTAAAGCAATAAAATGCAAGTCGAGTAACTCACCAAGTCAGCTGGCCATCAGAAACTTCTATAAGTATGTAAAATATCCATTGTATATAAAAACCGTCTGGGCCAATAAAAAAGGTACACTAAACTAAAGTGATATCAAAAACAAGAGAAAGTGAACTATCCCTGTAAAGTTAGTCATATGCGACACTAGTATGTCACAGAAACGCGGAGCTCTAGCAGGTGTTTGAACTTGACTGAATTATGAAAGGAGAAATTGGTGAGCAGTGGTTTCTCTCCAGGGGTAACTACAGCCATGTGCTTCTGCTCTGTGTACAGTGGCCACTACTGTGCCTTCAGGGGACGTTTCAGTCTGCAAATTAAGAGCTTTTGTTCCTGTTTTCAACGTGTGTGTGTGTGTGTGTGTGTGTGTGTGTGTGTGTGTGTGTGTGTGTGTGTGTGTGTGTGTGTGTGTGTGTGTGTGTGTGTGTGTGTGTGTGTGTGTGTGTGTGTGTGTGTGTGTGTGTGTGTGTTACACTGAGTGAGACAGAGAGTCAGCTGGTCTGTGTACTATTCCTCTCTCCATAAAGCTGGGTGTGCCTCAGTACAGTATTACAGGCAGTCACAGTAAGGCTGTAATGGGGACGGTGCTGTTGAGAGCCTGTTTATCATGAGCCAGGGCAGATTACCCTGAGAGCGCTCCTCAGCTCTCTGCTCTGGGTTAATGGTGGGAGTGTGATTCTCTGATAAGACTGGCTCCTTGTGCCTCTCTTTGCCTTTCTCTTTCCCTGTTTGCTTTAGATAAATGCAGTGACAGTGAGAATTTCCAGGTAAACGGAGGTGTGCACATGTGTGTGTGTGTGTGTGTGTGTGTGTGTGTGTGTGTGTGTGTGGGGAGGGGGGGTGCGTTTACCCATTGGAATCATTAGTGCGATGAAGTTCCCATTGAAAAAGGGGACAAAAGCTTTTAAGTTCCCACATCCATACCTTTTTATTACATTAAAATGATTGAATCACATTTCTTTTTAAAAGCTAAGATCCATTCATATGCAGAGGTTATAGTATCGCTTCTAAGAGTACCTGGAAATAAGATATCAGGAGTCTTTTGATATCCTTTTATATAGAGTCATGATGGCATCACCTGTTTACCTGTGGAATACCTGTTTACCACAGAAGTTGTTTGAGAGAATGGCAAGAATGTGCAAGGCTGTTATCAAGGCAAAGGGTGGCTACTTTGAAGAATCTAAAATATGACTTTTTTTTAAAATTTGTTTAACACTTTTTTGGTCTTTAATTTGTTATCTCATAGTTTTGATGCCTTTGCTATTCCAAAATGTGGAAAACAGTAAAAAATAACGGAAAAGAACCTTCTATGAGTAGATGTGTCCAAACTTTTGACTGGTACTGTAGGAGCTGACTATCTGGGCAGTAAATAAAATGTGTAGTTAAGCCTGTGGTGACGGAGAAGCTGATATGAGCCCAGTGTGGAGCAGTAGTGCATTCAGTAAAGTCCTTTCCCTCATAAGGATATAGGCTTATACAGTTATTATGTAGTCGTTATGTTTGTCTGATCTCCCGTTTCCAACAGTCTCACGGCTGTGCTGTTTGGAAAGCGTGTGCTATGCTGGGCGACTTCGCCTCTGCTTTGTGCTGATAGCCACGATAAAAACCAGCTTCAGCCTGACATGTAAAACATGCAGCTTATCTATGGCGAATAGACGTTTCTCCTGAAGACTACTGAGGAGTGGAGTTAGCAGGAAGCAAACCAGAGGAGCACACATTTCTACTGTGTGGCTCCAGCACCTGTTTGGCAGCACTGGGATGTGTTCAGTGTTCAGCCCTGGGCACAGAGTTGTTTTGCTGAGTTGGTTACATGTTTTTGGTTTTGAGTTATAATAATAATGATAATGCCCTGCATTTATATAGCGCCTTTCTCACACTCAAAGCGCTTTACAATGATGAGGGGGAAACTCTCCTCAACCACCACTAATGTGTAGCACTCACCTGGGTGATGCAACGGCAGCCATTTTGTGCCAGAATGCTCACCACACATCAGCTGAGGTGGAGAGAGAGGGAACAATTTTTTATTTTTGAAATGTCGATACTGACGCTCCGTTTCCCTGTAACAGGCATGCACTCTCTCCCGTCTGTGCAGGGCTCTGTTTGACTGCTCTGTCTCTCCCGTCTGCGCAGTCCTCTGTTTGACTGCTCTGTCTCTCCCGTCTGCGCAGGCCTCTGTTTGACTGCTCTGTCTCTCCCGTCTGCGCAGGGCTCTGTCTCTCCCGTCTGCGCAGGGCTCTGTTTGACTGCTCTGTCTCTCCCGTCTGCGCAGGGCTCTGTTTGACTGCTCTGTCTCTCCCGTCTGCGCAGGGCTCTGTTTGACTGCTCTGTCTCTCCCGTCTGCGCAGGGCTCTGTTTGACTGCTCTGTCTCTCCCGTCTGCGCAGGGCTCTGTTTGACTGCTCTGTCTCTCCCATCTGCGCAGGGCTCTGTTTGACTGCTCTGTCTCTCCCGTCTGCGCAGGGCTCTGTTTGACTGCTCTGTCTCTCCCGTCTGCGCAGGGCTCTGTTTGACTGCTCTGTCTCTCCCGTCTGCGCAGGGCTCTGTTTGACTGCTCTGTCTCTCCCCTCTGCGCAGGGCTCTGTTTGACTGCTCTGTCTCTCCCGTCTGCGCAGGGCTCTGTTTGACTGCTCTGTCTCTCCCGTCTGCGCAGGGCTCTGTTTGACTGCTCTGTCTCTCCCGTCTGCGCAGGGCTCTGTTTGACTGCTCTGTCTCTCCCGTCTGCGCAGGGCTCTGTTTGACTGCTCTGTCTCTCCCGTCTGCGCAGGGCTCTGTTTGACTGCTCTGTCTCTCCCGTCTGCGCAGGGCTCTGTTTGACTGCTCTGTCTCTCCCGTCTGCGCAGGGCTCTGTTTGACTGCTCTGTCTCTCCCGTCTGCGCAGGGCTCTGTTTGACTGCTCTGTCTCTCCCGTCTGTGCAGGGCTCTGTTTGACTGCTCTGTCTCTCCCGTCTGCGCAGGGCTCTGTTTGACTGCTCTGTCTCTCCCGTCTGCGCAGGGCTCTGTTTGACTGCTCTGTCTCTCCCATCTGCGCAGGGCTCTGTTTGACTGCTCTGTCTCTCCCGTCTGCGCAGGGCTCTGTTTGACTGCTCTGTCTCTCCCGTCTGCGCAGGGCTCTGTTTGACTGCTCTGTCTCTCCCGTCTGCGCAGGGCTCTGTTTGACTGCTCTGTCTCTCCCCTCTGCGCAGGGCTCTGTTTGACTGCTCTGTCTCTCCCGTCTGCGCAGGGCTCTGTTTGACTGCTCTGTCTCTCCCGTCTGCGCAGGGCTCTGTTTGACTGCTCTGTCTCTCCCGTCTGCGCAGGGCTCTGTTTGACTGCTCTGTCTCTCCCGTCTGCGCAGGGCTCTGTTTGACTGCTCTGTCTCTCCCGTCTGCGCAGGGCTCTGTTTGACTGCTCTGTCTCTCCCGTCTGCGCAGGGCTCTGTTTGACTGCTCTGTCTCTCCCGTCTGTGCAGGGCTCTGTTTGACTGCTCTGTCTCTCCCGTCTGCGCAGGGCTCTGTTTGACTGCTCTGTCTCTCCCGTCTGCGCAGGGCTCTGTTTGACTGCTCTGTCTCTCCCGTCTGTGCAGGGCTCTGTTTGACTACGACAGGACCCGGGACAGCTGCCTGCCCAGCCAAGGCCTCAGCTTTTCCTACGGGGACATCCTGCACGTCATCAACGCCTCCGACGACGAGTGGTGGCAGGCCAGGCTGGTCACACCCCACGGGGAGAGCGAGCAGATCGGGGTGATCCCCAGCAAAAAGAGGTACCAGTCACACCCGCGCTCCGCACCACAGGTACTCCTTCCTGTCCTAGGCTTAAAATTGAACAATCAAATCAGCCGCAAAAATCCAGACGAGGTGAATTGTTTAATCGGCTACTTTTATTGTTCAGTTAAGTCCAAGGGCGGGAATGAGTACCACTGTGATAATGTGGTTTTGTGTTAAGGAGCAGAGCAAATCTGCAAGTCAAGTTTTTTTAAATTTTTTTTAAACATATTTATCCGGTATGTGGATGACAAAAATCACATTTAAAAAAATCCTTGGGGTGTTGTCAGTTTAGTCGTACTCCCAACCCTGCGCTTGATCTTTGCTCCTCTGTAGGGTGGAGAAGAAAGAGCGTGCAAGGTTAAAAACAGTCAAGTTCCACGCCAGGACAGGCATGATAGAGTCCAACAGGGTGAGTGTGTTTCTGCTCCCCCCACCCCACACCCCACACCCCACACGCTCTGTGGAAGCTGACCCCAGCCCCCACCCCACACCCCACACGCTCTGTGGAAGCTGACCCCAGCCCCCACCCCCCACCCCACACGCTCTGTGGAAGCTGACCCCAGCCCCCAGCCCCCACCCCACACGCTCTGTGGAAGCTGACCCCAGCCCCCACCCCCTACCCCCCACCCCACACCGCACACGCTCTGTGGAAGCTGACCCCAGCCCCCACCCCCCACCCCACACGCTCTGTGGAAGCTGACCCCAGCCCCCACCCCCCACCCCCCACCCCCACACGCTCTGTGGAAGCTGACCCCAGCCCCCACCCCACACGCTCTGTGGAAGCTGACCCCAGCCCCCACCCCACACCCCACACGCTCTGGAAGCTGACCCCAGCCCCCACCCCACACCCCACACGCTCTGTGGAAGGTGACCCCAGCCCCCACCCCCCAGGTTTGGGAGGGGTAACCTGCATGCTGTGCTCTGTGACGGTGCTGCTGCTGTGTGTGAGAGAGAGATGGACCCATCATTTCAACCTGGCTGAGAAGGACATGCCATTAACCGCTCTCTGTTCTGACTCCTTTCTACTGGTCTCAACAGCGCGCTATTAAAACCCAAAAGCCATTTACTGAACTAATTTCTTTTACAATTTCACAAGGTTCTGGTGAGGAAGAACTTTTCCCTCTTTTAAATTCTGATGAGATTCAAATCAAATCATCATGTAATGTTTTCAAGAGCATATCCCTCTTGCCGACGTGGGCCTCGTGTCTGCACGACCTGTCTGCAATTTACTGCTTAGAAGCCTGAGCAGACAATAGAATTCTAATGATGGAGAGCTTTGTACAAATTTAATTGAAGTGTGGGTGTCTTCATGCATTTCATTAATTTACATTCATTTCCTTTACTGTTTTTTGCCATGACCATGATTTCATTGTTGTAATTGATTTCTCAGTTTATTTTGTGTTTTTGTGTTTTTAAGTTGTGTTTGTGTTGCGTGTGTTCTGTGCATTTCATTGAAACCCATTCTGTTTTTCTTTTGTTTCACCCCCATCTGTGCATCTCCCAGCAGTCAGTCAAAGTAAAGCGTAAAAAGAGCTTCAACCTCTCGCGCAAGTTCCCCTTTTACAAGAGCAAGGAGAATATTGTGCAGGAGTGTGTGGAGTCAGAACGTAAGTACCAGCGCGTGACGAGAGGGTGTTTTTTTTTCTTTAACACGCACTGTTCTCTCGTTTGGTTCCTTCTCCTCTCACCTCCGCCGCTGCTGACCTCCACCTTCCCATCAGCCCCGGGACTCAGAGTCCAGGGTGCACGGTGTCGGCCTTCTCTGGGGGGGCACTGCTGGTGTGCTGCTGGACTAACACCGGGCCTCTGTGCTCACGCTTAACTCACCATTCAAAGGCTTTTTGGACTCTTTCATCTAGCAAATTTAACACTGGATTGCAAATTGTGTACATAGCCAGAAACCCCCCCATTCTCCCCCCCACGCGCACACACAGTGCCTGAAGCATCCTCACACACACAGACACACAGAGTGCAGAAGCATCCTCACGCACGCGCACACACACACACACACACACACACACATACACACATACACACACACACACACACACACATACACACACACACTGTGTGAACTCTGAATCTCGCTAAGAGGCTGAGAACACTGTACCAGTGCTGCTGCTAATTCCTAATCCCTTTGTTGACCAGAGCGCTGCTTTTGAAGGGGGCAGGGGGGTCTTCAAAGAGCCGTGGCCAGCAAGCGGGCGAGCGAGCACAGCATAACGGTGTTACGTCCACTCCGTGAGAGGGCCCTGCACACCCTCTCTCTCTCTCTCTCCCTCTCTGTCTCTCTCTCTCTCTCTCCGCACACCCTGTCCAGCTCTCACTAACCTCTCTTCTTCCTGTCTGCTTTTCTTCTCTTTTCCTTTCCTGCTCTCACCTGTCGGGACACTCAGGACTTCCCAGGGTTAAGCGATGACTTTTATGGATCAAAGAGTTTGAGTAAGTGTGTGGTTCTCTTGTCACGCAGCCAGTCTCTCCCCCCCCCCCAACCCCCCCCCCCCCCCCCCCAAACCCAGAGCAGGACGCCCCAGTGAGACCTGTGTTCCACTGACCGCACCCCTCTCACGGCCCGCAATCCCCTGGGGATTGGTCTGTTAAAAGCTGATGGGTCCTTGCATGATGAGACAGGCCTGAGGGAACAGAAGCCTGTCAGTATGGCTCTGTAGGATCAGGGTCTGATGCCCCGTACTCTGTTCATGGATTGAGGGGCGGGCTGAGGGAATGAGTCTCTACGGTTGGCTGTTTTCTTTGGCACATGTGGCCTGTATCTCTATCAGTCCCTGCAGAGACGAGCCCTTCTGCCGGAAACACTGGGCCGTGTGGAAGGTCAGCGGGGACATTGTAAAAGGAAACACTTAATTTCCTATTACTGCCACCTCTAACCACTTCCACACACTGGTTACACTACCGCAGGGCTGTCTCTCTGTTATATTAAACAGCAGCTCCTAGACATTTTCTTTGTTTTTTGCATTTTACCCCCCCCCCCCCCCCCCCCCCAAAAAAAAAAAAGACCAAGGACAATAACTGTGGCAGGGGAGCAGTTATTTCTCCTTTTCATGCAACAGAACTGGTGGATTTCTGGTTTTAAAAAGACAAGGAAATCCCTGCATGTGATTCTGATGGAATTGTTGTTGTGGAAGTGTCCCCTAACCTTAGTTTCTCCCCCTCTCAGAATGCCTGACATCCAACACAAGCGACAGTGAAAGCAGCTCCAGTAAGTCACCCTCCCTCACCGATACAGGAAGTGAAATCACCTCATTCCTCAATCCAGGCCTCATATTCATAAAGATCTAGCCTTCGTTTTACCTATTGACTCATAATGGACATGGTCAGGATGGAAATGACAGAGAACTCCTAGATCAGCCCTCTTACTATTAGCCGCTTTAAGAATAGGGCCACATTAACTATTTTAGGATCAGTTTGGCGATTTAACCTGTAGAGCCCTGGTGTTCAAATCATGGTCCTTGAGGTCTGAGAACTGCTGGTTTTCTACCCTCCCTTTACTTGGAGTAGCCCTAATTGTTCAGTAAATTACCTGGGATAAAGAAAACCAGGGCTGGATTTGGATTTGAGGTCCAGGTTTGAATATCCATGCTGTAGAGCAGGGGTGTCAAGATCCGGTCCTGGAGGGCCGCAGTGTCTGCTGGTTTTTGGTGCGTTTAAGCACAAGTGATTAATTTAAGTCACTAATTGGCTAAGAAGTCCACACACCTTGTTCTCAATGCTTTAACTGGGTGCTGATTGAAAGGAAACCACAAATACCTGTAGACACTGCGGCCCTCCAGGACTGGAGTTTGACACCCCTGCTGTAGAGGATAAGGTTGGTACTATTGGCTGCTTTAAGAATAGGACCCCAGGCACGCTAACTATTCTACGATCAGTTTAGCATGTTAGCCTTTAGAGGATAAGGTTAGAATATGGCCTCGGGAAGACTGATCCTAGATCAGCAGCACTACTCTGAGATGCTTTATGAATACGGACTAGGGTTGCAAAATTCTGGGATTATTCAAGTGTAAACTTTCCATGGGAATTAACGGGAATATATGGGAATAAACAGGAATAAACTGGAAATGTTGGCGTTATTTGTACTAGCTGTATTTACCTTGTCATAAGCAGACATCCATTCAAACGTTTGTGAGTAGTACTTTAATGGATTCTTTCTTTGAAGAAAAAACATGAATGTTGAAAAAAAAGAAATGTATTTCCTAACCCCCTCCCCCAAAAAAATGGATTCAAAATGGATGTAGTCCTTGGATTCAAATGCAGTAGTGTGGCCTCAATAGCCTTGCTGTAGTGTGCAGGTTGCCGGGAATTATTTCTGCATGTGATGGAAGAATCCACAGTGCATGCAGAGGGCCCTGCAGTAGTGTGCAGGATGCTAGGAATTATCTGTGCATGTGATAAAAGAATGCACTGCACATGTAATAGAGTACTCAAGTAAGCACGTCAGACGTGGGCGGAGTTTGGTTTTTTGGTTTTCCCTATGACGATAGAACGGACTTCGAAGACTATCGAAAATTTCTTGAAATCTGATTTATAGAATGAGCCGAAACGTTCCTGGTAGGGTTGCAAATTCTAAGGAATTTCCTTGATCGATAGTCGTTAACGTTAATGAACAATTAATCGATCAATCGATAACAAAACAGCTAAAAATAGCTTATGACATAGAAAATACAAAATGCATGTTTTTTTCCTCAATCAAAGCTTTATTGAAACATTTGAGAAATACGCCTGTTTCATAGCATAACACAAATATAATTATGAACGCTGTTTTGTTTAAGTATGATATTTTAATAAGGCACGGGAAATTGCGCTCACTCTTCCGAGGCGTATCAGTGACTAACACGTACGTCTATGACATATACAAAAATAAGATGAGCCTTAATTAAAAACTTAAATTTGCAAAATGATTATGAAATAGATAAAGATAAATAACGTTTTTGAAAACTATAATAGGTTCCCTCTTGAAATGAGAAAGCTACGACAGCTCAGGCCTCAGTTTAAAACTTAAACTGCATAAGTGCAGTAAATACCTAGGCCTGCTGATTTTTATTTAAGAATATAAACATGTTTACGTTATCAGGGGTGAGTCGTGTGCGCAGTCGGTTTACAGCGAGACCAGCTTCTGAAAATACGTGTTCCGATGGGACCGATAAGTAGCGTGCTTCATGGTCGAGTGAGTCTTCTTCTGTATAAAGTTAATAGCATGTTCAGTGTTTCCCCTACCATTATCTTGGCCGGGCGGATATATATTATATTATATAATATATAATCTTTTTTTAATTTTTTTTATGTAGCTGCAATAATTATTTCCCTTACCGCAGAATGCTGGAATGATTACAATGGCAGCGCTGATATTATAAGGGTGTAATTATAGTTTCCGCCTCTACGCAAAATGGCGCACTTTCGTCCGTTTCGCTATCTGACCAGAACTCTTACATTTTAGTGTAGCGTAAAAGCTAATACTGCACAGTCGCGGATCTATGGGTGGGCCTGGGTGGGCAAGCTGTCAATCTGGCCCCTTATGTTTAACTTAATGATTGCATTTCACCAACAGCTCCCATTGACACAATTAAGATGAGACCGCAAATAGTTCAATTTGATCGTTAAATTTGAAATGGTCGATCGATCAAATTATTAACGGCAATTAATCGATCAACGATTAATCGTTAACACCCCTAGTTCCTGGATTGTCCTGTGTGGTATACGGATATAGAGCATACATTGCATTTTTATTTTTTAAAGTAATGATTAATGATTTGTAGTCCAGTTTGTAGTCCACTTTAACCCCTTGGTGCAGATGGCAAATTTGGTCTATTTAGGGGGTGCTCTGTTTAAGGCTTTATAACTCTTGGTGTGAGCATCACATAAACTTGGTAAATGGCTTAAATTAAATGAGACCGGTGTACCATTTACAATACAAACTTAGATTTGTTTATTTTCATAATTGAAGTCAAAATAAAGTGCCACAAATGCAAAGAAACTTTGGAAAAATTTAACAAAAAATTGTTTTTCTTTAGTTTGCAACAAAATACTAAGAGCTACATAAGTAAAATCGGTAATATATATACATTTCCTGGATCATAAACTCCATGTCCACACGTTTTGCAAAATCTGAGGATGATATGCAGAACTACTAAAGGTCTATGGTGCAAAATATAGGCAGTGTGCCCTGTTATCCATTAGTGTCTCCAAATCTATCCAAATGGCTAAATTGTGCACTGCTCTAAATAAAAAAAAATAATGCTATATTTAACTACAAATCAACAGTTTTGGCTCATAAAACTCACTTTTGCATAATTTTCAAGTGGGAATTACTATATTTTCATCAGTAGATATCTATGGGTCCAAAACCCCTATGCAAAACATGTCATAAAATGAATAAAATTAGTTTTGTCCATTATAAAGCATATACATTTGCTCCTTCTGATGGCTTAAAGGATAAGTTCGCTATTTTGGATCTTGGACCCTATTTGCGGTCTGTCTTCCATGAACCTGACACATTGAGTCCATATTTTCGCTGATCGGTCCAGTATTGAGCTAGCTAGATTTCCTGTAGGCTCTCACTGGGCTACAATAGAAGTCAACGGGGCAATTAGAAATGTTATGGAAAAACAACGATAAATGTGCTTTTATAGCTCAGTGTGTATTCTTACGGTCTCAGTATGCTCTCCTGTGAAATTTAGGCTATCGCAAACGCAAACCGAACGTTGAAACAGTTCCATTTGAAACAGAACTATTTCTCCGACCGCACTACCTCGCACTGTAAACTTCCGCAGTCTAGCTACGTAGAGAGGCCGCTTGAAAAGCAGTTGATCACAAATCCTGACCTCCCGTTGGAGTTTACTAGCTAGTAGCCTACAGCAGAACTATTTGTAAAGCAGTGTTTGTAATCATCATTTGTAATAATTTACATTACCTGCGCAACTTCAGCCTCTCTCTTCTCTTGCTCTCTTATCATCCATCTCTTGTAGTTCCGTGTCAGTGTATTCTGGCTCAAATCTGTAGCCAGTAACGTCAAAGTCAAAATCGAAGTCTTCGTAATCATTATAGTCATCCATCATCCAAGTTTTTTTGTGGAAATTGTAGCCTACGTTGCTGCAGGTAAACAAACGCAGACTGCTCACATAGATAGTTTCGTAAACGGCCGGCACACCTTCCCGCTCCCCCACCCCCGACACATAGTACTCCGCGGGAGCAGCGAAAACAAGCAACAGAGAAATGCTTACTTCCAAGCCATGCCCAAGCACGTAAAAATGTTCGGATTGAGATACATTTCACGAGAGCATACTGAGACCGGTAACAATACACCCTGAGCTTCCCGTCTCATTTATTGTACATGAAAGCACATTTATCGTTGTTTTTCCATAACATTTCTAATTGCCCCGTTGACTTCTATTGTAGCCCAGTGAGAGCCTACAGGAAATCTGTAGATAGCTCAATACTGGACCGATCAGCGAAAATATGGACTCAATGTGTCAGGTTCATGGAAGACAGACCGCAAATAGGGTCCAAGGTCCAAAATAGCGAACTTATCCTTTAAGATAAACATTGATATCACAGTGTTACATACACCTACATATGTTGCCTAATCATTTACTCTTCTACCTCAATAAAACATCACTTTTCCCTGTACTCTACAGTATGTATACTTTTGTCCTGGGATTGCATTTTTCTGTAGTTTTTTTATTTTTTAAACATTTTTTTAATGTTCCTATTCATAATGACTCCAAGGAAAATTTTACCTTAATCTACCACATATTAACGCACAGTAAATTGGAATGAGCATTTGTCATGCCCTAAGAGACAAGTATATACGCCATAGCCTATATTATGTACGATATCCGTATTCGGCAGAAATCGTCTACCAATAAAGTTTGTGATTTCCACTAATAGTTTGGCTGCAGTACCAACAAATGTCTCAGTTGAGCAAAATGGTCCTGCCGGCGTCACCTTCTACGCAAAGGAGTTAACGGACTACATATCCATTACTGCAACACAGGCGGTTCTTGACCAATCGGATATCATCATCTCGTCTGGACGTTTTTAGCAGTGCATACCACCTTGCAAATTCGGCCATTTTACTTCATTGAACCGTCCGGACGGAATTATGGGACGTCGAGTTTTTAAACAGTGCCAGCGCTGGTTCACAAAAAAATACTAAAACGTAAAATATACTCAAAGTTGGTCCAGAAAAATGACATATTTTGTTATATTGAACAATCCAGGAAATTGATGGTAAGACATAATCACTAGAAATTGTTTAAAAGTAAATTTTAGTTAATGTCTATGGTCTAAATCAGGGGTTCCCAAACCGGTCCTGGGGGCCCCCCTGTGTATGCTGGTTTTCGTTGCAACCACAGTTGCAATCCCAGAATTTTAAGAAGCTGTTAATTTTTCTTAATTAGGTGCTTGTCATGTTTGGAGGAATTATTCACCCTCTTAAGCCACATTATATCGGAAATAGCTATGCATGCCATGTAGAACAAACACCCAAATGAATGTGGCGTAGTCACTTGAGTACTCTATGGAAGAATGCACAGTGCAGAGTTGAAACTCAACAGAATTCACATTAAATTGGTTTGTTTTAACCAAAGCATGCTGCAAGATCTAAAATTGCAGTTGTGTATTTTCCAACTAAATTTAAGTTCCATGTTATAGGCTAACTTTTGCAACAAAAAAAAATTGGTCAAAATTCCCAAGCTTACCTTCCCATGGTAAATTTCCGTAAAGTTTCCACCCCTTTGCAACCCTAATATGGACACAGGCCACTTTATGTTCCTGTACTATCTTCACATGGTTGTGCTGTCCATCTAGTGAGAGAAATGGTTGCAGCTGCATCTCACAGCCTGCTGACTGACAGCATGTACAGCCCTTAGTTTGTTAAGCACTTTGTAACTGTGTTTTGATGAGTGCTATAGAAATAAAGTTGTTATTGTTATTATTATTAGTGGAGTTTAACCTTCAGCATCAGAAAGCACTGCTGATATTTCTCTTTTCCCCTCTTTATTCCAGAGGGCCAGGAAGACACAATCCTGTCATACGAGCCTGTGATTCGACAGGAGAGTAAGTTTTTGCTCCATTTCAACAGTAGCAGCAGATCTGTTAGAAGCCACAGGTAGTCTCTGGCATCTGCTGTGGTTCAGTTTTTGCGCAACAGTGTTTTTGACGTGTTTGTTTCTGCTGTTCTTATTGTTTTTTCCTCTGCAGTCCATTACACAAGACCTGTGATCATCTTGGGGCCAATGAAGGACAGAGTAAATGATGACCTCATCTCGGAGTTCCCTCACAAGTTTGGGTCCTGCGTACCGCGTAAGTGATCCGGCAGCCTCTCGTGTCGTAATTTCAGCTGCGATAAAATAACAGGGTGTCCGCGGGTCATTAAAAAGTCTTAAAGTCTTAAATTCATATTTATAAAAAAAGGCCTTAAAATGTATTAAATTGTATTAAATTCGCTTTTGAAAGGTCTTAAATATTTTTTGAGGCGATGTGTTCCCAATCTCACTATACGGTGTGATTGAGTTTTGCCAAATGATAAACTGAAAGAAAACCAAATACGATAGAAATTACGCAAGGATCCTTTTTAGGTGAAGTCACGTGAACGCAGAGTTCACGGGTGCTTCTACGTTACCAAGCAACCTAAACTGTTCCACAGTAGTAGGCTACTGTCAGTAGGAGCGATTCTGACAAGATGACTTTCTGCTAAATTTCTGCTTCGGATTCAGTCAAGGGAGGTAACAATCTAAGTTCTATGTAATAGCCAAGCTAGCAAACTAACGGATTCATGGGTAAATGCAAGTTTAACGATAAATGGCTTGAGAAAAGCGAATACTCAACATGGTTAAAACCCGTGCCCGGTAATGTCTTCGAAGCCCGATGCAGTATATGTCGCAAATGTTTCAAGCTTGGTACAATGGGATTCAGGGCGGTAGAATCCCATATGCAAAGCGAGAAGCAGAAACAATATTCAAGAGCACGCCAGCAGACTCCAATTGCTCCGTTCTGCACAATTATACGATCCCAGATTTATGCGTTTTAAACCAATTTCGGTACTTTCCTGTTCTTTATCCTGCTCTTAGTCTTTTAATGTTTATTTGTTACAGGGATCACTCATTGGCAGCTGAAGGTAGTGGCGATTCTTTTTTTATTGTATAGCTGATTATCTCGCGAAATTCGTCTGTCTGCAAAGCTATTTTTCATTGACCGCGCAGTTTATTTTAGCTGTTTTGGCGCCATGAACGGGTTTTCTTTGCAGCGCTTATTTGCAGCTACAGCCCACACTCGTGTTACCGCAAATTCGAACATCTCTTCTTGTATTTGCCCTGTCAAGTCAGGATTGAACTGACCACAGTGTGTACGTGTACAGTCCTTACACACCAATAACCACTTTCCTGGGATGAAGGAGAATTATTCTTCATTGTCCAAAGAAGGGCATAATTTCTTCCGTGCCATTTGATGTTTGAGGGCAATAATGTAGCCTAGGCCTAGCGATTGATTCATTATACGGGAGCACTTCCTTTAACAGTGTGACCTTTAGGACAGAGAGTGGGTTTATAAAATGCTTGCTTTGTTGTCTAATGGTTTAATATCTATTTTCAGCTTCATATTATATTCATATATCCAACCCCCGCCCAGTCACCATAGCTAGCTACATAGCTAGAGGTAACGTTACTTACAGGTCCAACAGAAAACACGCAAACTCCACATCGCTCTTCATCCCCTTGCTGAACTTCAGCTGTTGCCATCGAGGAAAAGCAATTCCGAGTCTGGTTTTTGAACGAGCCCTGTCGGCTTGTCATTTCACTTCACTGAGCTTCTTCACCTCCGCCATTGCAGTAGCTATCTAGCTAAAAACCCTCCGCTGAAACCTGATCCCACCCCACAGGCTCTGTAGCCACACCCACCCCTATTTCACTGTAATAAACATTTGGACAAATGTCCTTAAACTCAAGTAATTAGTGTCGTTTTGCCTCAATGTTGATTTAGAACTGCATTCATCAAAAGTTTGACCTCGATGTAAATTAATTGTAAATCTAATCTACACATTTATGTTCCCATTTACGATCAAATGTGTACTTGAATGAGGCCCAATGGGTGCTGTTTTCAGGCTCTTACTCCAGTGCGCTGTGCACTAAGACAGGTGGTGTGGTGAAAATATGGCATGGAATTGAATGCAGTACACATGCAGTAGACACAGAGTATTCCATTCCATTACACATTTTTGCCACACCGCCTGTCTTAGCACACTGGAGTAAGAGCCTGAAAATATCGCCCATTGTCTTCTCCAGTTAGGCGTACTGCTCCCTTTCAAGAGCATCCGGTGGTTTGTGGAATACCAGAACCACTTCTGCTAACTTAATTCTTGACAATATTACATACTCTGTTGCGAAGAGTGTATCTTTCACTTTTCATGCTTATTTTTGTTGCAAGTTTGGTCTTAAATTTCATTCTATTAACTTCTTGATACCTGCAGACACCCTGAATAAGTGATGCAAGGAGAGCTGTAACTAAGGATGTGTTTTACTCGCTGCTTTCTATTGGGCATCTCCTCAGTCGTGCGTATGCATGCACTCTGATGTAGTCCATTCCACCCATGCTACCTGAGCACTAACCCCGCTCCCTGCCGAATAAACTCCCACAACCCTGAATTTAGAGTGACACTGGATTAGTCCTGTGTTGTTGTGAACAGGGTGTGAAATTAATACCAGCCACCTGCCAAATGCTGGTAAAATGTGGATTGTGGCTGGTAAGATTTTCTACTCTAGCAGCCACTTTGGCAGGTAACCAATCAGGTTGCGTTATATTGTAAAAGTTAATGTGGCTGGTAAAATGTTTCAAATGACTGGTGATTTTTAGAATCCACAGTCCACTCTGGCCAGTGGGTGAAAAAGTAAAGTTCATGCCCTGATTGTGACCCTCCCTCTCTGTGCAGATACGACCCGGCCCAGACGGGAGAATGAGATGGACGGGCAGGACTACCACTTTGTGGGCTCACGGGAGCAGATGGAAAAAGACATCCAGGACAACAAATTCATTGAGGCCGGCCAGTTCAACGAGAACCTCTATGGGACCAGCGTCCTGTCAGTCAGAGCCGTGGCTGAGAGGGTATGGGCTGATTGTGCTTTGTTAGTAGCCTGGTGCAGGTGTGCGAACAGTGTTACTGCTTACAGATCAATTCTTTCTACAAATCTTGGATTTCCTATTAATGTTTCATTACCCTCCTTTTTAAGTATTGTGTGTGTGATTGTGGCAGCGTTTGTGTGTTTGTGCCAGTGGTTGTGTGTTTGTGCCAGTGGTTGTATGTTTGTGTCAGTGTGTGCGTGTGTGTTTGTGCCAGTGCGTGTGTGTTTGTGCCAGTGCGTGTGTGTTTGCGCCAGTGCGTGTGTGTCAACGCTTGTACAGTTGTGTTAAAAAAAATAGCAGTACAACATCAGTAACCTGATGAACCACTGTTATTAGTAGTAGTGATATTTCTGCATGGCAAATAATTTACTTGTAGATGTAGTAATGTAATAGAAAAACAACAGACCAACTGTCATGACATGCACGCTGCTTGTTCTGAGTAATTTACTCATTCGTTGAAAGGGGCGTGTTCAAAATAATAGCAGTGTGGAGTTTAATTAGAGAATTCATTCATTCTGTGAAAAAACAGGTGTCATTAATTGTCCTTTATTAAGGAAGAAGGGAAGCAAATGTTTCACACATTGTTATAAAATATATTTCCTTCTTAATTGCTAAGTAAAATGGGCCGTTCCAAACATTGTTCGGAGGAACAACGTAATTTGATTAAAAAGTTGATCGGAGAGGGGAAAACGTATAAAGAAGTGCAGCAAATTATAGGATGCTCAGCTAAAATGATCTCAAATGCTTTAAAATGGCAACAAAAACCCCAAAGATTGTCAAAATGGCAAAGATTCAGCCAATCATCACCTCCAGAAAGATCAAAGATGATCTAAAATTACCTGTAAGTGCTGTTACAGTCAGAAGACGTTTGATCGAAGCTAAGCTATCAGCAAGAAGCCCCCGTAAAGCACCATTGTTGAAAAAACGGCATGTGCAGAATCGGTTCAAATTTGCCAAGGAACACATTGATTGGCCCAAAGAGAAATGGCATAACATTCTGTGGACTGATGAGAGTAAAATTGTTCCTTTCGGGTCTTCGACTGTCGTCGACAGTACGTCAGACGACCCCCGGGTACTGAATTCAAGCCACAGTACACTGTGAAGACAGTGAAGCATGGTGGCGCAAAAATCATGGTATGGGGATGTTTTTCATACTACGGTGTTGGGCCTATTTATCGTATACCAGGGATCATGGATCAGTTTGAATACATCAAAATACTTGAAGAGATTATGTTGCCGTATGCCGAAGAGGAAATGCCCCTGAAATGGGTGTTTCAACAAGAAAACGACCCCAAACACATGAGTAAGCGAGCAACATTTTGGTTCCAGACAAAAAGGATTGAGGTAATGGAGTGGCCAGCTCAATCCCCTGACCTCAACCCCATTGAAAACTTGTGGGGTGACATTAAAAATGCAGTTTCTGAAGCAAAACCCAAAAATTCACAGGAACTGTGGAATGTAGTTCATTCATTCTGGGCTGAAATACCTGTTTCTAGGTGCCAGAAGTTGGTTGACTCGATGCAACGCAGATGTGCAGCAGTTATCAAAAACAATGGTTATGCAACTAAATATTAGTTCAGTAATTTAAAGTGAAGTTAAATCTTGAAAAATTTCTTCAGTTTATACAGTAAGTGTTTGAAGAGAAAAATGTCGACACTGCTATTTTTTTGAATACACTGCTATTCCTTTTCTTTGCTCCCTGTAAAAGAATAACACAAACTTAATAACATTTGTTAATGCTTTGATTTGGAATTGAATGTGTAATGTTTCCACTACATTTGAAATATGGAACTAAAAGCTATTAAAAAATATTTGCACTTTATTCACTTTTTTTAACTCACTGCTATTTATTTGAACACAACTGTATGTTTGTAGCATGTGTGTGTTTGTGCCAGTATGTGTGTGTTTGTAGCACGTGTGTGTTTGTGTCAGTTTTGCGTGCGTGTGCAACATATTCAGACAGTATCAGTCCAGAGCATGAGAGGAAGGAACAGTGTGAAGGTGCTGTTTGGAGTGACTGCCTGTATCTCCACTCTGCTCCTGTTACAGGGTAAACACTGTATCCTGGACGTGTCTGGGAATGCCATAAAGCGATTGCAACAAGCACAACTTTACTCAATCGCCATTTTCATCAAGCCAAAATCTGTTGAAGCTCTAATGTAAGTTCCACACAGTCTGGATTTTGGAGAATAAAGTGTGCACTGATAATTACATGGGTCTCTTAAAACAGGAAATATGCTTAATTTTGTATACAAATGAATGTTCTATACCTCAAAATATGTGGAGTGAAGGGGGTTGAAAATGCCTGTTTTTCTAACTCCGTAAAACAAGAACAGAATTTTCGATTTCTGATTTCACAAAATGTCTATGGAATAAAATACAGCAAGCATTCCACTCTCTGTGTTTGTAGGGAAATGAATAAGCGGCAGACATATGAGCAAGCCAATAAAGTGTTTGACAAGGCAATGAAGCTGGAACAGGAGTTTGGCGAATACTTCACAGGTAAATATGTGATTCACGTTCATTACACCTTCTACAGAACCAAATAAAAAAAATCTTGGGTTTTACATTTGCACTTTCACACACTTGTTTAACCCCTTGGCGCAGATGGCAAATTTGGTCAATTCTCACCTATTTATAGGGGGTGCTCTGTTTAAGGCTTTATAACTCCAGGTGTGAGCATCACATAAACTTAGTAAATGGCTTAAATGAAACAAGACAGCTGTACCATTTACAATACATTAGATTTGTTTATTTTAATTTTATTAATTTGTATTTTATTTTATTTTCATAATTTAAGTCAAAATAAAGTGCCACAAATGCAAAGAAACTTTGGAAAAATGCAAAAAAAAAATTTCTTTCTTTAGTTTGCAACAAAATACTGAGAGCTACATAAGTGAAACTGGTAATATATACACTGCCTGGCCAAAAAAAAAGTCGCCGTTGCACCCGTCATGCATAGTGCCCACTGTACAAGCCTCTGGAGGCAGTGTTATGATCTGGGGTTGCTTCAATTGGTCAGGTCTAGGCTCAGCAACGTTATGCAGCAATAAAATGAAGTCAGCTGAGTACCTGAATGTACTGAATGACCAGGTTATCCCATCAATGGGCATATTCCAGGATGACAATGCCAAGATTCATCAGGCTCAAATTGTGAAAGAGTGGTTCAGGGAGCATGAGGAATCATTTTCACACATGAATTGGCCACCAGAGTCCTGACCGTAACCCCATTGAAAGTCTTTGGGATGTGCTGGAGAAGACTTTATGGAGTGGTTAGACTCTCCCGTCATCAATACAAGATCTCGGCCAAAAATTAATGCAACTCTGGACGGAAATAAATGTTGAGATGTTGCATAAGGTTGTCGAAACAATGCCACGACGAATGCGCGCCGTAATCAAAGCTATAAGGCGATCCAACGAAATATTAGAGTGTGCGACTTTTGTTTTGGCCAGGCAGTGTATATACATTTCTTGGATCATAAACTCCATGTCCACGAGTGTCTCCAAATCTATCCAAATGGCTACATTGTGCGCTGCTATAAATAAAAGAAATTATGATATATTTAACTACAAATCAACAGTTTTGGCTCATAAAACTCACCTTTGCATAATTTTCAAGTGGGAATTACTCTGTCTTCATCAGTATAGGGGGGTATATATCTATGGGTCCAAAACCCCTATGCAAAACATGTCATAAAATTAATTTAAAAAAATTTTGTCCATTATGAAGCATATACAGTGCATCCGGAAAGTATTCACAGCGCTTCACTTTTTCCACATTTTGTTCTGTTACAGCCTTATTCCAAAATTGATTAAATTCATTTTTTCCCTCAAAATTCTACACACAACACCCCATAATGACAATGTGAAAAAAGTTTTTTTTGAGATTTTTGCAAATTTATTAAAAATAAAAAAATAAAATTTCTCATTTACATAAATATTCATACCCTTTGCTTTAACGTATTTTTAAAGTATCATATTTCATATTTGGTCGCATATCCTTTACATGCTGTTACTTCCTGAAGTCTGTGACCATCAACATCAAAAAACTGTCGATATCTTATTTTCAGGTACTGTTACAAGCGATACTATAACCTCTCTGCATTTGAATGGATCTCTATGGAAATTGGGGGGTGAGACTAGATTCAGCTGTAAATTACACTGGTACAGTATGGAACACATGGCTGGCTAAATGGCTGTAAGTTATCAAGGGTCTGAGCTATCAAACGAGCCCCAAACCATCACTCTGTTCCCAGATATGGAGTAGATGTGGATGGATCACTGCAAGGGTTATTTCTCCGGACTCATTTTCCTATAGAACTCTATGGGGAAAAAAGTCAGGAGAAACAACCCTTAAAGTGAATACTTTCCGGATGCACTGTACATTTGTTCCTTCTGGTGGTTTAAGATGAAATATTGATATCACAGTGTTACATACACCTAAATATGTTGCCTAATCATTCACTCTTGTACCTTGTAACTTGAAGGGTTTCTTCTTCTGACTTATTTTTTCATAAAGTTCAATAGGAAAATTTGTCAGGAGAAACAACCCTTAAAGTGATCCATCCATATCTACTGCATACAGTCAAGCCGGAAAGTCTGAACACCCCTTTCACCTTCTCCACGTTTTATTACGTTACAGACTTATACTACAATAGATTGAGTTCATTTTTTGCCTCAAACATCTACACACAATAGCCAATAATGACGAAGTGAAAACAGGTTTTTAGAAAATATGCAATTTTATTTTACTGACAAAAATAGGTTATTTAGGGGTTACATATCTATACACACCCTTAGCCTAATACTTGGTTGCTGCACCTTTGGCAGCGATTACAGCTTCAAGGCGTCTTGGGAAAGAAGCTACGAGCTTGGCACACTTGTTTCTGGACATTTTTGCCCATTCCTCTTGGCATATCCTTGCAAGCTCCGTCAGGTTGGATGGGGAGCGTCGGTACACAGCCATTTTCAGCTCTTTCCACAGATGTTCAATTGGATTCAGGTCTGGGCTCTGGCTGGGCCACTCAAGGACATGCACAGACTTTCTCTGAAGCCACTCCTTTGTTCTCTTGGCTGTGTGCTTCGGGTCGTTGTCATGTTGGAAGGTAAACCTTCGCCCCAGTCTGAGGTCCAGAGCGCTCTGGAGGACGTTTTCTTCAAGGATCTCGGTGTACTTAGCTGCATTCATCTTTCCCTCTATCAGGACTAGTCGCCCCGTTCCCGCTGCTGAAAAACATCCCCACATCATGATGCTGCCACCGCCATGCTTCACTGTAGGGATGGTATTAGCCAGGTGATGAGCGGTGCCTGGTTTCCTCCAGACGTGACGCTTGGTATTCAGGCCAAAACGTTCAATTTTGGTTTCATCAGACCAGAGTATCTTGATTCTCATGGTTTGAGAGTCCTCTAGGTGCCTTTTGGCAAACTCCAAGCGGGCTGTGATGTGCCTTTTACTAAGGCGGGGCTTCCGTCTGGCCACTCTACCATAAAGGCCTGATTGGTGGAGTGCTGCCTGGATGGTTGATCTTCTGAAAGGTTCTCCCATCTCCACAAGGATACGCTGGAGCTCTGTCAGAGTGACCCTCGGGTTCCTGCTCACCTCCCTGGCCAAGGCCCGTCTTCCCCGATTGTTCAGTTTGGCCGGGCGGCCAGGTCTAGGAAGATTCTTGGTGGTTCCAAGCTTCTTCCATTTACGAATGATGGTGGCCACTGTGCTCTTTGGGACCTGTAAAGCTGCAGAGATTTTTCCGTACCCTTCTCCAGATCTATGCCTTGACACAATCCTGTTTCTGAGGTCTGCAGATAATTCCTTCGACCCCATGGCTTGGAGTTTGCTCTGACATGCACTGTCAACTGTGTGGCCTTATATAGGCAGGTGTTGGCAATCCCCAATCATGTCCAATCAATTGAATTTATCACAGGTGGACTCCAATTAAGTTGTAGAAACATCTCAAGCAGTATCAGTGGAAACAAAATGCACCTCAGCTCACTTTTGGGTGTCATACTTGTGTACATATGATATTTTACATTTAGATTTTTAATAAATTAGCACAAATGTCTAAAAACCTGTTTTAACTTTGTCATTATGGGCTATTTTGTGTAGAAGTTTGAGACAAAAAATGAACTCAATCTATTGTAGAATATGTCTGTAACGTAATAAAACGTGGAGAAGATGAAAGGGGTGTGCAGACTTTCCGGCTTGACTGTATCTGGCAGCAGAGTGATGGTTTGAGGCTCGTTTGACACCTCAGACCCTTGATGACTTACAGCCATTTTACCAACCATGTATTCCATACTGTTGCAGCATAATTTACAGCTAAATCTAGTCCCACCCCCCAATTCCCATAGAGATCCATTCAAATGTAGAGATGTTATAGTATCGCTTGTAAGAGTACCAAAAAATAAGATATCAATAGTCTTTTGATGTTGTTGGGTCACAGACATCAGGAAGTCATGGCATGCAAAGGATATGCGACCAAATATTTAAAATTATTACTTTATTCTACACCCGCCAATAATTGTGGCGCATGTGGTTTTGTTAAAAATAATTATTTCTTGAGGGATTTTTTTTTCTTCTCATAATAAATTAACTTCAATTAAAGGTTGGATTGTCCTCATTTTTTCAGTGTGAAATTAAGCTAATTCACCAAACGGTGAATTTTTTATAACCCTTTTTACTCATCTTTACCAGGGGTGCCAATAATAGTGGTGGGCACTGTATGTAGCCAGCGAGACCAACCGCATTTTAGACGCAAAAACATTTTCCATATCGGTAAAGGGAATGACTTTCTGATGTCTGTGACCCAACAACATCAAAAGACTCTTGATATCTTATTTTCAGGTACTCTTACACGCAATACTATAATCTCTCTGCATTTGAATGGATCTCTATGGGAATTGGGGGGTGGGACTAGATTAAGCTATAAATTACATGGGAATAGTATGGAACACATGGTTGGTTAAATGGCACAGCCACCAAGGGCCTGAGGTATCAAACGAGCCTCAAACCATCACTCTGCTGCCAGATATGCAGTAGATATGGATGGATCACTTTAAGGGTTGTTTCTCCTGACTAATTTTTCCATAGAGTTCAATAGGAAAATGGGTCAGGAGAAACAACCCTTAAAGTGATCCATCTATATCTACTGCATATCTGGTAGCATGGTGATGGTTTGAGGCTAGTTTGATACCTCATACCCTTGATGACTTACAGACATTTACCCAACCATGTGTTCCAGTGTTATTTACATCTTAATCTAGTCCCACCCCCAAATTCCCATAGAGATCCATTCAAATGCAGAGAGATTGTAGTATCGCTTGTAAGAGTACCTGCAAATAAGATATCAAGAGTCTTTTGATGTTGTTGGGTCACAGACATCAGCAAGTCATGACATGCAAAGGGTATGCAACCAAATATTAAATATGATAACTTTATTAAAGTTTATTAATTTGTCCAATTACTTTTGGTCCCCTAAAATAGGGGGGGGACTATGCATAAAAATGGCTTCAATTGCTACACCATTCACCCGATATAGACGTAAAAACCTCAAATGAATGCTGAAAGTCTGCACTTTAACCTCATAGTCACTGTTCCATTTCAAATCCAATGTGCTGGAGTACAGAGCCAAAACAACAAAAATTGTGTCACTGTCCAAATACTTATGGACCTAACTGTATGTATATTTCATATTTAGTAGCAGAATATTCATTGTAGAATATGTGGTACAATGAGACAATAATATCACGTTTATTTTGCATTTGAGTGAGCAGGGCTTTTTACTGCGTTTTTGGCTTACGATCAGGCTATTGTTGGGTTTATCTTGTTGCTATGACGGAATTCAAATTTTATATGATGAATAAATATATTTATGAACTCTCACATAGACGCTATTGTCCACTATGTCACGCATGGGTAGGTATAGACTGGGTGGGGGGTGCTTGTTAAATGGACTTGCTACAGGAAAATAGTATTCAGCAGAGTTGTTACGAATCGTCTACCAATAAAATTAAAACACAGAGTTTGTGATTTCCACTAATAGTTTGGCTGCAGGAGCAACAAATGTCTCTGTTGAGCAAAATGGTGACGCCGGCGTCATTATCACTAGGCATCTGCGCAAAGTGGTTAAGCAAGCAAATAACTCAACAACTGGCATGGACGCTGTCATGAACGCGTACCTCAATTATGCCCACAGCTTATCAGTACTAAAGGAAATTGGACTGTATTTTGTTCACATCTTCCATTGCCCTTCTTCTCCAGCCATTGTACAGGGTGACTCACTAGAGGAGATCTACAGCAAAATCAAGCTGATCATCGAGGAACAGTCGGGGCCCTACATCTGGATCCCCTCCCCAGAAAAGCTCTGAGCATCCTGCCCTGCCCCCCCCACTCCCCCTGCCCCCCTCTCCTGAGCCTCCCCGTACCCCCCAAACCCACCCACTCCAGTCCCATACCTCCCTTTTTGCAGATATGTTTCATATCCAGTTTTATTGTCATCATTCTGTTAACTCTCAAATGAAAAAGTCTTATCACCATTTCTGTGACTGTGCGCACACACCCCCTTGCATGAGTTTCTCAACAAATCCATTCAAGACTGGAAATGTCATTCCAAGTGAATTTTTATCATTTAAAAACAGACAAAAGGGGATATAAAAAAAAGAAGAAAAAAAAGACAAAATCAGTTCATGACACCGGACGGAACGACGGAGATCAGAATGCCTTAAAAAGGCGCTGAAGTGGGATTTGAGAATTTAGGATTTGCAGGGGGGAAAAGACAAAAACGGTACAAGCTGGAACTATTTGTAAATGTTTATAAACTTGCATTAAAGACATGGAAGATGAGAAGCAGAGACCAATGAGTTTTTTCTACATGGACCAGATACAAATCAACCCACCCCCCACCCCCAATGGTACTATTCAAGGAGTGTTTTCCAATGTTTATACATATATATTAAAAAAAAGAAATGGTGACAAAAATTATAAACTGGTGATCTGCAATTATCTGAAACCAGCTTGCTATTTGATTGGCTGCTGGCTGATTGTGATGCAGCCAATCAAGACAACTTGGGAGGCAGGACGAATGGGGAGAAAATTGGACATGAATCGATAAATTTATATTACTGAGACCAACAACGTAGAAGTCCTATGGAGAGATGATTTACTACATATTAAAAACTACATATTGTTTTACACTTCACCGGACTTGTCTACATGGAGGGCTGATGATTTCATTAATTTATTTAATTTTTTTGTGGTTTCTTTGTTGTGATTTATCTTTTAAGCTGCTCTAGGTTGAGGGGGTAGAGAGGTGTAAGAGGTGGGTCTCTGCAAAATGCCAAACTGCCTTATGTAGAAAAATATACAAACACGTAATCTGCACAATTATTCAAAAGAGATGACAGAACAATAGTTTGCACCTTTCCCCATGACAAATCTTCCAAGTGATAAGAGGACTGCCGGAGTGTGCAGTGAACGGGGACAGTTGGTCCTCGAAGTTCTGTAGTTTTCCAGGGTGCATCTCCTTGTCTTCTGAGAGAGAGAGACGGCTCAATTTTTTGGGGCGGGGGGTTTAGATTTGAGCAGGAAAGGGCCACTTCCCAACCTCTCTTCCCAGTGACAACATTGAGCTGCAGACCACCCATTCGCGCTTTCTCTGCCTTCCAGAGCAATTCTGCTCACACAGAAAGGTCACATGGTACTGTCCTGTAAAGCCTGTCTTGATGGACACTAGCCTGCTAATAGGTAAGGAATAAGAACAGTTCTACAATTGAAGTCCCTCTTAATATGAGTGAAAAAATAATGTCCAGCTTTTGGACTGCTTTGCTTTTACCTTACCAAATGATAATGTTGGTTAAATGAAGCTCATTTGCCCTGTGTATTTGGAGCGTTTTATTTTTTTTTTTATAGTTCTGGGAAGGTGTTGATCCACTGTGTTGCACCCTATATGAGGGGCTTGTTTGGCCAGCTCAGGAATCTTTAAACGCACAGATGCCAGTTCCCAGTAATAAAAGGGCCCGCTGTTTTTGTGAAGGAATAAAGCCCGCGCATTGGCGCAGGGAGACTGGGAGTACAGCGGGCACTATCTGTGGACGGAGAGCCGTTTCTCTCTCAGAGCCAGAAACATTGAGAAACCAGCCCGTTTGTGAAGGGCAAAAGGTGGCATAGGTGTTGGAAGTGTGAGACTTGAAATAATCTTTTTTTTTTGTATTTATTAATATTTTAAAAACGTGCCGACGCTTTGTCCAGACCAGCTCTGTGGCCATGACCCCATGCATGAATTGGACAGGCAGTCCCCTCCGACACTCCTGAGGATCTTGGCACTTTGTGTATATGTACATTTAAAAGGATATGCCTGACTTGTTGAGGGTGGAATACCCAGGAGTACCCTACCCCTTGAAGCAGGGAGGATCTATCAGGTGTGTCCTTCAATGCATTGTGGGTAGTGCGATAGACTCACTTCGCATCCATCAGAGGTGAAGACCAAGCTGGGGCCTCCGGAGCCCCCAGAACCTGTACCTGCAGGCAGTTTCTGAACAGGTATGCACCCCTGCTAAACCAGCTGTCATACCTGCGTCAAAACCAGAGTTCAGGGAATTAACGAAGGGAACAGAGCCATTATAAACTGCTTACAGACTGTTTCAAAGGGTATGGTAGTTGTAAATGTAAATATCCCCAACTAAGATTTTGCTACACTCGTGCTTGGCGCGTGTGTGAAACTGGGACAACTACACGTTTTGTAAATCTCAACTGTAAGGTAAGTAAACAATGAAATATTCTGAAATTAATTTCCATACAAATGTGCCGTATTGTTGGTATAATAGACATCTTCAGCTGCTCTATTGGACCACATTTTATAGTCAGTTGGGAATTGAATTCCTTCAAATAGGGTCTGTCTACTTGTGATTTCTTGTGGATCTTGTCTGAGTATATAGATTTTAAAAACAATGTTTAAAAAAAAAAATAGAAGTACAAGGCAGGCAGTAACCTACAAATGACTTATTAAAAAATAATTTCTTAAATTATTCATTTAGAAATGTTGTAAACTGCTTTTCTCTGATGTTGAGATAACACAGCTGACTGTTAACAATGCGTCTGGTATTCTATCCTTCGGTCAGCCAAGTCAGTAAAGCCCAAAGAACTTATTTCATTTATTTATTTATTTTTCCCATTGAGGTCGCTGTGCTCCGAGGTTTTATCTGAATGCCTCTGTTTAAATTGATGAGGATGTCGCTCTTGATTCAGAGAGAGACTTGGGGGGTGGGGGCTTATTTTGTTGTTTTGGTCCCTGATTTGTCCTGGGTGATGAGTTGTAAGGTTGACATGAGGGCACCTGTGCAGTACGTGCTTGCAGATAATATGACCCCCCTGATTGTACAGTAGTTTCTCCCCTGTGACTGCAGGCGGTGGGCCCTAATCAGGACGCGAGGAACTAGTTCTCTCGATCCTGGTCGTGGGGGAACACAATCCTGTGACCATCAATTTTCGGTTTGTTTGGCTTTTTTTTGACTGGACAAAGAGTTTATTTGTTTGAAAAATAAAATATGTGACTATTGGTCATGGTTTCAAGTTTACTTTCTTTTTTTAATGGTCAACCATTGTTTACACTAAGGGCACTTCAGCACATTCACACATATGATCAGGATGTTACTGACCTGTAAACTTTTGATCGTGTCAATTTTAAGCCCTCAGGTCCCATTTAAGGTTGTGTCACATGCTGCACAGCAGATTAATAGTACGTCATGCTCAGTGTCTGAATAGTGGAACACAGTGGAGAATGTGCGCAGTGTTTTAAGGGGAAGATATCCTTAGGCCGCTGCGATAATGACAGAGATGGGGTTCTAATGCCACTGCTAATGAAGACTTGAGAAAGAGAAGCAAAGTCTATAGAGCAGAAATTTTGCTAGATTGACAGTATAGGTGTTGAGTATCCATCTGGTATTTAATGGTTGTATTACCGATAAATAGTAATAAACATTTTAAATACAGAATATCTATGCACTCACTTCATTTAAACATAACATGCAACCCAATCTCAAGTAACTTTTCATGGTTACCCATTGGGGGGCAGTATTTTAAAAATAATTTTTTTAAGAGAAGACCCATAATGGATTGGGTAAAAATCTTTTCAAATGGTATGAAATGTCATCACTGCTGGCCAGCACTTATCAGTCTAAGGGCGGAACTGAGTGGATTCAAGACCCTGCTACAGTCTCTGGGTCTTCAGCTCCCTCCTGTGAGAGAACATTTGGTTAATCTGCATCAAATTACCTCTTAGATCTTATCTGATCTGTGGGACTGATTTGGCCACTGCTGTAGCTGGTTACATGTAGGGCATCCATTTTAAGAGACTTCACTTGTGTGGGGAGCAAGCTTACACTTGGTAAACAGGAGGGAGATTCAGCCCAGAGTTTAGTCATGAGCAAAAGGTTCCATCAGTGTGAAAAGTGCTTTTTTTCTTCTTTTTTTTGTGTGGTTCTGGCCAAGGACAGGTGAGGGGAATACAGGTAAAAACAAATTCCAGGTTAAAAAGCTAGTTTTCTTTTACATATTTACTGTCTTTCTTGTCTGGCAAGCCTTCAATGCCATGCCCCTAATAAACTTCTAATTCTGTCAAATTTAAATGCACAATGAAAGGTTGGATGAATTATGCTTCAAATAAATTGAGCAGTGAACATCACTGTTTTAAAGAGTAATCCATTAGTGGATGGTTAATGCTAGGTTGAGTATGTGTCACATGGAAAATACCCCATTAAAGGCAGGGTTTCATGAAGCTTCCTATCAAACAAAGGCAAATATTTTACAAACTTTTGAATTCAGCATTAAAAGCATTAAAGTTAAATCTAACAGTTCTTAACCAATATATATCTCTTCCATCTAAGTCTTTAAAGTGGGAACTGACAACTTAAACGCGAGTAAATGCAACGTGAAAAAGTAAGTGAGATGGTTGTAGCTGTGTGGAAAGAGGGAGAACGACATAAAACAACAGTGTAGGGGACTGAGCTCCCATGTGAAGGCCCAGAGGGGTTTAACGGTTCTCCAATCAGAGTGGAATAAAGATCAGTACGGTAGACCAACACTGAAGTAGTCACTCCTCCATGATGAGATTCCTCTTGGCTTTGTCCAATTTGTCCAAAACTTCACCATAGAGACCAGACATCTAGAGAACACAAGGCGCCGTTATCAAAGTGACAGTGAACGTGATAACATTAAGTAATCTATCCATATATAAACTCAACTATTTTTCTGCTACATATCCAGTGCAATGCTATGATAGTGGGTATAATATTAAATGTGTGTGCTGTTCCTTTGGTGTGCGTAAATGCGGTAAGGTATTCCGAGGGCTTTCGAGAAAAAAGGATACAATCAGCCAGCATTCCAAACACTATTGCAAGAACTTATGTAGCCTTTGGGGTTCCATGTCACATGCAAGCGCAGACGGTATTATTGTACGTTACTTCACTTTAAATTACGTTTTACGTTACTTCCTGATATCCCCTCTGCAAACCTTGTCTTGGACAAGCATTAGGCATAGCTCAAACTGTATCACATGCTGGCCAGGCCCCATACAGCCATTATGTAATTTATCTTCTGTGGTACAGTGCGACCAGAAAAAAAAGCATTGAGCCTTGAGTGCTCCATGCACCTTAGTAAAACTGAGGCGGCCAGGATATTATTTGTTTTACAGTATCCTGGCCGCCTCAGTTTTACTAAGGTGCATGAAACAAAGACTAAGAGAACCGGATATAATAATTCCAGGCACTCCTGGAGAGAAATGGAGGTAAAAAATGTCTTTGTTCAAAATCTTGTGTGTTTAGGCTGTAAGCCTTCATCATAGTAGTGTTGGACCTTCAAACTACGGAGCCAGCAACTCAAGGCTCAATGCTTTTTTTCTGGTCGCACTGTAGCACAGAAAATAAATTACATAATGGCTGTATGGGGCCTGGCCAGCATGTGATTATGCATTGGGTCCAGGTTTGTACATTTACATTTACACTATCTTCTACAGCTGCAATCCAAAACTAGAGAAAAGCAAAGGCAATTATGGAAAACAATGACAAGTGCGCTTATAAAAGCACCTGGATGAACTCCTTTATTTGAAATGCTTTAAACCCATTAAACACCAGTGAACTTCCGACAGATTACTGTAAATCTTTCAAGAAATCTATGTATTTTCACCAAAATTCAGAACAAATTTTTAATTTCTGGGTTTTGATAAGTGATATTTTGTTGGAAAATATCAGGGATCTGCAGGTGTTTTTTATTGGCACCTAGAAGTATCATTTTTGATACTCATTGACCCAGGTCTGGCAATAACTAAAAATGAATACAAATATTTTGTAGTCACAATGAGATTAACAGACGTGGTTCAAATATTTAGATGCCGGTAAAGTTACTAACCTAAATGTGATGCGATATATGAGAGAAGAAGAATTTTGTTCTGAATATTTATGAAAATAGATGTTTATTTTACAGCTGTCAGTAACCTGCAGGAATATTACTGCTGTCTAAAGGTTAAAAAAGTATTTCACTCAGATCTTAACGTAGCTCTATTCAGGGATACTATTCTAATTCTAATACTAGTTGCTCGCCTCTTTCTTTGTATGGCTAATATATCATTGTGACCTGCAAAGCAACCTCCATACCTGTATCAATTCTTTATTTATTTTATTTTTTTAGGGATTTTTCAGCTCTATTGGGCAGCATAGTGTAGACAGGAAGAATGGGGAGAGAGAGAGGCATGTGACAAAGGTTGCGCGGCCGGATTAGAACTGCCGACGTCACGGCTCGGAATGAGCATGTGGACAGTGCTCTACAGGCCACGACACCGAGACACCCCCACACCTCTATCATTTTGATTGATACTATACGGATGCATTTTGATTGATACTATACGGATGCATTTTGATTGATACTATACGGATGCATTTTGATTGATACTATACGTATACATTTTGTGAGGGTTTGTGTATTTGGTGGCTGTACCTGGGTTTGATAACTCTCCTGCAGAGAGCCCAGGTGGCAGAGGAAACTCATGGCCAGGCCACACCAGCGCTCTGCCTCAGGGTACTGGGTCAGGCTGTACAGCAGGATCCCTGTGTTCCAGGCCCGCGTCAGCAGCCACAGAATCTCCAGCTCGGGGAACTCCTCCGGCTGCCACGCACAAACCACGTAAAAACCCCAACATCTTTCTTAAATGTGTGCCCTCACATACGCGCTTCATAAGTATATCGGAGCTTGGGTAAAATATAATTAAATTGACCATGGCATGTCTTGTTTTTTGTATGCGTAAAGCTTTTGTTGCATTACAGTAGCTATCTGACTGTTTACATGCTATCTACCTAACTGCAGAAAAAAAGCATATTGGCATTATCACAACAAGGATTCAAACCAGCAAAACACAGGTAACATGTTTGGTGCCCCAACTGCAATAAGACACTTGTGCCCTACACCACTGTGTTGACTGCCCTAAGGCTACGGCTTATGTTCTACCATTGTGCAGCAAATCACTTTATAAATAAAATGTGCTATTACACAGCTGCCCTACCACACTGCTCTGTGCAACACTGCTGGCACTATGTGATTGGCCAACACTGCTACGCTATATTACTACCCTAAAGTGCAGCCAGATGGCGCTATGCCACAACTCTATGTCCTACAGCATTATGCTAAGCTGCCACTGCCCTAAGCCACTATGCGACACCACTACACTGCTATAACACATGGTTTCCCAACACCACTGTGCAACACCTGCCCTACATGCTCTATGCATGCACGCTAATTTCATATCCAAATTACCACTAACATGAAGCACTGGCAGCCCAAACTGGCAGGAAGAGGCCAGTGAATGGAGCAGCTGCTAATTGAAGCGCTACCGAAGCCCATTGATAAAAATAAATAAATAAATAAAAACAGGAGGTTCCTCAGCGGGGGGAGACTAATTACTGCGCAGAAGCACTGTGAGTCATGAGCGATGATTGGGCGCTGACTCATCCGGACTCACCGCCAGGCCAATGACAGAGAGGGCCTCCTGGTAGAAGCCCCACACCTCCTCCAGCACACGCGGCTCCACCTCCGACACCCCGCTGGGCAGGGACAGCTGGATCAGGCTGTGCAAGGACTGGCTGCAAAGACACACAGGGGAACAGAACGCTCTGACTCACTGAGCCCTCAGGACCGCAGTTTACCGTTAACAGATGCCTATTAAATATGCACATTTACACATTTCACACGCAATACCGGTCGCTCGCCTCTTCCTTTTTTTGGTACGGTTTGTACATCTCCGCCACCTACAAAGCAGCCCACACCTCCACCATATTACAGATATGTTGATAGTACATGTTTTCCCATTGGTGAGCTGAGGTGTGTTACTGGTGCACAGGGAGCGATGCAGTGCTGACCTGCAGCGCAGCAGGTCTGGCTGGGGCTGCTTCTTATGCAGAGAGAGCGCAATCCTGAGGGCCTTCTTACACAGGACCGGGAAGTGGGCTGGAGGCTCCATGGCCAGGCCTGTGAACACAAACACCCTCATCAAGATAGCTCCAAACAGGCGCTGATGGAAGTAAACAAAGCCCCTTTCATTTCTAATTTCCTACTAATACCTGTATACGTATGCTATGCCACTGTCTAGACATTCTCTAGCAATTTGCTCAGTTTCTTCAGGTATTGAACATGTATGTATAAATCACTGGGAGAATATATGTATGCTCAGGTGGGGTGGGAGAAGGTTAGGAGATGCTATAACTCTTCAAGGTTACTGAAGCGGCTTGGAGCCATCACTCAGTTCAATATAGAAAAGTCTCAACCACCTGTACTTTCCCAATGCTGAAAATGATCAAACACATATACACTGGCTACATATGGCGGGTCTGGGCACTTTTGATGTGAACAGACAGTTGCTTCCTCCAATAGAAAAACAGCACCACCTTGTTTACAGAATGGAATAGCCTACCACTGGTAAATCCAGCTACAGCTTGAAAACGGTAACAGTCTCAGGTCCTCCTCAATCCTGGTACACGCGTTGAAAAACACCACAGAGTTTTCAGCAAGTGAAGGTGACACACATGATGACTGGATGACAGCAGACTCAGGGGACTCCGGGCAACACACCACAGAAATCCTCAAATGGGGGATCGTGTAGCATGTCACCACCCCAGGACTCCAGCACTAGTGTTAGAGCCATCTGGTGCTGCCCACTAAACTGACATTGCCCTACAAGGTTATGAACAGGCATAGCAACATTCACTATATACCCTGGATAAACATAAACAGGGATAAATGTTTGCCCAACACTGGACTCCCATCTTGTTTGTCATTTGGATATTATTAGCATTATGTTGACAGGGAATGATATGTTACAGGAGTTAAGGTTTAAACTGTGAGTTGATATCTGCCTGTATACGCAAAGGGGGAAAAAGTGGTGAATCATGTAGTGAATCATGCACCAGGCCAGACTTCTGAGAGCACTTAAGGAGGGCATGTTCCCTTGTTTAGGTCCTCTACAAATACATTTTGTCATTATTATTATTATTTTTATTGTTGCTGGTGTTCTTGTTTGTGTTAACCTGCAATGGTTTCCAGAGTCTTGGGCTCCACAGTATCCATCTCCAGCACTGACTCCAGCACAGACTCTAGCTTGGGGTCGCTCAACTTGGCTCGAGCCTCAAACTCATACAGGAGCAGCAAGGTCTCCGTCTGGTCCTTGGACATGTCCCCTGTCAAAAGGGATTTCTTTCACGCAGCATGCTTTATTTCCTTATACAACATTATGTCCATTTTTTTCCCATTCATGAATTAGATTTGAAATGGAACCGCCAACCCTGCTAGCACACCTGTTTACACTCATTATACAAGCCGACATTTTTAATTTATTTATTTAATGTCACTATTTAATGTCTCGTACAATTATTATTTTTTGTCTTCATATTTGTACATTCTATTCAGTGTTCTTGTGTGTTTTTATTTGTGTATGTTCCCAGCATATCCTTTGGCCAGGTCCTCCTTTTAAAGACATACTAATGCACGTTGGGGCTTCTCCGAGATAAATAAATAAAGGATAAATAAAGGATAAATAAAGTCAATAAAAATGATCCATGTAAAACAGGCAAAAGGAGGAAACAGAGGCACCTGAAGCTTTGAGAGCTTTCCAGATCTCCCAGCAGATCTGAATGTGCTCCAATGCTTCAGTCAGCTGCTCCGCCTGAAAGAGAAAAGATTCAATAGGGTTTCAGCGCCCTCTGGTGCTAAGTATCTGCAGTAACAAAGGAATTAAAATACAACTGTAAAAACAGTCACCTCTTGCAATGCTTTGCTGTTCTCGAACCTTACAGTATTTTGAGCCTGAACAGGTTGACACCCTGATAAGTCTGCCCAACGTCCGGGGATTGTGATTCGCTAATAAACCATTCGTGGCTTACTTCTGACAAATAATGGTCTCGTGTAGATAGGGCTGCAGTTGAAGGCAACGATTCAAGTCAACTCAACCACTGACCTAAATCCTAACATAACGCTGGCTTAAACACGCTAAAACCAATCAGACAGAAGGAAACTAAAATCACAAACTGTAACTTGGCTTTCCAGATCCTTTAGATCAGAGAAAAGCATGCAGGGTTGAGAAGACCACTTGCCTGAGTGCACTTATGTAAAATGAATTTGTATTTGTATATTTTAGACTGTTTGACTATGGGCAAATGAGCTGCACTCTACCATCACTGCCACCCACACCCACACAAGAAGCACTGTAGCTGAAGTAAGTAAGTACACCTTTATTTATATAGCACCTTTAAAAATAGACAGTTATCAAAGTGCATTACAATGGTAAAATTTGAGATAAAGGTAAAAGGTGAGATAAAGAAATTAAAGCTGAGAGAAAAAACTAAAGACAATGTACGAAATAAATTCCATAAAAACAATAAAAACAGAAATCAGGCAAATTCTAGGGAATTTAGATGGCGTCTAATAAAAATTTCAACTGATTCCACCAGTCTTTCAAAGCATTCCGGAATGCAGAATGACAAGCATTCTTCTGTTACACTCACCCGTGAGCCGCTGATTATTTTACACATGACAAGCCACAAAGTGGACTACAGGACAGCTACTGGTGCTAACGTCGCTTACTGACATCAGGTTAACCTGTAGATACCCAAGGAGTAGCTAGGGGGGGCTTATGCACTGTGAGGTTAACCTGTAGATACCCAAGGAGTAGCTAGGGGGGGCTTATGCACTGTGAGGTTAACCTGTAGATACCCAAGGAGTAGCTAGGGGGGGCTTAGGAACCTAGACCAACCTATAGCTATATTACATATAAAGAACCAAAGAAAACAAATTTAATGATATTGTCTATTTTACTCAGATTCTAAAGGCTTTTTTTAAATCCTGAAAGCAACAAAGTTGTTATACTGCACACAATATGAAGATTTGGTCTTTAGTCTTTTGAAGACCATGTTGTGGATGTAAGCAACATGGAGATTTACATTTTAACTAACCAATGCTACATCTGTTTAGTGGGCTGGCAATCAGAAGTGAAATTGAAGTAAATATCCATTACAGCATGGTCATGTTGTTAGACCTCCATTTATAAATGATGTACTTTACATGTTGCATTATTTATTATTTACATTATCTATAATAATACATTCAAGTCCATCCCAGGGACATGCAGTCAGGGTAAGCGAGGTAGGCACAGAGCTTCACTGCTGTCTCTGTGTTAAGTGACTTCACTCATTTCAGTACACATAAAAATATGAACACGTTGTACCAGCAGAAATAAAATGCTGTGGGAAAAGCTGAAGCAAAGGCACGGAACCTCTCTGCCTTCAGGGCCGTGGCCTACCCAGTGCATTCCAAAGCACATTCTTTGCCACACGTTACTGGTATCTCATCTACTTCCTTAGGTCTTAATTGGTAGCCGATTTTAGGTGAAACCAAAAACCAGCAGAACCTGTGGCATTCCAGGACCAGGTTTGACCACCCCAGGTTTACAATAAGCATCGAATACATTGGGAAAATAAAGGTTGAACCACTGGCAGGAAGAAACGTACTCTAAAACCCTGGTTACAGTCAGCATGTCCTCACCCTGTCTTGAACAAGCGAGGTTCAGGCCATAGGGCTCGGCCTGCACTTGCGATGAGTGCCTTCTGGGAGTTAATTTTCCTATATGTGAGCTGATGACAGGTAAACACAGACAGTGTGATGGTGTGCGTAGCCGTGGCACCTGCTGTGTGGAGTGAGGAGACTTCCTGCACAGCTCCAGGCTGGCTGCTGTAGCCATCAGCAGACAGGTCTTCTGTCCCACGAGCACAGCCCTGTCTGGCAGGCAGAACTGGGACAGCTGCAAACACAGTGTGATCTCAGCACATGCCCAGAGGGAGGGGAGTCTTCCATGGTCATTTGTATGACCTGTGTGTGTGTGTGTGTGTGTGTGTATATATATATATATATGTGTGTGTGTGTGTGTATATATATATATATATGTTGTGTGTGTGTGTGTATATATATATATATATATATATGTGTGTGTGTGTGTGTGTGTGTGTGTGTGGTCTAATCCATGAGGAATTGCTTCAATTATTTGCAGTATTAAATAATCATGCCCTATATACCACACTAGTGATTTCATATAATGACAATGTGATGTTCTCACTCCCGTCCTATTGTTTCCCGTGTTTTCCCTTTCGCCGTCTCGTGTTCGTCTCTCCATAGTCCGTTTCCCCCTTGCTGCAGGTTGGGCGTGGTTTCCCCTTTGTGTCACTCTGTTTCACTTCACTTATCTCAGCCTATCCCATTTCCCCTTTTCGAATGCATTCCACACTCTCCGCTCTGTTAATCACTCTCGCATACATTCGCACGCGGCACCTAATTGATACCAATTAATGTTTGTATTTAGTCACCAGGTGTTCTCTGTCCTGTGCCAGTTCGTTAATGCTCTTTGTCTGAAACCTCTGGTCTTGTCTTGAGTCCTAGTAACCAGTCTAGTCAGTAAATCTAAGTCTTGTTCGGTACCGGCGTTATCCGCCTTACCTGTCCGTCTAAAGTCAAAGTCTGCTCCTGTCTGGAACGGCATTTCCCGCTGTTCAATTATTCCTGCCTCGCTATACTAACTTTGTCTGCTTCAGTCTGCCAGCCTGCAGTTGTTTGTTATCCCTGCCTGTGCTGCGGTTTCCCTGCCTTCCACCTGACGTGTGTACATGCAGCCTGGGCTCCTGTTCCTCCACTCTGCGGCGGTGCCCGCCTACTGCCAGTGCTGCGGTTGCTGTTGATGTGCTGTCGCTTCTGCCTCTGCTGTCGCTGCTGCCGCTCTGCTGTTGCTGTGCCGCTACTGCCGCTGCCCTGCTGCAACGCCTGCGTCCTGCTCGGACTCCGCTCCACTGTCCTGCACCTCTTCTACCACTCCGCTCCGCCCTGCTCCCGCTCCCGCTCATCCCCTGCTCCACCAAACTGGTTGTCCGTCTCCATCTCCTTCCCTGGCCTCTCCTGCTCCCACTGCTCCCCCGCAGCCTCATACCTGGACTGTCTGTATTCTGTGTTCTCCCTATGCTTCAGGAGTTTTAGTCGAAGCATAATTTATTAGAGCTACGCGCTCTCTCTGTCTGTCTTGCTAATCCAGTTCCGGCTTGGAACGTTAACCACCTTTTGCCTTTCTCCCCTTGCTCAGGACTACCCTGATCAAGCAATAAAATATTGAGTTTCGGCATTCCTGTGTTCGAGTCGTGCATTTGGGTCCAGTCCATTTCCGGGGTCGTAACAGACAACACGCTAAACCAGTATGAATTGTGTGTGTGTGTGTGTGTGTGTGTGTGTGTGTGTGTGTGTGTGTGTGTGTGTGTGTGTGTGTGTGTGTGTGTGTGTGTGTGTGTGTGTGTGTGTGTGTGTGTGTGAGAGAGGACTAATCCATAAAGAACTGTTACAAGTGTATGCATAATTACATAAGAGCACTTGGTTTATATAGAAATAAACATAATCAGTCGTTAAAAACTGCTTAGTCCATACAAGCTATAAGTTTCAACAAACAAAATTAAAGATTATTAATACTCTTATTATTATTATTCTCACGCAGTTTGGTGGTCACTGAAAATAGAAAATTTAAATGCAGTGTGCAAAACTAGAAATGCCAGCTGAAATTTAAGGGACAAGTAACCACAATGGCCAAGACTGGAAGCCCCTCCCACTTCCTTTGTGCTTAAAAATGCAACAATTGCTTTGTTCATCTCTACGCCTGAAGTACCGGTGGCCCAAATCCCCAGGGCCGTATTGATCTACACCTGCATCTAAGCACTCTGAAAATCAATTCTCCCAGCGGATGCGGATCTGGTGACTCGCCTGGTAGGACAGCACAAAGAAATCCCTCATTCTATCTGGGCTGCTATCACACTGCAAGGCTGAGTTCCAGGCTGACAAACACAAAAAAATGGAGACCGAGTAAGAGAAAGAAAGCTAAAGAAAAAAAAAAACACTAGAACAGAAGAACATAAATATATGTGACAAGAACAGGCCATTCAGCTCATCTCGACGTATCCTTTATCTACAGTCTGCAGAGTAGCCAGCACTGCATCAAGTATAAACACACCTGCCTCCACTACATGAGCTGGCAAGCTGTTACAAACGTTGACTCCTCTCTGCGTAAAAAAATAACTGCACACAATACTCTAAATGTGGACTGACAAAAGAGAGGAATGTGCTTGAGATATCCCAGGAGAGAGGGTGTGTATGAGAGCAGGACTGTGGGTACCAATCTTCCTGAACCAGTTGGCCTCCTCAGCATGTTTCTCCAGGCCCATGCTGGGTGCGGGCTTAGGGCTGGGCTGGGACACTCTCTGTAGCGCTGTTAAGAGGCATGCAGCAGAATCACTGTGATCTACTGTCACTACACCAGACTCGCACAGCTACAATTGTCCTACGCAAATTCTCTTCTCTATGGATTCTCCTGTTTTCTGGAGTATACTGATATATCAGTGTGACATACACAACTCTACATATATTGTCATGTGTGCTATGCTGCAATGACTACATACAAATTGTACAAAATATGCAGTTTTTTTTACCTCTTAAAATGACTGTGATTAGTAAAAACGGACCAGAAAATGAAACTCACCCATCTTCAGATATGACCTGAGAGCATCCAAATTTGCATCTCTGTGAAGACATATGGAATTATCTAAATGGCTCCAAAAATGTCAGTGTTTGTAATGCGAGTGTTTTTTATATATGTTGAAGTACAGAATTCAAGCTTTAAAATGAAAACCATACACTTTCTGACAAAGGTTTCCATTCAATGTGGTATGGTTTTCTCAGAAGGATATGCCACCTTTGGCACACTGAAGCTACAATTTCCTTTTTCACCAAGCCCCTACAAACCTCTCTTCATCTCGTGCCTCTTCTAATGTAGAAAGCACCAGTCGAACTAAACATCTGCAAGAAAGGTAAACAGGGAATCAGACCATTTCTAATAAGACATTTTGGTTTGACTTGTGTCAGCAGAACGAGGGGGCATCGCTGCCAGGTGAGGTAGACTCTAGGGGGGCTCAAGTCCAGGCTTGATACAGTGCTGGATGCTCTAGACCAGAAGTGGGCAACCCTGGTCCTGGAGTGCCGGAGACGGTCCTGGTTTTTGCTCCATCCAAACCTACAACTACATAACTGCATTAATTGTAATTAATCAGGTGTAATGAATCCAGGTGACCATGTGCTGGAGTAACTGAGCATTTCACCATACAGAATATTCAGGTTCAGGCTTTTAATCATCCATCAGACTCCTGTGATCAAGTTCCGATGGAACAAAAACCAGAAACGGCACCGGCACTCCAGGACCAGAGTTGCCTACCTCTGCTCTAGACTGTTATGCAATCCTCGAATACTGTACTGAAATAAAGATTCCTGTTTTATCACAGACTCATCTTATAGATGCCAGCGCCAGCAAGCACACATAATACCACAAATCCCAAGGACCCTCAGGTCAGAGAAGAGCTGCAAGAGAATGACTGTAGCCAAGCAACAGCAAATCTGCACTTCCTACTGTCCAAACTCGTCAACAGTGAGATATCAGAATGAGAGCATTTGTGCGTTGAAAAAAAGAACATTGCATGTTAGCCTACCCTCTTGTTTTTATACTCTTAGGGCCTGATTTAGAATAGAATATAATAACTTTTATTTTCCTGTTAGGGAACTTCAGTAAAACCTTTAGCGTGTGAAAAACCTTTTAGCACAGGAAAAACTAGCAGCACAACCAATGATTGGTGCAAAACAAATACCATGACCAATCATTGGTCATGTTATTGGTTTTGCGTGTGCTAAAAGGTTTTGCACACACTAAAGGTCCTAGTAAATCAAGCCCTAGAGCCTTAAATTCACTCCTATATAACTATCCTATGGTACCTTCCCAATAACCAACTTTCTCCCAAGGCTTTCACTCAGCTGTACCTCAGTCTGCAATTAGCTTAAGGCTATTGTAAAGTGCTTTTATTTACAAAAATAATAAATCCTGCCTATGCGTAGCCGGCAACAATGAAGAGATGTTTTCATTGGCTGAAGATACATTTAGGCTATCAAGGCAGGCAAACACAATAGGGACAGCTAATAGCTGGGGTACTGGAGGATTTGTGATAATGCAATCGGCAGGAAAAATTGGACGCAGAAGATAATAAGGAAGTAACACAAAAGAACCTAACTTTGGGCTCTTATTGTGTGGCCATAGAGAGCCACATCCAAATTGTGCTTGTTTGCACGGGGCCGGAGGGTATGAAAGTTCATGTTTCTGGGAGTCTGTGCTGACGGGAAGAGCCACTGACCTCAGGGCAGTGAGAACCTGTGTCCAGTCCTGAGAGTGTTCACACAGACTCTCCAGAGCCTTTTTAGCTATGGTCTGCTGATCATGCTGACGGGGCAGAAATAATAGAGTTTTCATATTCAGCACACCACCATTGTCACTACTGCTGCTAAAACTAACACCGCCACTACTACAGTGTAATTACTACTGCTGCCACTAATGACAGTACTGCAGCTAACATCACTACTGTTACTACTACAGATACAGTGACTACTATGACTGGTAGTACTACTGCTACTACAGCTGCCATGATGGCTACCACTACTACTGCTATTTCCATTAGATACTACAGTGCTAACTCCCAGTACTATTACAACTACTACTACTAATACTACAGCTGCCATAATGACTACTACTACTACTACTGCTATTTCCATTAGATACTACAGTGCTAACTCCCAGTACTATTACTACTACTACTACTACTAATACTACAGCTGCCATAATGACTACTACTACTACTGCTATTTCCATTAGATACTACAGTACTATAACTCCTAGTACTTTTAGTACTGCTGCTACTATAAACTACAACTATCGCCTCAATAAAAGCTACCACTCCTAAAACTATGAATTCCACAGCCTACTTCTACTATTACTAGTGCATTACTACTGTACAACAGAAGCTACCATTACTACAATCACATCATGTCCGCTTGATACTGCTATTACTACTGCTGCTGCTACAAATTAACTAAAGTCACCTATACCAATAATAATAATAAGAAGAAGCAGCCCTGTTGGTCTGTTATAAATAGAGCTGAGACTAGCGCTGTCATTGCTGTGTGAATCTTCTTTTTTGAGACTGACTTCTAGTGCGATCTGTGCAGCCAGACAGAGGAGGCTGGAGGCGGCGTTGTGGGCCAGCAGGAGTCGGTCCTCGCTTCTCACGGGACTCTCCGCCAGCTTGCTAATCGCCTGCACGGCCTCTGCAGCTGAACAAACAAAGCCGTGAGATTGAGCCACAGGAAAGAGGTGAGGGGGTGGGGGGGGTGGGTCTGTGGTCTCTGATATCTGCTTCAAAAAAAGGAAGTGTTGCCCACCAGCACGTCCATTCATCCACTGCACAGGTCATCGTACCTCTCTCCACGCTGTTCTCCAGAACCGCAATCTTGTAGACGCTGAACTGCGTGAAGATGCTGTCTGGGTCACATCTCTCTGCCTCCTTTATTGCTTCCCTAGCCTGCCAGGAGACCGAGACACAAGAGCGTGAAATCCTCCAACAGAGGAGAAGAACCACCACCGCCCCCTCGCTCTGTCTGTTTGCACAGTGGTCCCACAGATTCTACAGTCCCACCAGATCCTCAGTTCCATGTTCTTAACATCCAACTTCCTGTCTCTAATTCCTTTCCTCTTACGTATGTTCAGTAAGGGACATGACCGAGGACAATACTGTGGTAGCTCACACCTTTTCATGAATATTGATTAACTGTAATATGGCACCAGAAACTCCTGTTTCCTACCCCCTGTAGTTAGGAAATAAAAGAGGAAGGAAGGAATGCATGAGATGACCATCTGGTTAGTCTAAAGAGTCTGTGGCAGTACCTTCTCCAGCTGCCGCAGGTGCAGGAAGCAGGAGGCCCGGTTCCTCTGTAGCTTGGCCAGATTCTGCTCCATCTGACCCGCTGTGTAGAAGCTCAGGGAGTAGTTATACCACTGCAGGGCTTCCGAATAGTTTTTGGCCTGATAAATCATAGAAACAAAACAAACAAACACATAAATTCGCTTATTATTGGAAAATTTATAGATGTAGAATCCATTTTCAAAAACAACAGATACAGAACGCATTTTCAAAAACAAATTAATGATCAAGATGAGGCTAATTAAAACCCCCCCCCCCCCAATGCAGTACCTCAAAGTTTTTGGATGCCCTGTCCCAGAGGAGCAGATGCAGGCGGGTGAGAGTCTGATGAGACAGCGGTTTACCTGTGTGGTGGCCTATGACAATGTGGTGTAAGGTTAGTCATGCATTTTTAAAGCCAAGTTATTACTCCCGCTCTTTGGGTCTTATATCACTGAACTGCAGGGTTCCTGTGCTGGAACTGCAGGGTTCCTGTGCTGGAACTGCAGGGTTCCTGTGCTGGAACTGCAGGGTTCCTGTGCTGGAACTGCAGGTTTCAATAATAGAGGAATGCACCATTCAACACAAAGCACAGAGTCAGTGCTTTTTTCCCCCAGGTAGTACCTGTTATTACATCCTCAATCTTCTGCCTGGCCAGCAGCTCCTTGCCCCTCTGCAGGAGAAGCTCAATGTGCAGGACAAGAGCACTGCCCAGCTCTGAGGAGGACTCAAAATGCTGGCACACCCTCTTCAGAAACTCAAAGGCAAGAGCTTCTCTGAACCGAAGGACAACAGCACATCCAAGTCACAAAGACGCTGAGGACTGCAGTTTCACACTGTGACCAATACAAGCTGTATTCACTCTTGCCTTTGGGGAGCTGCAGGTTGTGTAAGTATTTTGTTTTTAATCAGTTAGTAATTGAGTAACATACAGTTTACTCCCCTCACCTGGTTTCTGGGTCTGAATTGGTTATGAATTAAAGTGAAAAAAAACATGACTACTTGTGGCTCTACAAGGGGAAAAGTGAATACCACTGGTTATTTAAGGTGTTTTAAATTGTAGTGTCATGCCTTACCTGTCTTCTTCCATAAGCAGTTTCACCGTGCACAAGCAAACATCAAGAGGAACCTCGGATTCAAGTAGCTCTGTTATTGCTAATCGCAAACACAAAACAGGAAATTGTGGGTATGAACACATGTAATAAATATGGTTTGCACATTAAATATTTTTCTATCTATAGACTGACTCAGTCTAACCATGTAGTACCTCATCACAAGAAACAATTGATCAAGAAGAAAAATAGCATATTTTTTCTTCTTGGGGTAGTTATCTCACCGGCTCTGATGAGTTCATCCTGCGCTTTACACCTCAATAAAATACGGGTCTTTAGGAAGAGCCCAGAGGGGTGCACACTTGCCTGAAATTTCAAGACAATATGGAGAAAGTTCTGACAATAATTGTCCTTAATGGCCATTTTAGTTTATGATAAGTTTATGACACATATAATAATGTGACAATAACACAGGTTCTTAGCAATAATTTTCTTTTAATTAGAAGAAATGGCAATAAAATGACATAATTTGTAAGGGTTAGAGGAATGACAAACAGCGAGAACGCACCGTATTTGCTAAGCTGACTGCATTGAGAGCCTTTTCCCGGAAGTTGTCACAGTCCCATTCTAAGTAGACGGTTGCAAGAAGCCTTAAGATTTTTGCCTCAAAAAAAAAGAAAAAGGAAATTGGAGGCTAGCAACCTTAATAAGTTAACAGCTTTCCGTTAAATTCATGAACTTAATTATTTAGTTAACAAAGGCTAAAGTTTCTGTGCAACAGTCGTGTTGATTTTACACTCTTGTGGATCTGGCCTGGTATTGTATGTGGCAGTGAAGCAGTCCCTGCAGTCTCTTACTCGCACTACAGCCCCAGGAGAATACTTTTCATTCATCTTTCCAATGTCATAACTCTGGCTGGAAAACACAAAGCGGCACACTAGACTCACATTAAAGCCACAGCACTGCGCTGAAACTCAGGCATTACAATTTAAAACCTCACTATACCTTAAAAGATTTCATAAAATATTAATTACTGTTTGTCTTATGGCAGCATACTTGTGCATTTTGCATCACAGAGTGCTTAATGCAGCACAATACAACACAATACAGTGTAACAGAGTACAATGCAATACAAAAGCGCACAGGATCCTTTTTAGACTGCTTAGATCAGGTGCCTGTTAGGAATGGAAACACCAGAATGGATGAATCACTTTTTAATAGCTTTTTCCACACCAGTGGGGCTCATTCCAGTAGCTATCATCAGGATCATCACACAGACAGGATCCCTCCCATATCTAAGCAATTCCCACCAGTCACAATGAAGGGCTTGGCATGTTCTGTTATACACCATGGTACTTAAGATTATAAATCACTTCGTTTTTTGATTTTGTGCCCTATTTTTTTGTTTCTCCTATCACTTTGTCTGAATCTGAGCTGCTGGCCTTTGCATGTGCATTCCTATGAATCAGTTCAATCCGTTTTTTTTCCCGTACCTAACAACCCACACATCTTAACACTGTAAAGAAAAATGAGCTTTGTGTGAAATTAACACCAGCCACATGCTTTTGATCAAATTTTGATTGTGGCTGGCGAGATTTTTACTCTAGCAGCCACTTTGGCCGGTAACCAATCAGGTTGTGTTATATTGCAAAAGGTAATAGAGCTGGTAAAATGTTGAAAATGGCTGGTGATTTTTAGAATCCATAAGCCACTCTGGCCAGTGGGTGAAAAAGTTAATTCCATACCCTGACGAGCAAAAATGAAAACTTAAAAAATGAAACTTGATGCCATCCTAACAACACACACACTGAGAGGCCTTCAGATGCTTTAAATGTTATTTTCCCCCTTTTATTCAGTGAGGCAACTTAATCACTTCATAAAAACTTCATTTGCTCACCTCAACCAATATGAACTTTCTTCATAATTTTTTAGATTGTAGGCATCGACTCCAAAGTTGTAGCATATAAGAGAGAGATAACCAGTCTGAAAAGACAATGCGGGCCTTATTTAATATTAAACCTAGTTCAGGTGTGAGAGAAACAGAAAGATACAGACCCGCTCATAGTGTGGATAGTGCACTGTAGGTGAGTTATGAAAGCCAGTTGAGTTTTATCACAGACGTTACTGGATAGCCTTATACATTTTTCAACAATTCCAGTGTGCATGTGAGAGAATTTCATGTACAGCTGCATACAATAACAATGACTTTTTCAGCACATCAATTCAACTCAATTCAAGTTGGATATAGTCTTATAACTCCACTAAGTTTGGCACCTGCAGCTCTGAAAGCCTTCGGGAAGAGATGTGTTTTTTATTAGGAATCCACGAAAACAGCCACAACATTAAGTAATCCTGACTGATTCTGGAATGGAATCTTGGAACGCTTCACATAAACACTAACATGTCATCCTAAGAGATACAGTAACTGTAGTCTAGGCATCTTTCTCATTCATACTTAGTGGAGGAGCTACTTCAGTGCTATTACAGTAGTTGCTAGACTAGTCTGGGTGCCATTACTGTACCTCTTTGGGCAGACGCAGCAGCATGTCTCTGCATCTCTGCACATAGAAAACAGCCTCTGGGTGGTTCTCCTGGGCCAGTGCCTACACAGGCATTACACAGGGTCTTCTCACATTCAAATTAGACATCTCAGGACTCTTGAGTACTGCTACAGGTTTTATGTCATACACATGGTTTCCTCTGAATTATGTGATGATTGCAATTTAAAACAAACAACTAACATAAAAATAGCAATATTAAACTACTGATTTTAATGTTGTAAAAAAAAAAGTATATATATATATATATATGTATATACAGTTGAAGTTGGAAGTTTACATACACTTCGGTTGAAGTCATTAAAAATGAGTTTTAATGACTTCAACCGAAGTGTATGTAAACTCCGACTTCAACTGTATATATATATATATATACAGTTGCACTAAACATTATTCAACCCCCTTCACTTTTTGCACACTTTATTTGTGTTATAGATTTAATTTAAAATTGATAAAATAGCCATTTTTGCCCATCAATCTACACTCAATAACCCATAATGACAGTGAAAAAATGTTTTTTGAAATTTTTGCTAATGTATTAAAAATCAAAACTGAAATCTCTCATGTGCATAAGTATTCAAACCCTTTGCTTTAATGTATATTTAAAGTATCATATTTCATATTTGGTTGCATATCTTTTGCATGCTGTTACTTCCTGAAGTCTGTGACCCATCAAACATCAAAAGACTCTCGATATCTTATTTTCGGGTACGGTTACAAGCGATACTATAACCTCTCTGCATTTGAATGGATCTCTATGGGAATTGGGGGGTGACACTAGATTCAGCTGTAAATTATTCTGGTACAGTACGGAACACATGACCGGCGAAATGGCTGTAAGGGTCTAAGGAAGGGGTCTTCAACCTTATCCCGCAAGGGGCGGTGTGGGTGCAGGTTTTTGTTCCAACCAAGTAGTTACACACCTGATTCTACTAATCAATCACTAGAGTCTTTGCTAAGGACCTTGATTAGTAGAATCAGGTGTGTAACTGCTTGGTTGGAACAAAAGCCCGCACACACACCGGCCCTTGCGGGATAAGGTTAAAGACCTCTGGTCTAAGGTATCAAACGAGCCCCAAACCATCACTCTACGGCCAGATATGGAGTAGATATGGATGGATCACTTCAAGGGTTTCTTCTCCTGACTTTTTTCCCCATAGAGTTCTATAGGAAAATGAGTCTGTCATGGTTATTGGCAGCCTCTGATGTTTCTGCGGTGGTTATTCTATTTGGCGTCGTCGGGACGCTCCATCGGATTTTTTCCGTCTCCATTCCGGTTTTTGGATCTCACTCGGTTATTATTCCTTACACCTGTCTTGGGTTTCCTGCCAGTTATAAATAGCCCAGGACTTCCGCATTCCGGCACTTCGATATTGTCATTGCTATGTTGACAACAAAGTCGGTAAGGTATAGAAATTCGGCACTGCATTTCTGGTTCGTACGAATAAGAAACGCAGCAAGTCCGGTTAAGAATTAGGATTAGATAGGTTTTCTTTTTTCTTTCCAATCGTTCTCTTTATCCTTTATTCTTTTTACCTGTTACCTTTCGTGTTCAAGCTCTTTTGCCTCTAGAGCTTTGGATAACAGGTTCTCTTTTCTGTTCTTTCCTTCACTCGTTTCTTCGAGTTTTGTTTTGTTTCACAACCTCCTGTTACGCTTAATTATTTAGTGCGTGAGGTTCTTTTGTTAGTTATTCTCGCTGTTTATCGAGATCGCCTCCGTTTTTGAGGTTGCTTTGTTTTGCCATGTGTTAGGAAATTTTTGCTCCTGATTTTGTGTTATCTCCGTCTTGGTGTGGTTACTTCCGCTTTTCTGGCGTATCTTTCTAGATACGCTTTTAGAAATCCTTGTCGGTCGCGTTTGGTTCTCCGAACCTTACACTCTGTCAGGAGAAGAAACCCTTAAAGTGATCCATCCATATCTACTCCATATCTGGCCATAGAGTGATGGTTTGGGGCTCGTTTGATACCTTAGACCCTTGATGACTTACAGCCATTTCGTCAGTCATGTGTTCCATACTGTACCAGCATAATTTACAGCTGAATCTAGTCTCATCCCCCAATTCCCATAGAGATCCATTCAAATGCAGAGGTTATAGTATCGCTTGTAACAGTATCTGAAAATAAGATATCGAGAGTCCTTTGATGTTGATGGGTCATAGACTTCAGGAAGTAACAGCATGCAAAGGATATGTGACCAAATATGAAGTATGATACTTTAAAAATACATTAAAGCAAAGGGTTTGAATACTTATGCACATGAGAGATTTAAGTTTTTGATTTTTAATACATTTGCAAAAATTTCTAAAAACATGTTTTCACTTTGTCATTATGGGTTATTGAGTGTAGATTGATGGGCAAAAATGGCAATTTTATCCATTTAAAATTAAATCTACAACACAATAAAGTGTGCAAAAAGTGAAGGGGATTGAATAATTTTGAGTGTAACTGTATATACATATATTTTTGTGAAAAATGGTGATTGCCCAACATCCTATTTGTGTTTTCATGTTTGTGTTGATTATCTGTATACTGTCTTTATCTGTATACTGTCTTTATCTGTAATATGTGCCTTTACAGCTGTGAAAAGCATGCCGCTTAGTCAAGCAAATGACCATGGATACAGATCACAAAGGGAAATCCCTCTTTTCTCACCGATTCAGCTTGGTAAGACAGAACACGAAACAGGTCCTTCTCAACATCTCCTTTGGGAATGTTGATATCTCCCTTGTCATCACCACGGGCTGTAAGTCTGCTGTAGAGCGTCTCCAGGCTCTGAACACAGTAAAAGAAACAAAGTTTAATTTCAATTTCAATGTCACATAATGCTTCCTCTAATGCTAGCTAATGGTAAGCGGAAACCAAGTGACCAGTGGTGGCTGCTGAGCTGAAAATTGATAGGGCGCAAAACTGATTATTTGTCTAAACCTGCTTTCAATCATTTTTTTTGATTAACAATACAGCGATTCATTCACAAAATACTCAGTATCATCAGATATAGCCAGTTCTCCTCAATTAGGCAATTAGGCAAGTAATACATTTCTTATTAATATCATCGCAACATTGTGAACATTTTATCAACATTATTTAAAATTGTGGATACATGTACTCTTCGTTGTCTGCACTCACACTCAAAGAATATTCATCGCAAAGTTCTGCAATGCGCAGATTTAGTCATTTAAACAATCTTGAAGTGCAGGTTGTACTGAAAGCTACATAGTGATTAAAACTGAGCTTTCTAGATTTAATTAATGGTTTAATCTCCCTAACATGATGTGAAGAAATAAACTGTGTGTTTGCCTGCCAATGGATTATTCAGATCGTTGCCACACTTGTTAATCAAGGAACATTCATAAAAACAGGCTTAGACCAATGATCAGTTTAAAGGGCCGTTTGCCAACCTGTCTACTTTAAACTCACCAGCCATCACTGCAAGTGACTATATGCTGCCATATGTGGTGCTGGAAAAAGCCTGTAGTAATGTGTACCTAAGCTGACTTGGCCAAGTGTCTCCTTTGAGCTGTGATCCATACCAGGTCAAACAAAAGCAAAACAAAACAAGAAACTAAACCTAATGAAGATAAAGGAACAATTAACATGCAAAAACAGGTGCCGACATAGTTTTGTTTAAAATACCTGTATATCATAGTGTCCAACCCCCTTTGCCAGTAGACAGATTTGCCACATAAATTCTATGGATGGCCGGTTGCCCAAAAATCAATAAAAAAAATAAAATAAAAATCTGAAGTATCACTTTTTGTTCTGTTGCTCACAGACGTTCTCAATACATGGGGTGTGTTATTAACAGGTATTTTTTATTTCTTGTGGCTAACGCTCAACAACTGAAAGGGTTTTTATTTATTTATCTATTTATTTATTTTTAATGGGCAAAAGTTTTAACTCTTCACCCTTTTAATAAACGCAATTCAAACATTTTAAATTATTTTTTCAATCTCTGATATGGAATTAAATCATCTGTGGAGCATTATATGACGTTATCCAGATGAATAATCTTCCTGTCACTGCAGACTCACTTTGACAGCAAGACAGAAAAAGTCATCTGCAAACTTGGGCTTATTACAGTCAAGCCAGGTTCTGCCGGTCTTGGTGGCCATCTGCAATGAAAAGAAAAGATGTAATTTAGTGTCTGGAAGGAATGTGGAATGAGCTAATTGTCCTTTCGGTTATTCACACTCTGCACATTATACCATCCAGATGTTTCGTTACTCTCCTGGATTAACTTGATTTATGAAATTCTAAAATTTTACATCTAAAGCTACCCAAGACATGCTTGACTGTGCAATTTTAAAGGACCTTTTCTTCTTAAGCTAAACATAAACATGGAGTGTGTGCTATGGTGTTTTAACATTACCTGGTCTTTACATACAGGTACCTCTCAGGACTTTCCAGGCCGAACACATTTTCAATAATTTTCAAGAACCATGGAAAAGGACACAAGCGTGCAAGTGAGAGGGTCCACTCACCAAGATCAGTCTGCGCACAGCACTCTCTGATGGGACCTTAGGTTCAGACGCACACAGCAATCTGCAAGCTACATGACGCACTAGCGCACAGTGAAAAGGTAAGGCTATGTACCATCACTTGAATAATGCATACAATAATAGTAATGCAATGTATGCTTCTTGTCTTTTCTACGCTACTGAACAAAAATATTTACAGGACAGTTTTTTAGCCTGCACAGCAAAAATCTTGGTGTACATTTGAGACTGTGGTCTCATATAAACACCCTAGGGTGTTAAATGTACACCAACAGTGTTAGATTTACACCAACATTTTTGCTGTGTGGTGAATTTGGGAGTTTTTATTTCAAGTTTTGCGTAGGGCTCTGCGGGTTGACCAATTCCAAATTTACACTGTCACACTTCTGAATGTCAACTACTGAATCAAGTTGGTCAGCCTACCTTTTGCTTTCTGGTGTTCATTAATGGCTGATCCCAAATGTTTTGTTACTGCCCAGTTCCACAACTGTATGGCATTGTCTTCCAGCTAAAGATTTTAACATTTGTAGAGTTTTCATCAAAATTATATTTCCTCAAATACAGAAATAAAAATAAGTACTAGCTAACTCCTATCTGTGAATAGTTAGCTAAATGTTCATGTTAAATCATCTCTAATAAGAGTACATTTTACTCTGACAAAGTGCATTTGAACTCAGGAGTTGAAATGACACTAAACATATTGTTTATAGAAAATAACACTACATTCCATTCTTTGAGCCATCGATTTTGTCGGTTCATGCTCAGCATAGAAACCGAAAATGAGTTATCAGTTAAGCTAGCTAATGCGTGATGTCAATGTTGAATCTAACCGAGGGCTTCTTGGCTTCATCCCACCCTTTTTCGGATATATCTTCAATGAGAATATTAAAGTAACGTTACTCTTTTCAGTGCAGTAAAGCTGTGTGGCTTCAACTTCTGAAAGGCTTGACGTTTGTCTGTGAAACCTAGCAAACGTTACCTTCTGCTGTTCTAATATATTGGAGAAACAGGAGCTCTCCAGATTCCTTGTGTCACTAAACAGCTTTTCGATGACTTCATCGGCATTCTCTGGCATTTGTTTCTGCACTAGCTTATCTGTGAAATCTAAAACAAAAGGCTGAGAATTAATAAAAAATGAAAGCAAACGGTTTAGACAGACACCGGCATAACGTTATGTATTATTGTTGCAAACGTTAAGACGAATTAATGTGTTCATGTAATCGTAACAATCAACTGTTCCGCAAAAATGTCTATTTTTTAATATTTATCAGATTTTTTTTAAAAATAAAAAATTAATAACAGACTATCATTAGCATTAATAACAATGACATCATCATCAATAAAAGTAGCACTAGATCCATAAAGCATTCTTGCGATTACCTAGCCTGTCGCTAAATCATGACCAGTTTTATTAGCTAAGGAACATCGCCTGCTCCAGTGATATCTTATCTTCTTGCTAACGTTAAATTTGTTCATGGATGCCAATTTATATCTTGCGAGTTTTGAGTAGGCCTACACGCTACAAGTTTTTGGCTATGTTCATTTATTATTTCTTAAATAGACTTTTTCGCACGCAAAACTTGATTTTCTGTGTGGAACTGTGAAAATAGAGTTCATTTTACCTCATATTTTACACATTTACTAAAGTTAAGTTTACGTTAGTAGGCACAGGACAGAAGTTAACGCGATCCTGCAATGGCTGGAGTTATCTAGCTCCGTTAGTTAGCTGCTTACCTTTGATGTTAGCGACAAAACATTCCATTTTTGAAGAACTCGAAATCGTCTATAAAACTATCAATAGATTGAATAGCTATAAATAGCTTTTTCATTTAAATAGCACCACGAGTTTGAATCTGAAGTTAATCAATTGATGTGACGTTAGCTGGTTAGGCTAACCACCTAGCTACCTGTAGCTACCAAAAGTATGTTCACATTGACATTGGCACGCGCACATGCGCGCGAAACACCACGGTAACTTCCCTGCCATGGCGGGGGTCAAAAAATTCGATAAAAAATTCGATTATTCTTTCTTCCTAATTATGACAGTACAGATGTTTTACCCACAATCGACAAAGAGTGGAGATTGTAATGCAATGTCAAAGTAATTGGCACTGCAAGGTGTTTTGGAGCAGGATATTTTTGTCTGGCCCAGCAAGAGGCCTGGTTTTTGGCACTGTGGCAATGTGCGAGGTAAAACATGCAGTTGTCAGTTATCATCAGTTTGCTGTCGCTATATCAATATTTTAAGTAAAAAAAGTTATATATTATTGGAGATTGATTCAGCTTGATTTTGTATTATATTAGATTAAAACCAAAAAAAACACCCACACAACACGGGATACAAAAGAACTGTTTGTTGCAATGATATTATTTGTCCACAAGATGGTACCATACCAAAATCAAATACAAATGGTATCCTTTGTAGACATTGTAGTTTTCTTGATGTTTTGTTTGCAAATAATATTTTTCCTCCCATTCTATCCAAGAGACACTTGATGGTGTCTAAGATCATTACATTACATCCATGTAGCAGACGCTCTTATCCAGAACAACTTGAAATATAGGAGTGCATTCTCCTCATTACTTCATTACTATGAGCAATAGTGCCAGACCTGACCAACAACATTCCCAGAACAGTGACTAAAGACGCAGCATCACTAAAGCACTACAATGTGCTAACCAAAAGATCATACATAAATGTTTTATCTGACAACAGTTCATGGGACACAATGAAAGAAAAAGCAAGTGGGTCATTGAGGAATCACCCATTGAAATGGTACAATTGGGGCTCCTCATTAAATGTTCAGCAATTTATAGTGCACTGCATTTTACAAGCAGACTTTAAATGTGTCTTATGTGTATGGGTACAGTTTGAAGTGTTGCATTTTTTTCTAGGGGAAATGCAATGTTTTTCAGATTCTTAGAGAAAACATGCATGCTAAGTAAAACAGATACAGATGTATATGTGAGGCATTTCAGATATTTGTTATTACTGTGTGAACAATAGTCCCCTGGAGTCATTTTTATTGTGGGTCAGGTCCATTCCCACGTGTGAGCTATAAACCTCTTATAGCAATTTAGGACATGTTAATAAATAACTTTTAACTAAGTGACTAATTACAGGAATTGCTAGGAATTGTTCCTAAAAAGCAATACAGCTGAAAATCTAGCACTCGCTATAAGGGTGTTACCTTTTCATCGAAGAAGGGAATCAGAGGGCCCTGTCAAAAGGATGACAGAGCACAGTGGGTTAGTTTTGAATAAGGGTGACCTCATCATGTAACAATCAAAACAGATAAAATGCATCAGCTCACAAAAATGCATCAACCTCAGGAGGACAGTGAATGTTTTTGAGATTTAATGTTGACCCAAATCTCCTGTGCCACTGTGCAACAGAGGGCCTTCAAGACACATAGGTAAACAGTGTCATTTACACATTGTCTAATGTCTACCATGGGCTTTCGGTTACTGGCCGAGGTCTGTCTGAGGAAAGCCTTTGTTGCTGCCCTGGAGGTTGTTGTTTCAGCAAGGGTTTTATTGTTGGTTTAAAGGAAAGGCTTCAAGCTGCTTTCATAGAATTGGCCAGTCCCTCTAATTGTGTTTTTGCATCTCGATTCTAAAATAAAATGTCTTAAAACCCCACTCCTTTCAGCTCGCAGCTTCCAGCAATTGTTCGTGTCTCAGTCTTATCTAGTTGCCCTCTCGGCCCAGAAGGAATTTGTATTTGTCTAAAGACTTAATTACGAGAGGAGACATAGAAAGTAGCAACTGGACACGCTGTAAGTGTGCACAGACACATTTCATTTTAAATAGAAAGAATAATCGGCTTTAGCTTGCTTAATATGTTTCCTTTCTTCTCATATAATCAGTGAAGTAGCTATGCCTCTTGGTTGGGTTTTTACTCTTAAGATGAATTTCTGAAAGTGGTGAACGAGCAGTGATATCTCCTGCTAGAAGGAAAACAATTCTGACATTATTTCAGAAATAAATATGCATACATTTACATTGTTTGCCTGTGTGGTGAAATAAGTAGACAGCAGGGTAAAACTCAGTAATGCTGTTGATATATAGACACACACACACCAAAGAAATTAAGCATATAAGGAATTTAATTAGGACAGTCTGGAGGGACATTAGATTATGTTTCACCTTATGACACCATTCAAGAATAAACTTCAGCTGCTAATATTAAGGTGTATGTCGTAACTTCTTGTGACTCACAACAATTGTGTTTTACAGTATGTGTCAAGTGTCTGTTTATAGCCTACATGATTGAATATATGAAATTTTGCAACATTACTGAATCCTCAGAATTTAGTCATTTAGCATTTCACAATATTGCCATGCCCATAAAACATTTTAATGTGGGTTGTGGTAAGTGTCCTTATTGTCAAAGTTGTGTATGATGACGCTTACACTTGTAGTGGCATAATTTCCACATTATTTTATCGACCCACTCCTATATCCCCAATATGGTTTGAACATTTGCCCACTGGCATTGAAGGAGACATCTTGCCTCGCCCTCTTTCTGAATAACACCAGAACAGCACAACATAACTGGACCCACCTCTGATGTCCCAACTCTTATTTGTGACATTATTTCAGACATAAATATGCATACACAAGTCAAAACATTTACATTGTTTGCCTGTGTGGTGAAATAAGTAGACAGCAGGGTAAAACTCAGTAATGCTGTTGATATATAGACACACACACACACCAAAGAAATTAAGCATATAAGGAATTTAATTAGGTAAGAGACAGTCTGGAGGGACATTAGATTATGTTTCACCTTATGACACCATTCAAGAATAAACTTCAGCTGCTAATATTAAGGTGTATGTCGTAACTTCTTGTGACTCACAACAATTGTGTTTTACAGTATGTGTCAAGTGTCTGTTTATAGCCTACATGATTGAATATATGAAATTTTGCAACATTACTGAATCCTCAGAATTTAATCATTTAGCATTTCACAATATTGCCATGCCCATAAAACATTTTAATGTGGGTTGTGGTAAGTGTCCTTACTGTCAAAGTTGTGTATGATGACGCTTACACTTGTAGTGGCATAATTTCCACATTATTTTATCGACCCACTCCTATATCCCCAATATGGTTTGAACATTTGCCCACTGGCATTGAAGGAGACATCTTATCTTGCCTCGCCCTCTTTCTGAATAACACCAGAACAGCACAACATAACTGGACCCACCTCTGATGTCCCAACTCTTATTTGTGACAGAATTATCATGTATTAAAATGTTGAGTTGGGTGGGGATACGGGGCAGGATGTTGGAGGATGTCCTACCTGGCACACAGTCCAGGGCGGAACTCAGTCAGGTAAACAGTGCGCTGAATGTCCCCTCACACGCTGGGACCAGGGTCAGAGGGACCATGAACACGATTATTTACACTGATATATAAAAAGCTGCATATCCTGTTTTCAAAGATAAAAATAAAATTAGGTAAATATTTATTCCAGATATTTGAACAGATGTGTTCTCTTAGACACCATACAGCTTGTTTATCTTAAAAATGCGCACAGTTCTTGCTATTGTCATACCCTGTATATTTGTCAAATAAAAATAATTGTCTCCTTTAAATTTGCTTCGCAATATTCAGAGGGCATTTTAAAGAGGAAGCAGGTCATCTAAAGAGGCACGATAGCTGTTTAAATATGACTGGCCTAGGGATTATATGATTGATTTGATACTGATAACTTTTATCATTTATCTATTTTTATTTATTAAAAAACTACCCAATAGCATAAATGGCATCTGTGCTTATTATGAACAATAAGTAGCGGTGCACAAAACATCTGCAGAAGAATCAGCGTCAGTGTGGGAAGAGACTTGCAGGGGTTCACGGCGCGGCGCAGTGTCGGTAGTAACATGCGCTTCTCCTGATCCAGTGACGTTGCCTCCTTCCTCTTTTTCACTATAAAGGGATTCTGGGCAGAGCCAACAGTCACAGCTGAAAACTGCCGGGGTAAAATATATCTCATAGTATTGCTCATGAATTGTATTCCTTGCCGACAGGGAATCTAGTCTTTTCCTTTGTACTTTCATATAAAGGCGCTGATTTGAACAGTTTGTTTTTTCCTTCACTGAAATCACTGGCTGGAACCAGTAGGCTAGTTTACAGAGACGCGAATCAAGGGTTCCAATCACTCGGTCCGAGGGAGGCAGGCACAAAACGTCGCACCTGCCCTTTCAGACTTAACTCTATCGTTTCAGGGACTTACACGAGAACAGCAACCAAGTGAGGTCCCTGAGCTGTATACTACCCTTTGGAATACACAATTTATCACCATTTTAAAACATGTAACTTGGATAAAATTATTTATTGGATGTAAGTTTCATCTTTCGTGACCAGCATCCCATCAGCTGGGTAAAGAAAAAAAAAGAAGAAGAAGGAAGGTGTTTCACCCCTTTTACTTTGGGATTTGGAATTCGTCCAGTCTATTGCCACAACTGGTTCTGGCAGTTCGGGAACTTTACAAAGGAACTTTTTGAAACTCCTCGTGTCAAAATGACCCCAACGGACCTCGCAACATTGTCACTGCTCCTATTGCATTGTTTTGCATCTATAAATGGTGAGTCAAGGGTTGTTTTATGCACCTTTGGTAGTAGCTACTTGCATAGGGCTATAATGGGTTAGGCAATTAGGCTACAATGTACAGACAGCTATATGCATTAGCTGTTCTGTAAAGCTATAGCCTACGAACCTGTCTGCTTTATTGAAAAGTTGTAGGCTAACGCATAGGCTAATCTTCGTGTGCTGTTTAAATTTCGCAGATGACAACATGTAGCTATTTTAAATATCATCATTAGGCTAATCAGCCTGCTTGAAACCTAACAATAAGAAAATAATTCCGCTGTCAGTAAAAGCAACGTTGTTTCTACGTGAGTAGGCTAAACTATATCAGCTTACCTTAACAGACGGGAAAGCCTGTGACTACTATTAACTACCGGTTATTTGGAGACTGTTAATTGCAGGTAGCCTTATATGGCGATCATATAGGCTATATAGCCTATTTTAAATTGCGTGGTTTTACGAAGCCATAACAACATTAGCCTACTTAGGCTATTGTAAAATAAAATATAGGCTAATTTTAGACTCATATTATTCGGTAGCCTGATTAATGACATTTGTGTCAGATTGTTTTAGAGCGCGGGTGGCTAATCACTCATTTAAGAGTTATTAAGGTATTTCTGTTGCAAACTGCTGCAGTCATCGTGAACTCACTTTTGAAATCTCTGTGATTGATAGTGCGCTGTAGCCTGTATTATGAAATCTTGGTTTCCCGCTATCACTGAACGCTGCGCCTGAAGACCCATCCAGAACCCCAGCAGACTTTTCCTCCTGGCATCGCATTGAATTGTAGCCTACTTGTTGCAGTTTCTCTGCACTCCACGAGAGGGAGTGAACTTCCACTGAAGCAATGGCGCAAAATGCGTATAGAAGTGTGGGCTTTAATTTAATTCATTAAATAAATTATGCTACTTGAGGCGGGTATGAGTTTGTTTGTTCAGAACCTGGTCATTACTATGCCTGTCAAGGTTTCACTGTTGCACAGTTTGCGGACGTAAACGTGGGGACAATACCGAGTTCGTATATTCTGAGCATGTATAGCGGAAGTTAAGCCATCCAAAATTTATTTGATTGCCTGGACAATATTTTCCATTTTACAACCCTTTACAAAAAGGTTACGGGAGAAGATGTAATCACACGAATCTCCAGTGTGAAAGGCTCTGTAGCACAATTTGACAGAATAGCCTACATTGTTTCGACTTGGCAGCACACTTATCTTGATGCCCCTTCTACATAAACAAAACCAGAGTATCAAAAGGTGGATGTTTCTCCATATTGTGCCTGACCTGGTCTGTACTACAGATATGTGTCTTCCTCCTCCTGTCCAAATAAACACAGAACACAGGAACCCCCAAACAGGAAATACACCCCCCCCCCCCCCCCCCCCCACACACACACACACACACACACACACAGTTTTCAAGCTTTGTCTGTGGCACATCCGAGTAAATTTCCTTCAGTGTCTTTACGTTGTCGCAGAACGTGGGAAAGACACAGGGGAGGAAATGGGTGGAGGGGTCAAGAGGCACCATGGAATTGTTCTGGGCTGCAAAGGTCACGGAAATGCGACCCATTACCTGAGCAGAGATTCCTTCCCCACAGCTCCTCAGGCCCGCAATCAAGCTGAAATATGTGTCCAAACCGCTTGCGAGCCAAGACAATGGAAGGAGGAAAGGACCCCCCATTGTTTGCTAAACTCCGGCTCAAGCTGTTTTGCCATTAGGCAGGTTTCAGGGTTGAGACAGAGGGAGGCATGTTCCTTTGCCAGACAATACAATTACAGTAGGGAGCTTTGCTTTGCTTGTGTGTGCTTCTTCATCTGTAGGCTGCTAGAAATGATCAGCATCAATCTGTATAGCAGAAGATGACTGCCCATCCCCCCCCAGCCTTTGTCTTAGGTCTTAGTTTTCAAGCAGGTGGTGTGTTTTAGAAGGACATTCATGTTAGGAGTTTGACGCGGATAATGAAAAAGTTCACTTGGGGAAACTGCTGCACTCCCGGCAGAAAAGGTGGCCTCATTTTTTTCTGACGCCGAAATGCGAATGTCCTCCATGGTGTTGATCTCATTACCACCTAATCGGGTCCTATTTTAACATCGCTGCTCATCTCCCCTCTGATCCCTCTAGCAAGTAGAGAGGTGAAGCAGTCCCTTGCCAATAAATAACGTCAAGTTATTTCATTATTAGCACATATTTCAGGCTGCTGACGGTATGCGCTGCTGTTTTTGATATCGCATAATCCCACGCTTTTTTTTTAACCCCCTTTCTCAGGCTGCTGGCAGTGCTTAAAGCCCAATGTCTTCTGGGGAGACAGAGGGCTTCCTGTAGCTCTCTGCAGTTGATCACGGTAGAGGGGTTTCAGTTGGAAACTCGTTTTCACACACATCTTTCTTGGCTTCAAAAGCAACCCTCAGAACAGTGAGACAGGTTTATACAGTGACAACAGTGAGTGGCCTCCAGCATCTGGCTGCATCTCTGTAGTTTTTAGTGGCGTGGATGATTGTCACAAGCGGAAGTGCCCTCCCTCCCCCTCCTCCGAATCGCTGCATGGGGGTTTCTGGGTGTAGGTCCCCTGAGCAGGACACCCCGACATTGAATTGATGGGAACAGAGTGTCCCCTTTCACCTTTGGTGAGCGCTGAGCGAGAACCAGCCAGCATGTCGGGAGCACCAGGGCTGGTGTTTGCACAGATGCAGTGGAGGCTGTGGGGTGAAGGCCAGGCAGAAGCCAGGAGACCCAAAAGCGTTCCAAGGGTGGACCGACTCTCACGAAAGCAGGTTTTTGGGTGGAGCGGGAAGGAGTAGAGGCTTGTGGCGAATGCTCTCACAGCCTTGTAACAGGAGGCAGGGTTGCCAGGTGAAATTCCCAGGCTCAGGACAAAATCATATTATTTTATTATACCCGGGCCCGGGACAATAATATTTAACACAAGTTCACAGATCATTGGACCTCCCCTCCTCCAGGGCCCAGGACAACGATGGCAGCCCTGACAGCAGGCCTTTTTCACGGCTGTAGACTGAGAGAAGGGAACCAAACCGAAGGAGAGCCAGAAGAAGGGTCACATTCTTTTACTAGGGCAGATGCATCGTGTCTTCAGGAAAACAGAACAGTAAAGTTAGTGACGCACGCGAAATGTGCATGATTTATACATCACGTATCATGTGATTGGTGAATTTTATTGGATGCCTGCTGGACTAGAATAGGACTTTCCATGGAGACTGTTAAAGTAAAGCGACATCATATGTGGACATTTCAAATGAACTTCCTGGTCCAGGGAGTATTCCTGCCGCTCATCCAATGCATGCTGAGATAGGTTCCAGCCCCGCCCCCCTCCACCCTGACCAGGAATAAGCGGGTTAGATAATGGATGGATGGAACTTGAACCTCATTATTTAATCTCATCTCAATATGTTGTATTATTTTACCTGTTGGAACACCACGACTGGATCCTCGGGCAAGGTAGCTCAGTACTCCAGGAATCGCTTCAGTGAAATATCCAGCAGAGCTGTACACGTGGATCACTTGTAAAATGTTTCAGTGATATAAGCTGCGTTGTGATAAAGTCAAATTCATAATTAAAGAACAATAAGATCCTGGTCAAGAACAGCAGAGGCACCAGTTGAAAAGCGGCTTCCTGCTTAAGTCCACTGCACAGGACTGATATCACGTTACCCGTTACATGGCTGCACACGGTCAACCTTCCCCCACTTTGTATTCTCTGTCAAAAACGAACCGGGGGAAGTGGGGGGGGGGGGGGGGGGGGGGGGGGTATCAGATCTTCAGAAACCTCGGTTTCTAATTTGTTCTCCAGGCCCTGATGTTTTCATTAAAGTTTTTTTAAAGGTGGATTTAAGGAGTCAATGTTCTTGCTTTGGACTGGTTTTTATCAAGGTATTATTTTAATAAATTATTATTATTATTCAAAAAAAATTATTATGGGATTCATACGTGTGGGTCAGCCAAGGGCAGGGGCAGCACGTCCCTCAGCCCCAATTTCGGCTGCGGGCCAGGCCTGGAGCAGCCTGTTCCCAGCGAGAGGCCGTTACCAAGACCAGCGTTCCCTTTGACTTTGGTGAAATATTACTGGCGCTGTTGATGTTGGCAGGTTCCATCTCCTCTACCCTTGCGCTGTATGATGGATTCTTGGATGAGCTGCTCGAAAACAGTGACAGAGGTTTTTTTAAGGCATCATTAAGTTTGAAAGACTTTATTTTACTATCCACTGTGCTGTTCTTGATAATGGCATTACATCAGGTTTTCTTTCAACTGTAATATGTGCCGAGGCAATAAAATATCATCAATCATCTCCCGCTGTAAATGATAGTGAAAGTAAATTAGCTGTTAAATTGGAATGGGCATTTATTTTGCCAGACATTTATGACAGGACACATGTTCCCTTTCAGACTAAAACATTGTGGAATTAGAAGGGTGTTTTTATTATTGAAATACATTTTTATTGCAGGAGCACCATTCCATTTTGGGTCCTGATAATAAATTGAGCCTCATGAAATCCAGGGCAGTTCTGACGCAGTCTGGAGCAGCTACCCGTCTTCGCCAGATGTTGTTATATTTTGTGTGGGTGTGTGAGTGTGTGTGCGTGTGTGTGGGAGTGCAGTTGCTAAATCTCTGAAGACTAATCTACAAGCGAATAAAAAGTGTCTTTGCCCTCGTTGTTGTCTTAACCTTGGTACTGGCAAAGAAGGGGGAGGGGAGGAGCACTTGGAGCGGGAGTACCTTCAGCCAATAGGAAACTGCCCACATCAGAGGGCTAGAAGAGCAATGGTAGCACCTTGGTGTTTTTGGCAGGTGGTCTCTGCTCCTGTCAGGGGGTTTTCAACTTTGGGTGATAAATCTGCCATCAGCACATTGTACATCATGCAGGTTTGTCTGTCTGCTGTCTGGCCTGAAGACCTGGATCTAAAGACAATTTACCATGAAATACCAACAGTGCGCAAAATTCCTGCTGGGGTCGTAATTTATTGCAGCTGCGTCACCATGTCTTAACGAGGTAGAGCCAAGATGTGTTTTAAAGGTGTCCCTAGCACACTGCATTTCATCGATACACCTTATAGCATTGAGAGAATCATTAATTTTTAGATGGATTAAACCTTTTGACGTTCAAGTGCACAACCGATGTGCATTTACACTTTCTGTGACCCACCCCTTATTAAAGTTTTGCCTAAAAAGTTAACATTTGAAAATCAAAAAAAAAGAAAACATTTGGGGCCTGGTTTACTAAGACCTTTAGCGGGTGCAAAACCATTTAGCACACGCAAAACCAATAACATGACCAATGATTGGTCATGGAATTTGTTTTCCACCAATCATTGGTCATGTTATTGGTTTTGCGTGTGTTAAATGGTTTAGCACCCGCTAAAGGTCTTAGTAAATCAGGCCCTTGATATTCAAATGTTTTGACGTGTCAAAATAACCGCATGTACAACATTGCAGTGCATGCAACAAGTGCAGTGTTTAATCTGACTGCTGCAACAGTCAATGTAAACAATACATTATCTTACATGCTTCTCACAATCTCCACCCCAACCATGAACTGGCAGCGGGTCCCAACTGACAATTTGGAAGCCATTGTTTTAGATGATGGCGTTGATGAAGCACTATTGTGAGTGGCAAAACAGGAAGTATATTAAAATAAAAGTGGCCACTGGCAGCTGGTGACTACCATTGAGCTACAGTGCATGTTCCCAAGGCCAGACTGAATCAGGAATGACTCAGTCTTTTTATATTCTCTCCCTCCGTTTTTTCTTTCATTGAGTTGCTCCCGATTATTTTTTGCCTCTTTTGTTCACGGCACTGTCAGACTTAGAAAGGAATCGGCGGTAGCAGGAGAAAACGGCAACAGCACCGTACAGCATTGTTGTTTTTCACCTTGATGGCAGTCCAGAGAGGGGGTGGGGGTCAGCCCCTTATTGTTGGGGTGGGCGGATGGTGCCGGGGCAGAGGGGGGAAAAAACCAGTAAGTCAAGTAGATAAGAGAATTCCACATATTATTCTTACACTCCTAGGGGTTATGACAGGGGATTTCCTTAAAACCGAGAGACAGAGGGAGTTCATTAATAGTCCATTAAGTGCTGTGCTATACCTCACTGCCTCAAAAATCCAGGTGGATCCTCCAGCACAGCAGTTGCCAAACTGTGGATCGGGTCCCACTGATGGGTTGGGGGGTGGGAAGGCGGGAGAGGGGGGTCAGGATGGCCACATAACAAAAAATGGCCACATAATACACTCTCCACTGACATCTACATCAGATGAAATGACAAACTACCACGGCAGCAGGTACTGCACTGGTTACAGTGTACATGACGACGTTGAAAACATTTTAATTGCTTATTTGAACATATGTTGTGGGGTCCGCAGAAGGTTTTGGAACCGGTGTTCTAACAGGCTGCGGTACCTCTGCTTGCTTGTGGATTTAGCAGCATTGATTATTTGATCCCGTGTGATACAGTACCGCATAATAACATGGCTGTTGCTGGGTAACACAGGTGTTTGGCCAGAACACATGCGGCCTTCTGTTTTAATTTACCAGAAAAACCGCTCAGTTCCCGGTGTGCTCCCCTGTCCTGTGTTAAAAAACAATCAATTTTACAACAACAAAACAAATTCCCCAACACTTGGTATTTACAATAATTTGTTCCGGTGCTTTTTTTGTTTGATTAGACTACATATTTCCCTGCTTCTGCTTGAGCACAAGCAAAGGCTGCAGTCCAGACAATGATGGTGTGTATGAAAACACCAGGCAGCGAAAGCCAGAAGCGAGAGCGATGTGACAGTGCTGATATAAAGGCTGTTTTGTTGCCCCCCCCCCGCCCCCCTCCCCTCAGACTCAGTGCGGAGAGAGGATTAGTAGTTATGAATGGATCCGCGAGTACTCCGCTGATGTAAACTGCGGTTAAATAACTGGCACAAGAGCTCAGCGGAGTGTGCTAAATATGGCAACCCCACGGCACTGAGCACGCTCTGTTCCTCCACGCCTGTCTTTTTTGTTTTAATGGCTCCTAATGAAAAGCAGACCCCGCGGCCCTTCTCCAACCACCACAACAAGCGCAATTTCTGGCATTTTGTGGCGTTCCGCTGGTGGAATGCAGCGCACAGCTGTTGGGGAGGGGCCGCGCGGCCGCGCGGCTCACTGGGGTCAGCGCTGGGCAGGGGCACAGGGAGTACGGGACGGAGGCCGTTAGAAGAGGGGGTCTTTTTATGTGGGGGGCTGCAGGGGGCCTCCCTGCTGACCCGGCCAGCTGTGGCTGGTAAGGAGGGAAAAGGGGGGTGGGTAGGCTGAGCTGCTGTGTGTGTGTGTGTGTGTGTGTGTGTGTGTGTGTGTGTGTGTGTGTGTGTGTGTGTGTGTGTGTGTGTGTGTGTGTGTGTGTGTGTGCATGTGTGTGCATGTGTGCATCTACATGGGGGTGTGTGTGCATGTGTGTGTGCATCGATTTGGGGGCGTGTGTGCATGTGTGTGTACTTGCATCTGTGCGTGCACATGTGTGTGTGTGTGTGTGTGTCTGTGTATTTGCGCGTGTGTGTGTGCGTTTGCGTGTTTAGTTTATGCTTAGTAGGGATAAAGATGGGAATTTGGCATGGTTAGCTGCTAGATTGAGCCGCTGTGTTTTGTATGTTTGCTGGGTTTGTTTGCGATTTTGTAAATATTTGTATATTTGTGTGTGTGTATGTGCTTGATAGGGTGAATGCTTGGGGTGAGTGTTGTGGTAGTATACTGTACTGGCTTCATTTACAGCCTTTCTGTAAAGGAGGTGATGACTGCTGTAAAGCCGAGGTGTTGGGCTCAGTTATGTCTGCCTGCGTGTTATAGCTGAATCTATGTTTTCAGGCCTCTATGCAAAATTCCAATCCGGGCAATACTGCATTCCAGTGAGAACCCACGCATTTCTAGACTAAGAAACATGCTGCAAGCAATTTGTGGAAGACAAATTAGGCCGTGACTCAAGAAGCATATAAAGCACATGTACAACGTGAGCTTTGGGAAATAAACTATTTTAATGGTGTTCTCTTGAGTAGCGGGAAACTGTACGATGCAAACGTGTGCCTTTTATGACAGTTTATCTTATGTGCTCAGCACATTTCATACAAGCCTCTTCTGATTACATGCTAGCAAAACAGAAATTTAACATGACAAGTATTATAAATGGCAAGATTAAATGATATTACATTACATTACATTAATTTAGCAGACACTTTTATCCAAAGCGACGTACAATTAGTGCATACAGAGACATCAAGATCACTACAGATCAGACAAGACAAAGCACATCCTTCCCATAATGTAGCAGCTATCCCTAGTAATGAACGTTGACTGTAGTTCACAGTAAGCACAGTATGATAATTAATTCTGCTCTGATGGACACCTAGCCCAATTACCATGAAAGCAACCGGCCGCTCAGTTGCACGTCTTGAGCATGAGTGCAGTCTGTCACAGGGCCATTACTCCAATCCGTCTCTTTGATACTAAGGGGCACTGGGCAGTTTTCAATGTCTTGAGTGATGTGGCCATGAATGAGTCCCACAGTTCCCTGGTGTTAAGGCGGACACCCTTAGCGCAGGGATGACTGCTCTGATCAACAGGCCGCTTTACTGGAGGTACTCACGCATACTAGAAAAATGAGTAATGCTAATAAGTAATATAATATTCATTTATGCACTCTCAGAGAAAAAGGTATGAAAAAGTGCCTAAAAAGGTACAAACGCTTATCACTGGGGTGGTACCCTATAGGTACATAAAATTGTACCCCTAGCCAGCAATACAAAATTCACTTGTACATTTTTTGCTTGTAAAGGGTACTTATTAGTACCTAAATAGAACATTACTGTACCTTTCAGGGTACATTTGGGAAATTTGTTCCTTAAAGGACAAAAATGCACCTCCACTGTACCTTTATTTCTGAGAATTTGCCTCATGAACCAAGTCTGGGAGAATCAATGAAGGCTTTTCTCACATGGTTTCGTTTGTTTGAAGGGCAATGCGTAACCCAGGGAGGTGCACAGCTGTCACTGTAAAGAGCTCCAGCGGTGTCCCTTTCCCCTCGCCAACCTTGGACTGTATTAAACAATGATTCTGTTGCCGTTTGAGAGGAAATTAGTGTGAAGTGCCAACTCTGGCATAGTTAGTTCATTCTTGAAATACAACCGTTCCAGCTTCCACAGTGCAGCTCGACAGAACCCCTGTGTGTGTGTGTGTGTGAGTGTGAGAGAGAGAGAGCGAGAGAGAGAGAGAGAGAGAGAGAGAGAGAAATAGAAAGAGAGGAGCAGGGAAAGGAGGGGGATGTAGAATTGGTGACATTGTGTAATACCATTGTCCGACTGTATGACACTTCCATACAAGTTTCCCAGCAGAAAGAGCAAACTGAATAAACTTGTTTGCCTGGCAAGATGGCTGGCCAGCGCGATGACAACAGAGCCAACACAATGACAGCAGTGAAGGCGTTTGGGGAGTACGCTCAAAAGAAGGAAATCACATGTGACTCGACTTTCATGGACAGTAGGGAGAATGACGGTGTTTCCTACCCATGCCTCCGTAAGCCAGGCCTATCATCAGGTTTAATTGACTAGAGACCAAATGTGCATACATTTCCAGTAACATTTCATTCCCAATTTTTCTTTCCTTTTTCCCTGCAGCTTTCAAAAATAGCATATGGAGATTGAACAAGGTCAATGATGAATGAAAAGCATATCTGCAATGCACAGATGGGGGGTGGGGGGTGGGAGCGATGTCGCAATGCACACCCCTACAAATAAAAATCCAGCAAAACAGGAAAATCAGCACCAAAATGCCAAAATGGTCAAAGGTAGATTCTGTTGTAAGATTAGCTGGAGGTGGCTTGGCTACTCTCTGTGCCACTCAACTGAAGAAAGCGACACAACTGCTCCACTCTCCCTCAATGACACACACACACACACACACACACACACACACACACACACACGCACGCGCACACACACACACACACACACACACACACACACACACACACACACACACACACACACACACACACACACACAAGCACATTCTCTAGTACCCTACCTACTAGTCCGGCACACATCCAGCAGCCATCTGCAGACCAAGGTGTTTCCCTGTGAGAGCGGAAAGGCATTTGTTTAATGGTTGCTCTAAATATAAAGTGTGCAGATGTAGCTGCATGCACAGATAGCTGTCCTATGCTAACGAAAGCGATCTCATTCCGTAAAATTAAGCCAATTTTCCAAATTAAAGCCAAAGTCAGCAGCGGTGTTAGAGCTTTTGGGTTGAAAATTCTGATCGTCATTCTATTACTGTTTGTTGTGATGAATGCAAAGCGGGAGACTGTGGATCTGTGGCTGTCTGACAGTGTGTATTGTGTACTGTGTGTTCCCACAGGGCTGGTGGAGAAACTTAGGCTGCCTGCCCCTCAGCTGTTTCCTGCAGGTGACACACACCTGCACGAAGTTGGGGGCTCGCTCACCCTCATCTGCAGGTAAGGACCTGTTTCTGATTCACCTGCCCTGCTGCCGCACTACAGTACACTGCACAGAATGACGCTTCAGGAGGCGCGCCATTCTCCTTGGGAAATCTCTCTCTCGCCTTCCCAGTCACTGTCTCTTTCTTGACACAATCACACACACACACACACACACACACACATATGAACTTATGCCTGCACACACACATACACACCCACACAGACACACACACACACACACACACACACACACACATACATAAAATTATGTCCCACATTTGCCAACAGGAATTCCCCTTTTTTTGTTTTTACAGCATCTACCATTATTTACAATGGCAGGAGGGCCATGTGTTTCATCCATTGTGTTCACTACCAATTACACTTAATGCTTCACTCTTTTGATATTGGAAAAATGCGACTCAGTAGTAGTTTCTAGCTTCCCTTTTCCTGTGTGACTTCATTCGGAGGAGAATCTGCCCTCTCGTCTGTTTAGTTTGGAACTTGGTCATAAATGCAACAGGTTCTTCCCCCCCCCCCCCCCCCCCCCTCATTTGGAAGGTCAGGAAGTGAGTGTTGGTATGAGGCCAGGTGCTGACGTTTTCTGGACTCCATCACAGCTGTAATAGAGCCCTGCGTTGTTTAACGGCCCCTCATTACAGGCAAGGGTATTTTAGAGTGACTGCAGGGTAGACCGTGCAAGCAGAGGGAGACTGTGTGACTCGGCCATCAGTGACATCATTTGTCACTCATTTATATTGAGAGGGAAGGAAGTAAAGGACCGTCGTCTGACTGGAGCACATTAGTAATAATATTGCATGGTCTGCCGTGCATCATTTCTCAGTCACGCCAAGAATGCTGCCCCCTGTGGACCAGTCTAATGTGGCTCATTCCCTATATGGGCATGTATGAATTGCCTGGCCCATACAGTCTGGGCTTCTGGCTCTCCTTGATGGCTTTAAACTGCTGACCGGTCGTGTTGAAGGCAGAGGCAGTGGTATGTGAGACATGTTGGGAGTCCCTCAGGACCGCTTTAATGGGACCTTTGAAACAGACTTTTTTTAAGAAAAGAAATGTCTGCTATTTGAACACATCATCCCAGAGACCTCGTTCCCACGTGAAAGTCTGAAGTTATCTGATGACAGTCGATCGAGTGATTCGCCTTCAAACGCTTCAAAATAAACATCGTAAGCAAAGCCTGCAAGCCTTGTGGTGAGAACTCAAAAAATCTGCCAGCAAGAAAACATCGCAAAAGGCATAACAATTCAAAAACAAACATCTAAAACGTGATGCCGTGAGTGTGCGAAACAGTCACATCCAACAATTTGCCAGATGTGTCGAGAAAGAAAAAATCGGCTTGTCACGCAAAATTCAAGGAATAAACTGAACCTTATCTCTTGAGAGAATTGCACTAACTCACTCACGCCCTGCAAGTACCGTGACGACAAACACCCAATGCCCAACTTTCCGCAGCAAATTCCGCGCGCTTAATCATCATTGGCCCCAGGTGATGACATATTTCCCTGGTGCTGAATTGCTGGCAGCCGCCTCAGAGGTGGTTGACCATTGGTTGGTAAAAGGGTTCGCGTGGTGGTGATAAAAAGTAAGGGGGACCCCCCTTGTGTTGTTGACAGGGGTTCAGCCCGGCTGACGTGGAGCCTGCCCCGGCGCAGGCTGTCTTCGGATGGGGTGCTGGTGGAGGAGGAGGCATGCGAACGCGGGGCGCACAGCCACTGTAGCCAGCTGCTGGTACACAACCTGACGCACAAGGACACCGGCCCGTACGCGTGCAACTACACCTACCACGCCCTGGACGAGGAGGTCGCCACGTACCTGTTTGTCAAAGGTGAGATCCTGACCCCCGACGGGCTCGAATGGAAGAAGCTGGCACTGGCACCAGGGATGGGCACCATTTCAAACATGTATTTGCATGTACACATTTCATATGTAATATGGGCTGGTTCTTCTTTGTGTGGTTTACACCTCTGTGCCACCTGCAAAGCAACCTACACCTCCTCCATTTTGCTTGTACTTTATCGATATATTTATTTGGAACATTTTGTATTTTCAAACAATATTTATTTCAGTGTATTTTGCCCGTCTCTGGTCACTGCATTATAGTCATGGAAATCCCATAGCAAAGGAATGGGCACATAATTTGATTTTAATGATATTAGAAAATATTCTTCCATTACATATTTTAGTTGTGGAATTCAGCTGTGTTGTCCAATTTACCTCTAACTAGGGGGCTGGGGACTCAGTAGCCCAGCCTGACCTCTTATAAAGTAATGAACCGTAATGGGGTACACATCATCATTGCCAATGGAGATGATTCTTATTCCAGGTCAATTTAACTGTTAATCACTTAGCTTGAGTGTGTAAAATGTAGGCTACCAATGCTATTTGCATTGTGATTAAATCAAAGGTTTTCAAAACCTTTTAGCCACACTAAAAGATGATTGTTGCTTTATCATAAGCTTTTATGTTTTTTTTCTTTATCTTTTTTCTTGTCTGCTTGTTTCTCAAGATTGTAATTAAACAAATTCCTTGGGTGTTCCAATGAAGCGTTATGAGGGAGAAAATCCAAAAATCCAATATCGCTTAAGTCTTTGCACCTTAAACACTCGGGCAAAGCCACGGTCATTGAACAATCTGATGTCTTCCTGTGTGATAGATGACCTGGAAGTGGTCCAATCTTCAAACAAAGAAATAAGAAATAAGAAAAGGAAAGAATAAAAGACAGAGTCCATTCCACACCTCATTTACCCTGTAACAAAGCCATTAATCAGTGACCTTGGCAAGGTGACTGTCTGTAATTGCGAATGTATGACTACATGCAGAGCTGGTTTTATTTACGGGAGCTGTGCTGGGGGAAACGGGGGGGAACACGGCTGTCCTCTCACAGAGAGAGGAAGACATTCATGTGGCGCTGGCCTTCTTTGTACTGGGGAAGGAGAGCATGATTGTATCGGAAGCCCTGGTCATTGACTATTATTTCCTGCTATAGCTTCTGTTGTTGCCATTTGGCTCTCTCTCTCTCTCTCTCTCTCTTGAAGTGATCCTATCTCCACTAATGTCTGGTCATAACCAGTCATATTTTCCAATAAAATAATAAAATGGTTAGCAGTTATGTACTCTTCTATGCAGATTGGAAGGTACTGCTTAGGATACACCCCCTGAAAGGTAGAGATATACTATGCATTTCCATCAGCTTTTCCACTGGTATGCAGCATGTGTGATGAGTGAAATCAGTAAATCCTGAAATGAGTGAAATCTGTAAGCTCTGAAATTAGTGAAATCAGTAAGCTCTGAAATGAGTGAAATCAATAAGCTCTGAAATGAGTGAAATCAATAAGCCTTGAAATGAGTGAAATCAGTAAATCCTGAAATGAGTGATATCAGTAAGCTCTGAAATGAGTGATATCAGTAAGCTCTGAAATGAGTGAAATCAGTAAGCTCTGAAATGAGTGAAATCAGTAAGCGCTGAAATGAGTGAAATCAGTAAGCTCTGAAATTAAATGAAATCAGTAAACTCTGAAATGAGTGAAATCAGTAAGCGCTGAAATGAATGAAATCATTAAGCCCTGAGATGAGTGAAATCAGTAACACTGTGAAGGCAGCAGTGCCTTGTGCCTATCTCGCCTTCCCTGACTACGTGTTCCTGCAACTCTCAGCCCTCTGGTCTCCATCTTGGGCCTGTGTCCACTCTGGCTCTGTGACAGCCTGGTAGCCATGGGTGCGTAGTCTAAACAGCCACTCCTCAAACTCCGTCCACATTGTTTTTTAAGACTCTATCATTATTCAGTGTTTATTTTCGAAATTCTGCTCCCGCTATCTTCTCGCAAAGCCTCAGTATTTTCAAACGGGAACTCTTTGTCGGACACGTACTGCGGTATTTGTTTTAGTACTGCTTTCCCACAGCGCCTATGTGAAGTAAGCCGCCAGTCAATGGCGCAGTCATTTCTGGGTGCAGGGTGAAAAGGGGATGGCAGTTTCATAGCTCCGTTACTGATTTGTTTCTTTATTTAATGCTGGGACAAGGCAGGGGACTGTTTGTATAGGGAGATTTAAATTTTCATTTGGATATTTCATTTCAACCCCCCACCCCCCCATCCACCAACACCCGTGAGGGGAGAGCACTGCTTGGTGTAGCTTTGGGCTGTGTGTTCAGGTTTTGAAATGTAAATACTCAACAAATTAGACTTTTAAAAGCAGAGCTGGGGTTGATCATTCATCTGAGAGGCAGAGCAGACTCACAGACTCATCGAGACTGACTCGTTCACTCGCTGAATAGCGAGTACGGCACATTTGTCTTTTCACTCGACTTGACGACACAAAAGCAACTTGGCTAAATGCAGCACTGGTCTTTGTCAAAAAGTGAGGGGGAGGCACGGGGGTGTTGAAAAAAGGGAGGCATTTGACTTCTGCTGTGACCCCATGGGTCATGTTTTCTCGCAATTTCAAGGAGACCTGACTTAGATGTACAAACTCAACAGTGTTGGACATCCTCCCTAATTACTGGTTCTATGATGTACCATATATACATATAGGTATATACAGTATACTGTATATACAAATATATAAATGCATATATACACATATGTTTTTTTAATTTATTTTTATTTATGTAATATAATGTTTTTTGGCAGATGACAGACGGCCATTTGTGCACCAGCACAGCTCTAATCCAGACACTGTGATGGTGTTTGACGGTGATGACCACATCCTGATACCCTGCAGGACCACATCTCCTGACTACCAGGTCATTGTGGAGGGGGTAAGCAATCTTCCCATTCTTACTTTTAATGTCTTACTTATTTTTCCCCTTAAAAGCTGCATTTTTCTTGTAGACCTCATTTAGAAAATGCCTGCAGTGACTTTGGTTGACGTGCAATCTTCTAAAAATGCAAATGAGGCAGAATTAATGCTCGTGTCGGAAGTTTTTTCAAAAAGTTGTTGTCAGCACTCACCCATGGAAATCCCTCATTAAAAAAGAAACTAAAGAAAAGCATTGAAATCTGAAAATACACACGCTACGGAATGTTGAAATCCAGAATCTTGTGGAAGTGTTCATTTAAAACTCACGCAACGTGATTTGCAGTTAATAAATAAATCCTACTCGCAGTTCTATGCACTATTAATGACTGAATGTTTCCGCCCTTAGTGTATTTACCATTAACAAAACTCATACAACCAACTTGACATTACAATGGCAAACTAAGGCCTCTGTCCCCTTCCGCTGGAAGGGCCGGTTCTTGCATTCGCTGTGGAAAATAACACGGACTGCACTCAGGGCCTGAGGGCGTCTCCAAGGTTCTCACAGACCCTGCTCTCTGCTCACATCCCCATGGAAAGAGACCAAAGGGGGGGTGGGGGGGGGGGTACGAGGTGTGCTGCAGGAGAAAATATGGGGGGAAGCTTAAAGCAGCAAGCGGAGTCATCCTGTCTGCTTCCTAAAGGAACGGGAAGCTGGACGGACATTCTTGTTTCTCTCTAAATAGAAGCATCGGTCTAAAATTAAGTCTTCTGTTTAATTCATTACGTCCAGTAAATGCAGGTTAAAAAAACAATGCGTATGCATTTTAGATCCAGTAAAAGGTTGCTCAACACAGACTATTTCCATATACAGTATGAATGAGAAGTGCCGTTTCCTCTGCCTAACCTTCGCTTTTCCCTTGTCTGTCTTTTATGTCTACTTTCTTATTTAGTCTTTTGTGTCCTGCTTTGTTTCATCTGGAAAGTGCTTGAGCAACATGTACAAAAGGTGCTTCAAAAAATAAATGTATTATTATTGTGATTAGTGTTGCACATTACACAGCATGTTACTGCCCCTCATCTTATTACACTAGATAGAATCTATTGTTACGTAACAGCTGGACCGAACAGTATGTCCTTTCTCTTGCATGATTGAGTAGCCACAAAGCTGCCCCTTCAACAACAGGCTGCTGTGTGTGGCAGGCCGCTGATCTATAGCCGTCTCTCACAGTGCCTTGGCGTGGACAAACACTTCGTTTTTTCAGATGGCACAGATAGCTGTGTGACCTTCCTGCCATTGGGAGATCTATGGCATTTCTCCTTCCTGTTTCCTTCCCCATCTCCTTTCCTGGCATTGCACTTGGCTTCAGAACAAAACATTAAGTGCAGTAGAAAACAAAAGCTAAGAATTCTGCCCCTCCACTTCACACTTAAATACAGCCCCGTGTTCTTATCATTCATTGTCTCAGAAAATGGCCAAACCATGACTGGGAGAAAGGAACAGTTGTCATAACACTGATAGCTGTAATGCCGCTCCGTGATTGGTCTGTACAGCCTTGTGTCTATTCATGGCATGTCATGGCTAAAATAAATTTTGAGTGTGCAATGGGAATATCACTGAGTGCAGTGGCCGCGACTATGTTCGTGATATTGTTAGACTCCAAAAAATATTATACTCCTGGGAAGGTAAAAAAGAAGGCAAAGCTGCAAATATTGAGAGTTCTTTATTCTGCAGAAGGGGAGTCAGTCCCACAGAAAAAGCTGTATGTCCAAGTCCCACAGAGGGGCAGTCCCTCTGAACATTTATATCATTTACGTTTACATTACTAGCAAATCATCATTCCTTACGCCCTGTTTGTCATTATTTATTTCTGAGAAAGCTTGGACAGAGCTTTCTCACCACACCCATGCCCCCTCCACCCACAGCCTACATTATTGGTTATTAGTTAAGTCTTTAGTTATCAGTTACAATTATCAATTATTGATTAGCACTTTGAGTCGCCGGCTGGTGAGAAAGGCGCTATATAAATGCAAGGCATTATTATTATTATTATATGCATCAGTTATATTAATATTAATATAAGTAAACCTTTCTAAGACATACACATCTAGTATATAATTCTAGTACATAATTCATCTACACAAATTAACTCCAAAACTATACTCAAAGCTCTTGTGACTTTTCGCGTTATTGAAGGCACACAGTGTTCTATCCCTGTTGGATTTCCCTGCTTACACAGAAAGGCATTGTTGAAAGGTGCATCCTCGCTCATGTGCTCTGTATTCAGGAACCAAACATGGCTGACAACATCAAAAAAGCCGCAGAATGGGACCCACAGGTCGGCTTCAAGATCCCTTACATCCTCCACACCCACTACAACTTCCTCCGCTGCGTCGCCATCATCAACGGACAACGCATACCGTCACTCTATATCCCTGTAAAACGGAGTGAGTCCTTCTCTTTCGCCATTAATTTTGCCGTTAACTAAACAAAAATATACTAGGTACATTCATTTTACAAAATGTTTTGTGTAAATGCATCATACTCTATATGACATGCATAATATAAAAAACCTTTAATATATGCAATGCACCTATTGCTATACATTTAAAATTTTGCACTATATATTTTCATAATTGTTTTCTGAAAAGACAGCAGTTCTTCTGTATTTTTCATATCTTAAATAAAGAGTTATGTCACACTTACACAAATACATGCCATCGCAATATAATTTTTCTGAGTAATACGATTTACAATTAATTTTATTTATAGCTTGTTTTTTGGTATTGGCAGTGTGCTTTGGAACCCTTTATTTGTGTATTGAATATGTCAGTTTGTTTTGCTGACCTCTAGTCTAGCATACCATTGGAATGGATAGGACTGAGGGTACTGAAGGTGTGCTCTGATTGGTTGTTGTACAGACTCTAGGCTGACCAATGTCAGGATCACCCCGGAACGTGTCAAGCTGTTGATTGGGGACACCCTCAGGCTCACATGCTCTGGAGAAACCACCTTCAATGGAAGAATTGGCTTCACGTGGTCCTTCCCACGGAGAACTGTGAGTTCAGCCTCACCAGTCAATACCATGTTTATGATTATAAACATCGATGTCTTATCTCCAAGGGTATTTCATAACCATCTCTAGTACTACTCTCAGTTAAATTCAGCTCAGAATCGAGCTCTCTTTGCTCAGAATAGAGAAGAATGAGATTTATACTTTCCAAAAGTCTTTCTTACAAGCAGAATCAGAGGGGGGGGGGTATTTTTAACCAACCATGGAAGGCGTTGATTTAAGTCGATTGTGGGGGTTTCCTCTTCAGTTGAATCGGACTCGTGAGTTCAAGGGCCTAAGAGAAACACCGTCCAGCTCCTTCATAAATAGTAACACCATGATCGTGAGGAACGTCACCATGGAGGACAGAGGCTGGTATAAGTGCACGGCAGTGAACATCCAGAAGAAGCAAGCCACCGCTAAAGTTATCATCTATGGTGAGTGTGTTCAGTGAACAGGTACCACAGTTCATTGAGCAAATGCCTTAGCACAACGCAGGCAACTGGGTGGAACACATTCCCTCTAATGGCCAATACCTGATCTCATTCACGGTTCACATACTCACATTCTCTGCCCTGTTCTTGGCTTGCGCTCTCCTGAAAACTGACACTTTTTTTTGTTCTTTCCCCTCTCTTTTTCTTTTGGGCTGTGTATTTAATTGCAGAGGACCCATACCTCAATGTGTCCTACAAAGGGCACAGTGTGATAACCGCTCAAGAGGGCAAAAACAAGGTGACCTTTGAACCCCGGGTCATTGCACTTCCGGCACCAAACGTTGTCATGTGGTAAGACTGGGTGGGACAAATTTGGCAAATACACATCTCTGATAAATATGTGGACAGTAATATTACAGTTAAGCTATATACTCTCCAATGTTCTGTTTTTAGCAGACACTAATGGATAGTATACCTTTAGATAGGAACAGAGTTCTTTTTAAAATCAGTTCATTCAGTAAATGATTTGGAATTCTGTAAAAAAACTGAAGAATGCCCATAATATTCTATTCTTGCATTTCAATTAGTTTACTGTTTGACTGAATTGACATTGATGGCCAATCTCTGCAGTGTATATAGTCTACATAATCCTACAAACCAAGGTTGCTACAATTACTGTGATTATTTTCAGATTCCTGCCCCTTTGAAACTGTGTTTTTTTTAACACAGGTACAAGGATGGCATTCCCATTAGGGAAAACTCAACTTGTTATGAATCATCGGGCTTCAATCTCACCATTAAAGATGTGAAGCAGAAGGATGCTGGGATTTTCACCATCGTTCTGAGACATACAGAAAGAAACCTGTCCACATCTCTCAACTACACCTTGGTGGTCAAAGGTAGGAATTTGTGGGGTTGTTGTTTTCTGTGCTGCAGGTAGCTGGTATCAGAGGAATTTGTGGGGTTGTTGTTTTCTGTGCTGCAGGTAGCTGGTATCAGAGCTGGTATCAGAGGAATCTGTGGGGTTGTTGTTTTCTGTGCTGCAGGTAGCTGGTATCAGCTGGTATCAGAGGAATTTGCGGGATTATTGTTTTCTGTGCTGCAGGTAGCTGGTATCAGAGGAATTTGCGGGATTATTGTTTTCTGTGCTGCAGGTAGCTGGTATCAGAGGAATTTGTGGGGTTGTTGTTTTCTGTGCTGCAGGTAGCTGGTATCAGAGGAATTTGTGGGGTTGTTGTTTTCTGTGCTGCAGGTAGCTGGTATCAGAGGAATTTGTGGGGTTGTTGTTTTCTGTGCTGCAGGTAGCTGGTATCAGAGGAATTTGTGGGGTTGTTGTTTTCTGTGCTGCAGGTAGCTGGTATCAGAGCTGGTATCAGAGGAATCTGTGGGGTTGTTGTTTTCTGTGCTGCAGGTAGCTGGTATCAGCTGGTATCAGAGGAATTTGCGGGATTATTGTTTTCTGTGCTGCAGGTAGCTGGTATCAGAGGAATTTGCGGGATTATTGTTTTCTGTGCTGCAGGTAGCTGGTATCAGAGGAATTTGTGGGGTTGTTGTTTTCTGCGCTGCAGGTAGCTGGTATCAGAGGAATTTGTGGGGTTGTTGTTTTCTGTGCTGCAGGTAGCTGGTATCAGAGGAATTTGTGGGGTTGTTGTTTTCTGTGCTGCAGGTAGCTGGTATCAGAGGAATGTGTGGGGTTGTTGTTTTCTGCGCTGCAGGTAGCTGGTATCAGAGGAATTTGTGGGGTTGTTGTTTTCTGTGCTGCAGGTAGCTGGTATCAGAGGAATTTGTGAGTGTGTTGTTTTCTGAGCTGGACTGATGTAGTGGTGCAGCTGGTGTTGATTAGTGGCCCCTTTTGAAGGAGCTGCCCTGTCTCCTCTCCTCAGTGCACAGGGTTGCCCCCCTGTCCCCTACCCCCCAGGCTGACTGGCCCTCACCTTCACCCTCACCCTCACCCTCACCCTTTCCGCTCCACTCCTCTTCTTTCCTATCCAAACCCCCCCCCCCCCCCCCCGTCTCACCATCTCTCCCTCATCAATCCATTTGTGTCCTTTCTCTTTACTATTTATTTATTATTCTCTCCATCATCTCCAACTTTCTCTACCTCTCTTCTTTTCACTCCTCTACTCCTCACCTTTCTGTTGTTCTTGTGCAATGTCCTTTCTATCTCAAATATGTCCCGTACCTTTTAGCTGTTACAGTCCCACTGTCACACTCACACAAGTGTGATTGGCCAAATGGATTATGTACAGTTTATCAATACAAAATCAGCACAGTCTTAAGGTTGCAGGAAGGTGTTTGGGGGGGGGTGGGGTTGGACATGGACGGAAGAGTTAAAACTGTTGGAACCTGGCTGTGTGAGTGATGTTTATGGCAAATCCACACGTGCCAACCAGATTATTCTCTGGCACTTATGAACAATGGAATGCCCAGGCTCTCTGTCAAATTCCCTGTAAAATATTATAATTTTTTTCAGGATTTAGAAAAAGCACCTCCTCTCCCATAACTCCCCAGTGCACTCCATCTAAAAGTGATTTATGGTTAATTTGTTGTCCTCATTCCTCACAAAACATTTACATTGGAATAGAACGGAACCCCAAAGACGAAAACAGTGAAACCAGAAATCTCAGATTCCTGCTAACAATTAAGAAACTATTTTAAACATCGTTCATCAAAATATTTGAAGTACAGCTCGCTGTTACAATATTTTTGGCGCAATATTTTTTTGTTCCCTTTTTTAAGTTGTTTTTAAATTGTAGGGTCTGATGAAGTGGAGAATCAAGACAAACCAGAGGGCACAACAGATTTATTGATCCTTAGTTACATGGTGACAGATTCAGAGCTGGGACAGTAGTGCTGGATACAGCCGCTGCTGTTCTACTGGCCTACATAACAGCACATGTGCTAATATCAGGTCAAAGGCCAACATGCAGATTTGTGATTTGATGGATTAAATATGATGTCATGGCAAGTTGGCAACAGACAGCATCTGACTGCAGTGTGCTGCCTGTGTTTCTACAGTGAAGCCGGTAATCTCAGAGGAAGAAGTGGGTATGGTGGACATGCAGCCTTACCAGAAGGGTGTGGAGTACCATCTCACCTGCACTGCCTTCGGAATCCCCATGCCTCGCATAACCTGGGCGTGGCAGCCCTGTGACCCTGACCCCACCCTCCAGTGGTGAGATCACCGTCATCCCTCCAAATCACAATCAAGGAGCAGCTTCAGACAGTGGCTCCCCACTTAATGCAGTGAACATAGCATAGCCCTGAATAGCCCATACAAAAAAATAAATATACTGTAAATAAAATACATTATAAAATGTATAGAGGAGGCATGCATTATGAATATATGAGATGTGACGTAAAGTATAGTTAATGGACGAAAAATGTATAATTGGTGTCTTTTCAATATACAGAAATGGGTATTAATATGTCTATGCATGTCACATATATGTCCTTGGTTCTGTATTTCAAAGGGAAGGATAAAATGGCTGGGGAATGTTAGGGTTAATTAACTTGTTTCATCAACCTTGTAACACATTTCTAAAAATCGAATCACCCCATCTTTACACAATGGGCTTGTGAGGAATTCTGAGCAGGAATATTGGAATTGAGTCTTATGATTATGATTGTTGTTATTATTATTACTGGGCTCTTATGTCTAAGAATCTGGCTCTTGTAGGATACTTGCTCATATGCGTTATCTGTGTATTATATAAGATCATCAAAGTCCAGAGAATAGAGCAGGGGTGGGCAATACCAGTCCTGGAGGGCCGGTGTGTATGCAGGTTTTTTTCCCCACCAATTACCCCAGCTAAATGAGCTAATTGGCTGTTTACACCAACACTGGTAGATTAGATCACATTAAAATATTTCATATAGGGACACAAGAAGTCTTCAGCTGTCATTCATGCGCTTATTAAGAATTGTAGCTAAAATGTCAGATGGCGTAAATCAGGGATCTCAAACTCCAGTCCTGGAGGGCCGCTGTGTCTGCTGGTTTTTGTGATTTCCTTTCAATCAGCAGCCAATTTAGGCCTTGGAAACAAGGTGTGCAGACTCTTTAGCCAATCAATGACTTAAATTAAACACTTAAGTGCAGGAACACATCGAAAACCAGCAGACACAGCGGCCCTCCAGGATTTGAGTTTGAGATCCCTGGCGTAAATATTAGGGCTAATTAGGTAATTAAGGCCAGAAGTTGGCATGAAAACCAGAAACGGATACGGCCCTTGTTGCCCACCTCTGGAATAGAGAGACCATTTAGAGATGACTGTAGTCCTGAGAGTTTTGCATAGGGACAATTTCAGTGTTAAATCAACTCTGATAGTGTAAATTGTAACCCCTTTGGATTCATAAACTATGTTTGGGTTTAATTAAACCAGTGTTTGGTTCAAAAAGATAATTGTTAGTGCAGTGACTTGTGTCAAACTCGAAGCACTACAGCTATCAGTCTGTGGATGAAAACTCTTAACAATTCCAGTTAACACCCCCACAAAACAAGATGGCACATTCCTATCTCAACCTAAAATACAGTCTCCTTCTACCCTCACTACCCTCACTACAGTGTTTCCCATTAGAAGAGGAATTCATAGATGGATTAGTCACCAAGGCTGTCGGCCCACAATTGGGCAAGCCAATTGGCTGCTCCATTTTGTTAAGAGAATGGGGGGGGCACTCCCAGACTTCCTGTGCATTCTTGGTTGTTTATGTAAGAGCGAACCATGGGTGCAGAAGTCTGCTCCCATGGGTTCCAGGTTGGAACCTACTTTTTCATTGTTTTATAGCACTTTTCTTGCTCCGGCTCTCATGGGCAGGATTAGGGGTACACAACTGCTTCATTCTTCAAGGGCTGCTGTGCATCCTGGTTTTTGTTCCAACCAATCATTCTCTCTTAATTTTCTAAACAGCTGTACGGTGCTAGTCCACTCCTATATTAGACTACAGTAAAAAATAAATAAAAAGTCAGAATGTTAAATTTTACTGTAGATATGTGCAGTCTGCAGCTGTAGTTCATGAATTAAAAAAATACTCTAAAAAATATCAGACAAAATAAATGACTGGTTATTGGTATTGCTAATTAAATAATTAAGAGAACACATTAGCATGAAATCCCGAGATGGATTTGCTCTTATTGCACACCCCTAACCTGATTGGTTAAGTGGAGCTCTCCCCTGTCCTCTACTTAGGGTGAGAGTCATGCGGTCCATTGTGCTTGGCTCTGCTGTATCAGGAATGAAGCTGGACTGTCCATTCTGCCGCATTTCTGCAAGGCTTTGATTTAGAACTCCCATTCAGTCCTGGGGTTCCAGGCCATAAAATGAGCCGGTCCAGATTGTCTGCCCCTGGCCCAAAAATGCAATGAATTCATCCCAGAAATATAGCCCCAAGTCTAATCACCAGTTTTCTGTGACTGGCTATGTAGCTTCAGACATGATATATTAACCTCCTGGTCAAAGAGCTTCTGGAAGAGTTGGAAAAACAATTACAAAAAATGTAGTACACAGTTTTTCTGTTCAGACACAAGGTGAACATTGCCAGCGACCTGGGTCAGTCGACGGCAGCAGGAGCCCATACAGTCCCAAGGCATGTCAGACAATAGGCCATTACTGCGGGGTTATAACAGTCACTGGAGGCTAACACAAGAACAACATTTTGAAGGTGCTGCAAACAGAGGAATTATACTCCTCAGGTGGCGGGGCTGACAAGTATTTCTGTCAATTACCCGTAATGATTTGTTAAAGTTCCCTGGTGTTATAGAAGTAGAATCAAGCGAGCACCAAAAACCTGATAATCAGGTCCGGTAGTGGAAGCCAACAGCCAACTGTTTATGAACAGCTAATGAGGGAAGCATATCAGACAAACAAAAAAACCTGTCTGGTTTTGGGAGGGGAGACAAATTGGGCAGTGTTTGTTTCTTGCTGAGCAGACTTTTCTCGAAATGCACGGGAACCAAATTTTGACCGCCAACGCGATTAGGGCAAAGCTAAGTAGAAATCAGTGGCCTTCAGTTGAAGGAGAGTAGTGTTTAAGATTTGGGGGGGTGGGGGTTAAGGGAGAGAGGGGTCATGGCGAAGCGAGGAGACAGATATATGAAGGGTATTTATCTGCAGGATGGGGAGCGATCAGCAGTCCCTTGTTGACCCAGAGAGGTCTGAGGTTCAGCCTTATCTCCTCTGACCAGAGCGAGGGGGGGTTTCCTCTGTGAGGTGACGCATTTGCCGGGCCCTTCCTGACGGGTTTTGCAGTTTCCTCCTCCGCCTCTGTTCTCATCAGTGCGATTGTTCCTCTCTTTTTGAGAGACGCGGGCCCGCTTTTTTGTTTCCTCTCATGGCCCTGGCAGCCCCCGGATGAGACACGCACACCAGCGCTCACACGCTTCAGGCTAAAACATAAAACATGAAAAGAGATATATCACACAAGCACATCGTGTTATTAAAGTTATTTCTTTAGCAGATGCTCATGTCCCCATTGACTCACACAGCTTATATTGTGTCCACTTACTGAAGCGATACAGAGTGAGCATTTGCGCAACAGCAGTGCGTCACCGAGGACTCGAACCCGTAACATCTGAGTTACAAACTCGGCTGTGTGACCATTACACTACAGCGCCACCCGTTTGGCTATATACACGGAGAGAACTACAAGCACAAGGACACTAATGCACCCATAGAGAACAAACATTCATGTTCACGTGGACCCACACACATTCACACCAAACAGCAGTCACACACTGGCCGAACTCTGCCTGCCGTGCGGAGACTCGAAAGCCAGCAGCTGTCCGAACTGGCTTGCCAGGAGTCGGCCCCTGATGATTTTCTCAAATCCAAGGTCTCGGCGATGGGAGTGTTCCACCCAGTTATTTCTGTAGCGAAAGCTGTCACTTTACTGGGCCTTTCTCTGAGAAAACAAAAATAAATTGGGAAAGGTTCCCGTTTCGAAATAGATGGGCTGATATTGAACGTGGACATTTCCTCATAACACATCCTGCCTAATTATTCAATCACAAACAGTTTGTTTCTCTGAAGTTCCGTTCACACTGATTAAGGACTGAACCAGGTCAAGAGAACTACCATGCTGATTAAATTAGCCAGTGTTAAAGAAAAAAAAATCCCTTGTTATTTTCCTGTTTGAATTGTGTATCATTTAAATGATCTTTGGATGTCTGTTGCATCCTAGTTATGTTCCCAGAATTCAGTAATAAATAAAAAAAACTGTTCCTGTATCTTCCCATACTAAACAGATTTAATTTCCAATATACTAACTTCATTATAATTACTGCTATATTTATATGTTTAAATGTATTTCATAAATACATATTTATTATATAATTGAAAGTATATATGACATGCATGTACATCATACAATAATAAATCTAAAATATTATATGTACTGTATAATAGCATATAATTACCATAGATTTTGTATGCATTTACCATAGGCACAAATTCTTTAAAAAAGAATATATATATATGTTGTCTGAATATAAGGTTTGTTTACTTTCTTGTATATTCTTGTTATATTCTTTCTCTATATATTTAAAATATATTTTATTTATATGTATATTGTTGTGGGTTCCTCAGGTTTTCCATATGAGCCCATAATAACTGATTTCTCTCTGTGTCTATACTGCAGGTGTAGAGTCTACACTTTACCTGAACCTATCAACTCTAATGGAGAGCAGGGGAAAATGACACAGCACAATTACAACAAGATTAAGCCCATCAAGACCAAAACTGAGATGGTGAAAGGGAAAAACAAAGTGAGTGTCCCAGTATTCATTCTCCTTTTTCACGTCCTTTCTGACATCAACTCTCTCCACTTGTTTATGACTTGCTGAATAGATGCTCATAATATTTTTGGTGACCTTAAACTTTGCTGCAGGGCTTTTCCTTGAAAGATTACTTCCTTTTCAGCTAGACCTTTCGACTATTACCTTTTTTAAATATGCCCAGCGGAGTCACAAGTTCTTTACATTTGTTCCAGTTCTAGTGAGTGTAGCTTTTCTGGCAGTAAAGGCATAGTCCTCTATGTGCTCTCTCAATGACAGGTTGTTGGAGTCTGTCCTCCATATTACACGCCTAGTCTAGTCACCTAACTTTCACCCTAGTCTCCGGCAATATTTTTAAGGGTTTCTTGTTTTCTCATGAACCCAGAATATGTTATGGGATACCATATTAAAAAAAACCTTGGTTTATTGTTCTAATTGGTATGTCCTGTGATTTGGCCATTGGTACCCACATATATTATCTGTAACACCAAATGTTGAAGGTGCTTTTGTGCTTGCATCCATGTGCTATTGAGAAACACACACACACTTCATGTTATACTGTATACCTGGTGATTTAAGCTGCTTTTTCATGTTTCATATATGATCTGGTTGTTCTATCATTTGAAATGAGTGCAAATGAGTGTACCCACTAATATCTGGAGACCAATCCTTCCACATTGTTGGGCATAATTACTCCAAGGAATTCAAACTTTAACCAGGATTTCAGATCACTTCTCTTGCAAAAAATTAATTGTTAATGTAAGAATTAATTATGTTATTAAGTGCTCAAGTCCGCTTTGTTATATATTCCTACCATAATAGTTGTTGTCAGTGATTTAAAAATAATTCAATGGCAGGCACACATGTCTGTCGTAATTTGCTTTTGATTAAATGTGGGTCCCAGAGTCTAAATTACAGAGGTGGACTGTGCCAGGAAAATGTATTTTGGCTCAGCGCAGGCCCATTCTCCTTGTGTGTCTGCTTTGAAACTGACAGACACAGTTCATTTAACCACCGCTGGGAAATATATACCCTAGACCATCCTTCAATATAAAACAGAGGCCTGTAAATAAAGCAGCTGTTCCAATCCTAAGCTTGCCACACTATAGCTTTTGCATTAAGTTGTGGGACCAGTTTTGTTGAGAATACTATGTACGTTGTTGTAGAGGATCTCATAAACAGCACACTGACAAAATGACTTGGCCAGGCATATGAGAGCAGTGTTAAATTCAAAGCTTTAATCCGTATTTCAACTACACTGATATGTATAGACAGTCTAAATGTGCCTTTGTCTTAGGCAAAGACGTGCTTCTGATTTGGTTTAGGAAAATGCCTAGGGGTTTTATGTAACTTCAGTGTTGTAAGTTCATTCATTACACAACAAAGCTTGCTTGTATAAAAACAGGAAAACCATTTTAGTTTCCTTGCAAAGATGAGGGGCTGTGCTATCGAGGAACAGCCATCTTAATTGCGCAGCATGTACATGTATATACTCAAATAACAAACGATGTAGCCACAACGTATGACATATTGGTTTTGGCTTGGTCACAGCGCGTTTTTAGCCACTTTGGTTTTGATGTTGTGAGGAGGCAAATTTGTGGCATTTTGAAACTGTTGTGACATTGCAAGCCAATGTTACTGATGAGATGTTCCCGCAACATTGGAATGATATGCTCTGTAAACATTCTAGACCTGTAACACCCTAGCTTTGTGAGAACATAAATTTTAAATGTTTTCATTTTGTTATAACATTGTGGAGCAGGTACTGGGGCACCTACTGTGATCCCCTGAAACATTCTGAGGCGGTTATCTTGAAGATAATCAACAGTCCAGCACCTACATTCAACATCTATTGAAATCACCTTGAAATTTACTTTTCAGGAAATAATCTCAAAGCAATTGCTTTGACAGTTGTGTCTAGCAACTCTTATATCATAAGCAAAGCCCTTAAATAACATTTACTGGACCATTGCTGAGTATATGCTGAGAGAGAAAACTGTACCTTGTTGTACTTGTCCCTTTCATTTGTGCGAACAAATACTGTATAATCAACCAAATGTGGTAACGTGGGTCTGTGCTGAACTATCTTGATGCATAATTTCCAAGGCAGTACGCTATAACTCAGTGGATTTCTAACAGGCACCAGTGGCAGACTAGAGCGTTCATGTATACTCAAATAGCATGTCCTTGACTTTTTGGCTCCCTGTTTATTGGTTTTAATTTTTAAAATAGAGTATTGCAAGCTAGCTGACCAGGCAGTTACCCACTGGATGGCTATTTTATTGGCAAGAAGGGTTAATAAAATATATTCTATAACCTGTAAAAATATTGTGAGGGCCCTAGCAGTTGAAAATATTAAATCAGAGGCAATCTAGCTAAAGTAGCCCCAGGTGGGCCTGATTATGTAGTAAGCTAATGATCTAGTACAGTGTTGTTACTGCAAATAATAAACTCCTCTTGTATTTTCATGAATAACAGCTGGTTTTATTATGTGTTCCTCTTAAACATTAACAACAGTGTTAACATGATGTTTATAAAGTAGACCTACTTCTTAAAATAGAACAATCCTGCCATTTTTCCGCCAAACACACCACTTTATTTCATACTCTGCAATCCACCAGCTACAGCTACTGTGCTACAGGAGGTGCTATTGAACAGTGATGTGGAGATTACATTGGTTAACCGAAACCCTCCCGGCCTTGGTTAATAACATCGCCATAGTAATGCAACAGTTAGCATGAAACTCCCAGTCAAACACGCTTGCTCTGGATTCAGTCCAGCCACATCAATAGGAAACATCAACTGCATATGTGTGAGTGCGCTTAGCTGAACAAGCCAAATCCAGTCCTTTGACAATTCAGTGTCATAAATGCATGGTATAGCAAACCGAACACTTTATATGGGTTTTTATTTTATCCCAAAAGAACAACTGTAGATGTTGTTAACAGCAGTATTTAATAAAATACATTAAAACCCTGCAAGGCCTTCACCGTGCAATACCACTTTAGATACCTCTAATCTTACCACAGGAAAGTCTGCATAGTATCATTTGCCATTCAACCAGGCCTTGCTTTGTGTTCACTGACCATTTCATGTTGCTGGTTACTCAAATACATTATAGTCACGCCTTGTTCTTAGTCGCTCTGTCAGGTAGTACCTGAGAGTCAATCACATCTTCCTGGCTTGAGTTTCCAAAGCACACATTGGGTACGGCAGACATTACAGCAGATCTCCCGGGAGAGCTTGTTACCAGAACCACTCACCGCAAACTTAATTAAGCACAGGGCTGGGAGCGTAGCACTTCTAAGAGCCTGTCTACAGGGTTCGTTGAAAGAAGGTTGTTCTGACATGATGGATCAAGTTGGGGGCACACATTCTAAATAAAACAAGTATTTGAAACAGCAAAATCAAACCAGGAAAGGAAATAATGATTGTCAGACATTGCGCCAGAGAGCCAGTTAAAGAAAGTTTAATGGAACCACACAGAAACCAAAGGTAAAGCTTTGTGAAAGCCTTTCCTCATCTCCTGTCTGAAATATTGATGGAAAGCCTAATTGTAACATACATGTTTAAAGAAGGACCTGCCCTTTTCATAGGGCATCAGGTAGAACCCGGAGTTGGCGTAAATGGGATGGTGAGCCTTATTTACAAGCCGTCGTGGCCCAAATACGGGTGCTTTATTGGGGTGAGGCACAGGGGTCAGTGATAACAAGGTACTTTTTTTTTTTAAAAGAGGGAATTGTTGGAGAGAATTCCTCTCTGTCACCCCGCATAAATCCCTGCGCCCCGTGAACGAGGGCTTAGTAAGGACGGGTCTCAGAGGGGTTCCTTGTAAAGACTGACAGAGAGAAGACAGACTGCGACTGGGTCACAGCGGCTATGGCGTTGAGGAGTGTCTGGTTAGGTCGTCATCCGGGGATCGATTCCTGGGCAACACTCGACCCCCGGCTTAAGAGTTTTTCAGCTCGGGTTACGTGATTTATGGACTGCGCGGCAATGGCAATTGTGACGGGGCACCTTTTTTATAAAACAATTGTACTTGGCTGGAGAGAAGAGAGAAAGCAAAAGAGCGAGAGATAGAGAGAGGTGAACAGAGTACAGGAAACAGAATGTCAATGCAGCTCACACCCCAGTGAAATGGGGAAAGAGCCCATTACTTCTCTTTACATTAAAGGCTGTGAGTTAGAGGGTTGATCAGCTGTATCGAAATTACACATAAGCAAAGAATCCACCCCTGAATAGCAAAAAAAGGTTTACGTAATTTGCTTTGTCGCTTTCTCTATCACTCGCTCTCTCTTTCTCTTTCTCTCTGTCTGTGTCTGTAAGAGCTCTTGTTTTTGGTCTGTCAAAGTCACACCTGGAGCAGGATCAGTAACAGAAATCTGTTGCCTTTGCATTTGAATGTACATGGCTCCATCTTGGCACACATAGACTGTTTTTGAAGGGCTAAATAGTCTGGAACATGACAAAGAAAAACTCAAAAGAACCACTCATTGTGCTGCTGACTTGTGGCAAAAGCCACGTTTTCAAGATCCAGGCCAGCAGCTCAAAGCACCAACCCCCCACCGCACTGAAAATCCAGGAAGCTAACATCAGATCTTATTCTCTGAACAATACACCTATTGCATTTAATACTTTTGATGTAGCAGCTCTGAAAACAGATATCATTGTGAACAGAAGCGAGAAAAAAAAAACTAGGATCTGGAATTGTGCCCAAAACTGACCTTATTATTATGTCTACTGAACCCATTAAATGGTTTAGTGTTGAAGGGCAACAGGAATCAAACTCGTGGGGAAATGACACGGAGCCCGGCTCTGCCTTCTGGTGGGCAGTATTCAAAGAAACGCTGCAGTTTTTAAATCCCCAGATGTATCCTCTCTTTAATTTGAAATCCTTGAGAATGGGGGGAGGGAAGGTCCCAGATTTTCATGAAACCTTTGACCCACAATCTATTAGCAAATAACCAAATTAAAGTTAAGGTGTAAGATCACAAATATGTGATAAGAATGTTCTTAACTGAACATTCTAATGCTGATGTAATGATCACTCTTGGTAATTGAAAGCAATGGAGTTCTAGAACACAGACTTAGAATTTTGAAAAAAGAAACATTCCAAAAAACCTACTCTTCAAAGGATTAAATGTTGATGGTAATTGTCATCTGTGGAATGGAAGTGGGATTTCACAGGAACAGAGCCACCTAATATAGGGAACTCAAACACCACTCCTGGGGAGTTCCAGTGTCTGCAAGTTTTTTTGTGATTAGCCTTAATTGTGGCCCTCTGACCCAATCTAAGAGGCAGACTTGACATATATCTAATGGTATATATGCCATACTCTCATGTCCATAATGTGTTACAGTTCATTATACTGACTGCACTCTTTCTATTTCCAGGAAATGTTTAACGGCTAATATTTGCTTTCCTACACAGACCATCAGCACTTTGGTTGTGGCCCAGGCAAATGTCTCCGGGATTTATTCCTGTTACGCGAAGAACGTAATGGGCACCAACTCATGGAGCACTCCTTTCTACGTGGACAGTAAGTGGGTCCAAACTCTGAAAAGAGCAGGCAGAAGTTTTCATTTGATTGTCAAAATTCGACTGCTGAAAAATGTACAACATTATTTTTTTTGCGTGCTCCTAGGGTGGCCTTTCAGGATAGGAGCCAAACTGCAGTATATATTTTTTTCAGTGTCTTTTCAAGTGACTACAACACAGAGAATAAGAATACCCAGATACCCAGATACCCAGATACCCAGATCACAACAGAGAGTCCAGAGGGGGGCATTAATTGAAAACATCTTCCGCTGAAGCAGATAGCGTTCATGACAGGGGGAAAAGGCAAAGCGTGTCCCTGGCCATATGGCTCCATCTAATTGCATGAATTTTGACAGCCTGACTGTACTGCAGTGCCAGCAGGTTCTCCCTGCTCTTCCAAAGAGGCCTTCTGCTGTGGCAATCATTTTTATAAGCATCTGACTGGTTCCAAATGTTAGCGGAATGAAAAGCCATCTACCCGGTTATGCAATGTGCTCTTAATCAGCTGGCTGCTCGCTGTGATGCTTGAGCGAGCCCGTGTTTCTTGCGAGCGAAGAGCAAACTCGCAGAGGGAAAAAAGTGATCCCGAAACAGTACGGGGACAGGGACGTCCCATGGGGGGTCGGGGACGTGAGAGGCGACAGGGCTAATGTGAGGGGCACGGGAATGGGAATGGGAACGAGGGAGGCCGGCCATCTGAGAATGCATCGCGCGAGTCTCAGCGACAGAGATGGAATGCTGAGCAGAGGAATGGAATTGCAATAACAGCTGTCTTCTCTTACGGAACGCGGAATGCTTTCCAGCGTTCTGAATAAACAAGCACGGTCCTGCTCCCCTGAGGCACAGGCCCCGGCCTGGCTCCTATTGTACCGCTGCAGGTCGGCCGTCATCTCCAGCCATCCACCGGCAACATGCTTCCAATTAACAGTGATGAAACAGGAAATAACTGCAAATTTGACATTCCTGGCATCCAAATACTGGGGGGTGTTAGGGGGGGAGGGTGATTTACATTCTATAGTTCTGCCCAGAGAAGTGGTCCACTTCATTCATTGGACAATCTGTGCTTTTTTATGCCTTTTTTTTGCGACGGCTGCAGGTTACAGTAATTGATGTGTATATAGACAATATGCTCTGAAGATTTTTTTGGAAAAAATATTTAGCATATGTTTGAAAGGGTTCTGGCATTAAGGGTGCAGAAAGCTCCTTAAAACAGAAATGTTCCATCCAGCTTGCAGACGTTTCATCATGTTTGTAGTTCTAGAAATGAAATGTGACAGCTCTTACCTCTACTACCTGATGGTTTTTGGGATTTATTTATCCATAGATAACTCAGAGGCCATAAAGATCGAGCCTGACAGGGCGATAGAGGGCGATGATGTCATCCTGACCTGCAGAGCCACGCGATACCTGTACTCCAAGCTGCTCTGGTACGACCCGCAGAACCGGACGGTCCTGAGCGGACGGTCCTCCCTGCACCTCGACCCTCACTCCATCTCCCTCCCGCTGAGGCTGCGGAACGTTTCCCGGGGCAACACCGAGGGCTACGAGTGCAGAGCCTTCAACAACTACACCCACAAGGAGGTCCGTAAGATGTCAATGCTGCACGTTCAAGGTGAGAATACAGCAAATGAGTCAACACTGTCTAGAAAATGGCCCCGAAACAACTGCTTCTTCATCTGCCCGTAGAGGCCAACAATGGTCAACTTATGTATTATTATTGATTAATTTATATCATAACAGTTTTACTGTTATCCCTTCCTTCCGGGGGGCAAAATGTCTCTGTGCAGGGAAGGTGAGACATATAACCAAGAGGTATTCATAGGATTCACCCATTTGACTTTTAAAGTATAACTGTCACTTGTGGTATCCTAGAGAATGTCTAACCTGGACCCCAAATACAAATGGAGAGTATACGTGTATTACATATAAATGGTCTGGAAAGAAATGCCGTTCTGAAAAAGATACAATGGGGTTGTACCCCTATCAGCTGCCAAAATGTTTGTTTATACTACTGAAAATGGCACTAAATATCACAGCTGTACCTCACCATTGATTCTCATGTTAAGGGGGCATAGATTTGGGGCAGCTGTGTCACATAAAACCCATGTATATAATCAATATTTGTGTTTTTTCTGTGTCCTGCCTTGTCTCAAGACCTCTGTCAAATACTCTATATCAAATACTGACCTGTTTAGATGCAGATTCCTGACAATTTTAATAGAAGCATCTATTTTCACCAACATTCAGAGCAAAATGTTTCTTTTATATGATTGTACATTTTGGTTATTACTTTTGTTGAAACTTCTCAGGCATCAGCAGTGTTTTGATCAGCATCTAAAGCATTAAATTATTTATAAGTATATATTTCACTGCTTGTGTTCTACAGAGCGGAGAGGGCCCTGGTTGCAGCAGAATCTGACCAATCAGGATGTGAACAGCGGCACCACACTGATCCTGAACTGCTCAGCCCACGGGGTGCCGTGGCCCAACATCACATGGTACAAGATTGGGCGTCCCGTGCTGCAGGGACCAGGTACGAGCCCCTGGAGAGGAGCGTGAGAGAGTGTGCTGTTAGCTCTGCTTTCAAAAACTTTTCTGATGCTAAAAATGTGTTTTTCTGGAATGGAGCTGGCGTTCAGAATCCTGAAAACAATGGTGGGATTTTGCTGCAATTGTGGCCTGTTCTACACTATTGTCTGGCTAGCTCACTGTGCCAGGATTTATATGGAGAACACCTGCAGAAATTTGGTTTGCGGAGATGTGTACAGATTAGACTTGGCTCGGATTTTGAAAAGGGAGTCCACACTCTGAAGATTCTTTTTAATATTTAACGATGTGCAATGTACTTATTGCCAACGATCCTGCACATGGAACGAGTTCTCGGAAGGCTCCTTTTGAAAATAGCTAAGTTCGCTGAACTTCACGCATGTGCATGTCTGTGTCCACAAAGGCTACTAACGAAAAACATAATAACTCGTAAAAAATAATGTGTGCAGGAATCACGCTGGCAGAGGGTTTACTGACAATCGAACGAGTGAAGAAGGATGACGAGGGGCTGTACGAATGCCTGGCCAGCAACAATATAGGGAAGGTGATGACAGCCGCAGTCGTCACTGTAGTGGGTGAGTTACCATCTCTCAACCTTCCCTGTCCTTTATCTCACACATCACACCTGGGTCAACTATTTTTCTAAAAAATACTTTCAGAAACATCTCCAAAACCAGCCAAAACCTGTATTACCGTAGGTGCACCCTAATTTCAGTGGCACAGTTGTAAATCGATGCAAACTGACAAGCCACTCTGCATCAAACAGTCAGAGACCAGATAGGTTAAATCTAAATTCACCAGCACAGCCATACAAGGCATGGGATTGATGTTCCTTCAACAAGTCTGGGGTTAGTGCTGTGCACATGTTTTTTTTTTTGTCCCCGGCATAAATAACTGAGGCCAGGATTCAATATTAAAATGTATTCCTGAGAGAGAAGCCAAAGCTACCAAGAATTCCTGAATTCCTCTGTGCTTTTATTATCTGGGTTACTGCGCGGGGTCCCACACGGGGGACCTGACCTCCGTGGGGTTTGGGTGGAGTTTCACTAATGACCGAGGGCAGTCTACCGACAGAGGTCCACTCATTAAACTTAGCATGAGATGTGAAACTTGAAACAAGCTCGAAGGAGAATTAAATGAGCAGCTAGGTTATGTAATGGTAGTCTTATTGGCCATGGCACCAGAAATTTGGTCCCTGCCTCCCTCCAACCCCAACCATGCCCCCCCCCCCAGCCCTGTATTTTATGATAATCTTTTTTATCATCAGCAAAGGAAAACATTTTTTAAAAGGTAATTTCACAGGAAGTTTTAACCACATCAGGTTGGCTTCATGCTGAATTGCATTGCATGCACTCTCATTAATGGCACAATGATCTTTTCATTCAGTCATTAATTTGGTTTTCCTTTTATGTTTTTGCAATGTATGTAGAGATAGTTGCAAGGTATAGCAGTCCGCTAGTCCGCTAGCGCTGCTCAAATAAACAGCACACTGTATAAACAAGTGTTTTCATTTGCAGAATACATTCCCTGCGTGATAGAAACAAAGCTTGCAATGGAAAAGCTAGCAAAGGAAGCAACAAATACATCTGACAGCACATTCCTCAGCACTGGAGCCAACACTGGTGTAATTTTACTCACAAAATCTTGGAAGCTAAAATCAGACCCGTTCCACACATGTTGTTCAGGGTCAACGTTTACACAAAACAAATGTCTTACCAGCAATATCTGTTCCAGTTTTTCCACATCTGCATGCTCATCAGCCCACATGAATTCCAGCGTCGTCTGCCACATGCTGAATATCTGGCTCCTGTAATCAGTCGGCTCATTGCGGGTCAATCTAATGTCATTGACTCATTGTGGATCAACCTAACGTCATTCCCATGGACACCTTGCAGGTGATGAGGGGAAGCCCAACATCGAGGTCATCATCCTGGTGTGCACCGGAGTGGCGGCCACCTTGCTCTGGCTCATGCTCATCCTCTTCATTCGCAAACTGAGGAAGGTAAGTTGTCAAGTTGCACTACGTTAGAAACCAAGAAACCAGGTACACTCCCAGAAATAAAGGTACAGTGGAGATACATTTTTCATCTTTAAGGAAAGAATTTCCAAAATGTACCCTGAAAGCACAATAATGTTCTATTTGGTTACTAATAAGTACCTTTTCAAGCAAAAAATTTACAAATTAATTATGTATTGCTGGCTAGGGGTACAATTTTATGTACCTTTTGGGTACCACCCCAGTGACAAGCGTTTGTACCTTTTTAGGTACTTTTCGTACATTTATTTGTGAGAGTGTAAGGTAAGTTGACTGTGTAATCAACCGTTTAATTGGTCAGTAAAGCACTTAGTAGCAGTGAAACCAGCACCCCATGTGGCTCTCCAGACGCAGGGTTGCAGACCCCTGTTTTAGCAGACACTTTCATACAGAGCAGTTAACAAGGGACTGAAGCGCATCAGTGCATGCACAAGATTTTCATAAGACCGAAACCACAAGAAAAGCAAGTAGGACCCCTGGAAGAACTGCTAAGCAAAAAAATATTCTTTCCATTCCCAACTCAACAGATTAACAGAGCACACAACAAAAAATAACATACAGTAAGTGCTAAACAATCTGAAAACTCTACCTAACATGAATACTGTTTTTAAGTGATATACACGTAAGTATTATAAGGCCCATTTGTGTCAACGGCTCACTCCACAGGCAGTTCCTATGACAGTTTCATATGACACTGATCACTGTAAGAAAGTCATCATTAAGCCGTAAATGTCCCTAAGAATAAAACGCCATACGTCACTTTCTGCCAAAATTTAATCTAATAGTGAGGGTTAAATTGAGAACGCCCTATGGTTTTGAAATTTCCTGCTTCCTTTGAAATAGCCGTGGGGGCCATTGTACCATATCAGCAGATATAAATAGAAATGAACACACAAGCGTTATGTTGGTATTTACAGTGAAATTTCAACACAAGTACCAATGAAATGTTGCCCCTCCCCCCCACTGTTCAGCCCAGCTCAGCAGACATAAAGACAGGCTACCTGTCAATCATAATGGACCCAGATGAGGTGCCCCTGGATGAGCAGTGTGACCGTCTGCCTTATGACAGCAGCAAGTGGGAGTTTCCCAGAGACAGACTAAGACTGGGTGAGCCTACTGCATCATGGGGATAGAGCATGATTACTGCTGCTTCCTCTGTTCTTTACAACCAGCATGAGTGTGTGTGTGTCTGTGTGTGTATGTGTGTGAGAGTGTGTGCGTGTTTGTGTGTGTGTGCGTGTTTGTGTGTGTGTGTGTGTGTGTGTGTGTGTGAGATAGCGTATGTGTGCGTGTGTGTCTGTGTCTGTGTGTGTGTGATAGTGTCTGTGTGCATGTGTATCTGTGTGTGTGTGTGTGTGTATATGGTAATAATAGTGTGGTTGTGTGTGTAGTATTGATGGGTGTGTATATGCATGTGTTACTGTATATATGTGTATGTGCATGCTTTTCAGGATATATGGGCATGCGTGTGTGTGTGTATGTGCATTTGTGGGGGTGTGGGTGTGTGTGTGTGTGTGTGTAAATGTATGTGCGCGCACTCATTCAGCCACATGCATTTCAAGCATGTTTCCTAAAGACGGAATGTGGCAGGAGTGGCTGGCCTCTCTGAAATAAGTATCACACCATTTTTCATCAGGGACCTGCTGCTGTCACCTGGTCTTAACTACACCATAAATTCCCTGTGGAGAGTTGGCCAAGTGGTCAAAAGCTCAGCAGGTTGTTTTAATTACAGGCCTATATCTCTCCTGACAGCAAATACTGGGGTTTGACTTATGACTCCACAGGGCAAAACTCTCCTATACAAGCCCATTTACCCAAATGCCTTATTCTTCATTGCTCTTTGCAGGCAAAACGCTGGGACATGGAGCTTTTGGCAAAGTCGTGGAGGCATCTGCATTTGGAATTGATAAGTTATCTACTTGCAAGACAGTTGCGGTCAAAATGCTAAAAGGTACAATACCATTTTTTTTTACTCTAAGCTTTTCTATGCTTAAGCCTACTCTTGTGTTCTGAGCTGCACATTTTTATTTAACAGCTACCCTATATGTTTATTTTTACAGAATGAGTTTTGAATGTGTTTTTCAAACACAACTGCACCATTGTTCTTTTTGACAGACATAATACAGAACTTGAAAATGCATTTCAGGGGGAAATTTAGTTTTTCATACGGACAATGCGTTCAGATGGCCCATATGTTTACAATTAGCCCCTACACATGGGGTATTGGTTCAAAGGAGGCATGCAATCACTATACAGACTATTTTAAGCTCAGAGCTATGTAAGGCTAAATCCCTGGTGTCCTACAAGAGGAGGAAAGCCTGCAGATGTTGATAGCAAGGTAACAATCTCTGTCAGCGTCCAAGTGCTGCAGGTGATGCAAAGGTCAAAATGTGAGCTACAAGTGAAGTAAATGCTAAAATATTCAAACTCTTTTATAATGATAAAAGCAGATTTTCCTTTCAGATATTGGTGATTATGTTGCAACTTTACTTCCACTCCATTCTAGGCTTATGCCAGATGTCATCTGGCAGTTGTATTCTGAATTCTGAATCCTTCTTAATCTGACAGGATATATGCGTCACGACAAATTGAAAATAGCTCTCGGGGTAATCTTGCAATTCATTACATAGACAAAACGAGAATTTGCTTTGCATTTGCAGAACACAATACAATACTGGCTTCAAAATATTGGCTTCCTAAACAGATTACAATAGATTTAAAGATTATTTAGTAAATATAACTTTTTTTGGTACAACATACAATAGAAAGTCATGAAAACTGCAAATTCTAAAGAATAAAAGCCACGCCGGTATTTATGCTGTTGTGCAGGGCTATTGAATTGGTGTCTCAAGAAAATGTAGTATAGCCTTGGCTCTTTGATGAAGAAATAAAAAATATATATTCAGATGCATCAAAAATTATGACGATGTATAGGTCCACAGTGTCAACTGGGGCCCCAATATTCACTGAATAATAAGTAATAGTCGTGTATAATCATAGGCATATTTTCAGAAGGAATGTACTTTCTTGACATAGATGTATGATACATCTTATTCACACGGTGTTTTATACTGAGTACTCAGGCCGCTGCTGGCTCCCACGAGAAAGCAGTATAGGAATCCTGTTGTCATGTATCTACATCTAAATAATAGATTGGCCATTTCCAAGGGTATTTCCTCCACAACATTAATCTTATCCTTTGCATTAATCATAGAGCTGAAACCTAATGGAGGGGGTGTTTAATGCACCCGCATAATGAAAAGCAGTGCACCCCCCCCCCCCCCCCCCCCCCCACCCCCCCACGAAAATGTCCATGCTGCAGAAATCACTGTGTCACAAGTACTCAAGCCTCCACTGCGGGGTAAGACTTCCTGAGATGTGATGAGCAAGACCGCAGAATTTTCAGCAATCACATGCACCGGCTCCATAAACCGGTGATAAATAACATCTGCTCCCACACTCACATTGATCCACCCCATCCGTCATTTACTGTGCACACACATGATACATACTGTAAAAGGAAAGGAAGAGACGCTACAATGATGTTTAGCTATAAAGAAGCTAGAGCAGGGATCTTAAACTCCAGTCCTGGAGAGCCATAGTGTCTGCAGGTTTTTTTTTTATGGCTTCCTTTCAAGCATGAGCTAATTTAAATCTTGGAGAAAAGGCATGTGTGGGCTCTTTAGCCAATAAATGAAAGAAGAAATTCAAAGTGCTGAGACACACTGAAAACCCAGCAGTCCCTGACCTTGACATCTCTCTGCTAGTGCAATTTATGATTAAGAGTGAATTTCTGTTTGTGATAGTGAATGGCAGGTCTGCTCCTGGGGACTTTCAGGCATGATGTTTCTAACGAGTCATACCAGTGGCACAACACAACCCAGCCAAACAGGGAAGAATGAAAAAACACTTCTCTCTCTGACTCTCTCTCCCACTCCACAAACTTACACAGTCTACGAAATAGTGTTCCATCGCCCTGATAGTTGTCTCCTGAGACATAACCCACTCCGAGAACAATTTTCACAGCTAAAAGAATACACCGACACCACAAGTGTATTGTGTCCTGCATAATGGATAGCTTTAGCCTTCTCATGTGTGAAGATCTGTCATAAAACAGGAGACAGGAACTGAGCCTTTAAAAATATATATAAATAAATACATGCATGTTATCTTAAAAGAGTCCCATGTGTAGGCCTACTCTAATTCTTTTCACATGTGCTTACAGGCAATTATTTCATACTGCATCACGGCGCATATTGGGTTTTTTTTCCCTCTCCTTTCAGATGATCTACATGTGGTGGAATTTAAAAAATCTGCAGATCTTAAATCAAGTGATAAGACAAAAATCTGTTGTTTATTTTCTGTCCACACTTTTCCCAGAATTTTAAACTTGAATAGGATCAGCTGGGGACATCTGATTTCTCAAGGACTCCAGAGAACACTGAGAGGAAGGGCTAAATTCATTGCATAAACTTAGATAATGAGAATATTCCATTTCTCTTTCCGTTTCAACATCCGCTTAGGTTGCACTGCTTAGGTATTTCGAGAATGAAATATCGGTGAGTTTGCACATTTTTTAAGGAGGAATTTCATAAAGGTTTTTTCCATGAGTTTTCAGAGAGGTATGTTTGCCGTGGAATTCCACACCTACCAGCAGCGTCTTTCCCAGCGCATGATGTAAGAATCTGCCCTGTGTGTTTAACAGGTGGAGCCACGACCAATGAGTGCAAGGCCCTGATGTCAGAGCTGAAGATACTGATCCATATTGGCCATCATCTCAATGTGGTGAACCTTCTAGGAGCCTGCACCAAGCCTGGAGGTGAGGCGACTAGCAGATGTCTGTAAAATACATATTTGAAATAGTTTCAAGTAAAAATATGACATTCATGTAAATCTACATTTCAGCTAAACAGGTTACAAATGTACAATCCAAGATATAACTTGTGAATATTGGTGAAAATAGGTGCTTTTTGTTAAATGGCCAACAATATGCACAATTTTACTGGTGTCTAAAGGGTTAGTATTGAGAATACTTTTTGACCAAGCTCTGGGCTTTAGTACACCTTTATTTCAACTGTACAATTCTAAATGGAACAGAAAAAACGGATGCTGTGATCAGTGCCGAAACGAGGCCTGCTTGGCTAATATAAAGAAACAATAAACCATATCTAGATTTAATTTCTGTAATTCACAGTCAGGTCATTATCCGGGTTATAATTGGCCAAGTGCTAGTGAATAATTAGATTCTCTCAAATTCCTATAGTTGCTAAATTGTAGGACTATTGCCTGAATTAAGTCAATATTTGCCCATAAATGTTAGCTGTTCTGTTCTTCACAAGCAAATTCACTTCAAAAATTGGCCTGTTACTTTCCAAGCTGTGTTTGTGAAGAAAAAAAGGGAACACATTTTCATTTGTAAGTCACAGCACATTTAGATTTATTCCAGGCCTGTATCTCAGAACTGGCGTTCATTTTATTTTTCATTTTTCCTGTTTACCATGGATCAATTTTCATATTCTGTTTATCATCAACACTGGCCTTGCCCTTGCTTTCTGCATTCCGTGAAATTACCTGGCTTGATGTTCCATACTTCTACAAAATCCATCCATTTGTCAACTAACCCATGGACTTGCTCCAAAATTCACTTCCCTTAAGCAATTCTGGTATGAACTATGAACACACAAAGAATGTCAACTTTGCAGGTGAACTTCGGTTTGGGAGACACTTTATCTTAAAGAGCATTGAAAGGGTAACTCTTAAATCTATTGTACTTTGTTAGGTCCCCTGATGATAATAGTGGAGTTCTGCAAGTATGGAAATTTGTCTAACTACTTAAGAAGCAAGAGGAGTGACTTCATTGTCTATAAGGTAAATCAAAGGCTTACACTCTGTAGGGAGGCAAATGGCCCCGGTGCTGTGTATCTTGCGTTGACTGGGAATGAAGGGTCCGTGAGGCCTATGTTTCCGGTTTTGCTCAAGGAACTATAGTACCAGCAGTGCCACACGACTGCAAGAGGTGACTTTTTACATCTTTGGTAGAACCAGGACGGCAAGGGAATGACATCTGGGCAGGGCTGCAACCTGAGCGACCTCATCAAACGGCGGCTGGAGAGCGTGGCCAGCACAGGAAGCTCGGCCAGCTCCGGCTTCATCGAAGATAAGAGCTACTGCGATTCGGAGGAAGATGAGGAAGGTAGTGTCCGAACGTCTTCCTTCCCTCCCCCACCCCCACCCACACCTGACCCTGCACTCCGCCCTCTCTCTCCATTGTCTTCCGTCTCAGAATGTGACAGAACGTTTCCTTGCGAAACGCAGTTCAAAATGACAGGAACCCGCGTCGGCTGACCACGCCGAGCGTGTTTGTCTGGTCCTGGCAGATCAGCGGTTCCGTCAGACACATGTTTTTCCCTGGGTCAATAAAGTGTTTACTCAGGTGGGGAGAAGAAGGACTTCACAGGGTTTGCAATACAAAGCCCCCTAACTGAGAACCATGAACTAGATGCATGATTCCCGACAACTGCTAAAAACAGGAGGATGTCTCTTTTTTTTTTTTAAATGTAACGGATGTTTTTTAAACTGCAGCAACCGGAAGCAGATTCCCATCTGCAGTCTGGTGCAATGATATTAAGAAATCTTGAAATATCAAAGTTATGTGGGCTACCCAATGAAACCAGGGAACCATAAAGACAGAGGAAACTATATATTACTGATTACTGTTTTTAGCCAAGCTTTTTAAAAATTGCTTTTGGTGATGGCAGTGACAGATAAATCTGTCATTACACTATTCTGTTTTTTAAGAAAAAATACTTTCGTAAAGCATCATTTTTTAATGAAATTGGACATTTTGTAATTCACTGACTGATCACAAGAATCTCTTGTCTGTCCACAGAACCAGAGGATTTGTACAAGAGAGTCTTAACTATGGAGGATTTGATCTGCTACAGTTTTCAAGTAGCCAAGGGCATGGAGTTCCTGGCCTCACGAAAAGTATGTTTTCGCTCAAGCTCAAATGCTACATTCAAAACAGACATGGATCTATTATTAACACTTTTTAAATTAATCTAATAGGCAACAGAGCAGGCACTTTGATTGATGTGTTAATTTATTACCATAGCAAGAAGTCAGCTTAACTGTGATGCTTAGTCTAGCAGGGTTTTAAAAAGAAAACAAGAGACTCTTATATTTTGGCAGCTGTGGAAGGTCTCATTTTGTCCACAACCACTGTGCATTAAACTCATACAAATGATGTCCCATGTGTGCATAAGAACACATTACCCTATTAGTCTATGCCTGATTCAGATTGATGGTCATCCGCTAACTTGCAGAGAGCGGATGGGCCTAATTACACTGTGAACCCATTGCTGTAAAGGGCTTATTAGAAAGAATAGCTTTAAACTGGATGTAGAAACGCGCTGTGGCAGTACCTGACTGATGGCTGTTCCATATGTTCATCTCTGCTGCCCTGGATTTTTACACCTTTGTTCCACATGTTCAAACAGACAAAGAAGGACCACATGTGTTTTATATTACAGAGGTAATATTGCATCGATAGCACACATGCTTCATGCTACTGCAAGAAAAAAAATGTTATATATTTATTGATCATGCAAATTGGTGTTGGAAATGGCCCAATAGAAAACCACAGTTGGGTGTCAAAAATAAGAGTTAAATCTTACACTGTTTTTGTCCTTCCGTTTCTTCAAGTGTATCCATCGTGATTTGGCTGCCAGAAATATACTGCTGTCTGAAAACAACGTCGTCAAAATATGCGACTTCGGGCTAGCAAGGGACATTTACAAAGACCCGGACTATGTGCGAAAAGGAGATGTGAGTACACGTTTGTTTTTTGTTTTATATCACGGATGAGAAATCCAGTGAAAGACAGGCCGTTACACTCAGCCTGCTGAGCGGAAACCTTGACTTATAATACAGTCTTTCACAAACACTCAACCTGACTGACAGCACAATAACAGTCTGCTACCACTCTCCTGGCAAAGCAAGAGAGGCATGAAAAATCGAGCTATTATGTGAACGGCAAAAAAAAACCCTCAGAAGGGCTTACAAGCTGTAGTGCAACCACTGAACATATTTCTCAGATGATGCTGAATGATAAAAAAATACTGCCCAATGTTGAATGATCAAATACACTGCCCAGTGTTGAATGATCAAATACACTGCCCAGTGTTGAATGATCAAATACACTGCCCAGTGTTGAATTATTAAATGCACTGCCCGATGTTGAATGGTGAAATACACTGTCCTCCAGTGTTGAATGATTAAATACACTGCCCGATGTTGAATGGTCAAATACACTGTCCAGTGTTGAATGATTAAATGCACTGACCGATGTTGATTGGTCAAATACACTGCCCAGTGTTGAATGGTGAAATACACTGTCCAGTGTTGAATGATTAAATGCACTTACCGATGTTGAATGATCAAATACACTGCCCAGTGTTGAATGATTAAATGCACTGACCGGTGTTGAATGGTGAAATACACTGCCCAGTGTTGAGTGATAAAATACACAGCTCGATGTTAAATGGTTAAATACACTGCCCAGTGTTGAGTGATAAAATACACAGCTCGATGTTAAATGGTTAAATACACTGCTCAGTGTTGAATGGTCAAATACACAGCTCGATGTTAAATGGTTAAATACACTGCATAGAATCACAAACAAAGGGAAGGCAAGCACTCATACTTCAACCCCCCCACCCACAAATCACAAAACATTATAATCTCAGTTGGGCAGTTGGAGGGAGGGATGGTGAATTTAAGGAAAAAACATCTCTACCAATAGAGACTATACATTAAAGTCACAAATATAAGATGTAAGAAAGCTCAATTCCACACCTTTCCTTTTGCAGGCCAGACTACCGCTGAAGTGGATGGCGCCAGAAGCCATTTTCGACAAGATCTACACCACACAGAGTGATGTGTGGTCTTTTGGGGTCCTCATGTGGGAGATATTCTCATTGGGTAATTATGGCCCCCTCATTGGTTAAAAAAACATATTTTTCTTTTCATTCTCTGGGGTAACACCTTCCATTTTTGACAATGGTGTTTTCCTTTAGTGGGAATGAAATGGTTGTCCACAGAACACATGTAGAACAATTCATGCTTTCACATCCTTAAGGGCTCCTTGGCTCATTTAATTTGAATCTTAAATCACTATGAGAAATATGTTTCCATAACTGCCTCCAACTCATCCATAACAGACTCATAATTTTGCCTCAAATTGCTCTACTGTCTGTTGAAATATACTGTACTGTTATTACTGTTCACACTATATTTGTCTGGTCCTCTCTTCTTCTGGTTTCTCTGCAAATGTTTTGCAATTATAATTTGTGTGTTTATTTTTACGGCTTCAGTGAGCATTGCACAGAAATAGAGCATACAAAGGTGTTGCAATTGATTCATTTTTGTTGTACAAATCTACATATTTATGGTACTGAAATGTTTCTGGCCTTTCCTAAATCATTTTGCATGGGAAGGAACAAGAGGTTAACACAGAATGTCCTTAGTCAGAAATCACAGTAAAAAATGGACATCTCGACCCATTAGGTTGCTGTGAGCTATCTGCCTCTTCCAGATGTGGAGGGCAATAAGTCTATCTGGTGCTGCTTAATTGCCCCTTTGAGGGTAAAAAATGTTGCATTACAAGCTTTAAGAAAACAGTTTTCACGCTGCTGGTACAAAAACATTAGTGAACTTCGACAGTGGGTTTTTAACACGGATAGGGGCTATAAAAAAAGAGAATACCTCCTCTTTAAACAAGACGTTTCTCCCAGCTGGCAGTGCAAACTCATGGTAACTAAGCAGCTGATCACTGTAAATGTTTGCCCCTGCTGTGGAACCCCTGTGACCTTTTAGGTTGCATTGTATTCATGTCTATGACTGTCTATGCACTGCACAAGAGAGCTGACCAAGCACTACAGTGCACCCAAAGCAAATAAAATATGACGACAGTCTATCGGGGGAGCGATACTTTACGTTACCTACGAATGTAGTGCCGGCACTGGTTGACTACAACAACAAAGAAGAGTAACAAGTTGCAATGGCCACGTTTGCTCTGCCGCCGTACTTCCACAGAGAATATTAGGTCAGCGCAAAGTAAAGGTCAACGATAGTTTGATTTAAAAAATGATGGTATAAACACTCAAAATAACCCAGATAGACTGTCGTCGTATTTTATTTGCTTTGGGTGCACTGTGGAGTGTTTAAGTGCGTTTGGTAGTGGATGCTACCAGTTGCCATAGAGTTGCGCTAGTATTAGCAACGTGTGTATGTCCAAAAGAAGGGACAGCATGGAATTAGCTGAAAATGGTTTCCATCAATCAACTACATCATGGGTAAGTCATAATTGAGACATTATGTCCAAAATTCCGAACTATCCTTTTAAGGACAAAATGCATTGGTGGATAGGTTAGTTTGAATAGAAACCAAAGTCAAAGCACAACACACAACAATAACAGAAGAACATCACTCAGAGGCAGGGGTACTGGGCAAAGAGACAGAAGTGTATAGAAGCTCATGGCTCAGGCTCAACACTTGGAACAGTCCATATTTGTCCTTAACTATGACTTTTCTAATCTTAGTTTTTGTCTTCACAAGCTCAGTTCATTTCAGTAATCACCTTGCTAAATTTTTTCTGGTGAGATTAAACTTGCCTTTAATTGTTAGTCAAAGTTAAGGACTAATATAGACTGAATCCAGGCCTTTGTGTGGTATATAACATTTAGGGTGACAAGGCTTGTTGTTGGTAACTGTTGTGAGTCCTTTCATATTCAAATGTTCCTATTCCTATGGCTAATGCTAACAAGATGCATGAGTGCAGGATTGAGTGTAAATCCTGTTGCACGGGGGGGGGGGGGGTCAGATGCACTGTGAGAGAGAAGTTTGTATTAAAGCTTATTATAATGACAGATTGAGCTGTTACCATACTTTCAGGTGAATTATTATGCTGCAAATATATCAGTGTGATCTACAAGAAAACTTAGCCATTTGATAATGTGTTTGGGATTTCAGTCAAGCACGTAGAAATATACTTCAAAGTAGCTGTATTTTGATGAATTATAATAGGCAAAAAATATTTGTGGCAAAACACTCCTACTTACTTTGGCAGTCCCATGTTATTTGGAATTTGCTACTGTTGCGTACACTGGGAGAGCACATGTTGCTAATTGGAATTTTGACAGTTGTGCATTAACTTTGCCAGCAATGGGACTGGGAATATGTGGCTTCCCTCTGTCTAGTTTTCTCACAGTTAAGCTCTCTGTGGTCCGTACCAGCTTCAAACAGTCAGTGGGTCTTTCTTTAATGTAGCCTGTACTTCTGTGTTTGGGATTTCTCTCACATGGCAACCCCCCCCCCCCCCCCCCCCAACCACCACTCTGTCTGTCCCTCCTAGGCGCTTCCCCTTACCCTGGCCTGCACATCGATGAGGAGTTCTGCTGCAGACTCAAGGAAGGGACCCGAATGAGAGCTCCGGAATACTCCTCCTCCGAAATGTAAGGACCGCACCTCCAGGTTATTTATTGCACGCATAAAAAGGAACCATAAATCCGGCACGCAATTTTTTCCCACCCCTCAGCACGTCCGCTCGCATTGCCGTCTGTTGTCAATAATTTTTCACGATCTTATTATCGTTTTGCCTTCTCAGCATACGGTAAAGACACACCCAACCCACTTCCCCTCCCCCATTCCCTGTGAATTTATATTACACAGGTTATTTCAGAGAGTGGTGACAGGCATTTTTCTTGCGATGGAGGCGTGGCTCACTGCGACTCAATCGGAGGGATTTTTCGGGGAGATGCGAGGCTGAGATGGGAAGCCCTCTCTGGGGAACCTCTTTAGCCCAGAGCCGCTGAGCTCAGAAAGAGTAGATCAAGGCACAGCCAGAGACGGAATGCACACTGCAGTGCTTCACTCTCTGCTCTCCAGGGACACTAATACGGTGCTCTCTCACAACTAGAGAAAGCCAAACATGCAGACGGTTTGTTGGGGAAAATATTCTCACACTGAAGAAGAAGCATATCCAGTTGCGGTACAAGGGAATTCCTAAACGGAGACGGCAATGAAATGGGATTCCAGGAGTATCGCTGGCATGAATACATCATGATTGTGAGAGGGCCAGTCCAGGAGCCAGTGATTGGCAGACAGCTAAGGGGCAGTAGGGGCATTTAGCCTGGGATTGATTTCCGGCAGACAACCGAATGCTGTGGTAACTGAGCCCTGTGAGTTGACCGCCCCTCCCCCACCACCCCCATTCAATGGAGCTTGTGCACCTGGAAGACACAGGGCAGCCGGACCCCATGGCAAATGAGAAGCCCCCCCCCCCACTGGTATCCAGCTGTGAAGGTTCCAGGTGGAGTTCACAGCGAAGGGGTTCAAAGCCGTCAGTGAACGTTGCTGTTGGCGGAGGAGGAGGAAGAGGAGGAGGAGGAGGACTGTTTCTGTGGCGTTGGCACACCGTTACTTTCAATCGGCCTCACAATCCAAGGTGGTCTGGGGCAGCAGGTCAGGCGGCTGAGAACACTGAGGGCCTCCCTGGTTGGTTTGCCTCTGTCACCCGGCCATTTCAAGAGTGGCTGCACCACCTGCTACCAATAAGGGGCCCCCTCTCATTCTTATTCACCGATGTATGTATTTGTGCATTCTCTTTGATTTCCCGTTGTAACTTAACTAAAAAACTCCACAGTCACATTCATTTGGTACATTCCCGTGCATATCACAAAGAGGAGCAAAGCGAGTCCATGCCTGCCACAGCCAACAGAGTACAGAGCACAGCAGTAAAAGATGCTGATTGAAAATGATCAGCAAAATACGAACCAGACCTCCGGTTCTTGAAATACAATGAAACTCAATAACGGCATTCTTGAATGTAGTGGAAAGTTTCTGGGTAATCTTGTCCCACAATCAGCTCTCACATCCTGGAAAGACCCCCAGCACACTGCACCCCCACCCCCCTATAAAAGGTTCACTAAAGGAGTCAAGAGGGATAGGACCTATGTGGCATTCTTCTTTGGCCACTGCAACATTCAGAATTTAACCTGAGTGTGTGTGTGCTCAATGGAAAAACCTCAAACATCTCCTGCACTTCCACACAAACCCATGATATCCGTCATATGAGTACTATGGGTTACTGTTGCTCTTAACCCCCGATTTATGCACTTGTCTTCTAATTCTAAGTCGCTCTGGATAAGAGCGTCTGCCAAATGCCACTAATGTAATGTAATGTAATATAATGTAAACCACAACCTCCCTTTCTCTCCTCAGTATTCCTACCCTTGACCCCACCAAATGACCTCACCCATCCCTGTGATATGAATGATGACAGACAGAGGCCGTGCAGGAGATGCACGCCAATAAATCTGTGGTGTTTGTACATCACTTTATCTGGAATGTGACCCGCTAACTAGTCATTTAGGACTGAAGCACCCTTTGGAGGAATGTGTAGGATGCTTCCACAGGCCGGGGGAATAAAAAAAAAGAGTGTCCGCCCTCCCACGGCTCTTCAAACACTACCGGCCACTTTTGGACATTTCTGCGCAAAACCACAGGGCAATGTAGCAATACTGAAGCTCCAGAAACACCATCTGCAGATGTGAATTCCTATGAGAGTGAGAGATAGAGAGAGAGAGAGAGAGAGAGAGAGAGAGAGAGAGAGAGAGAGAGAGAGAGAGAGAGAGAGAGAGAGAAACTAAGCCAGTCTATTCCCACTCTAGGCTTTGACAGGAAAAGTGGTGGAGGCTTACATTGTTGAGTTATAGAATGTCTCTGCTGTTCCCTTGAGGGGCAGCCAATCATGAACCATCATCGTTTGAGTTTCCGGAGAGTGTCAAAAGTTCCTCCACCTGGGGGGGCCGCGATTAATTCGAAGAGGAATTACAGCAGGAGCTGTTTCCTTCAGCTAATCTCTTCTGCACTGAAGAGAGAGAGAAAAAAACGCCTGAACCCAAAGGTCTAGGTGCCCTGAATGCAAACACAGATGGAGAGAGTAGGGTAGACGGAAGCGAAGGGGGAATGTGGAAGACATAATGAACCATCTGCTTTGGCCGCAATTTTCTCAAATGCCAAATCACCTCAATCTGGCACAGAGAATAATAACGGTGTTAACGGACGAGTGCGCACAATGGTATTTGTGTGAGGATGAGCAAGTGGAGGCGAAACATGGTTGGTGGAATTGGGACAGGGGGATCCATCGTCACCAAAGGGGGGGGGGGGTTTCCGTCCACTGACGCCTGGCAGTTTGGGTTTAAAACACCCCCCGGCATCAGCGTTCCATTTCTGAATTCCACCCTGGCAGAGCAGCTCTGCATTACAGGTCACTGCAATGGAAACACGAAACTGGACCGAGACGCCCCACATGGTCGGAGACGCTGACAGCTTGTCAGAAACGAGGGGGATTCAGCTCTCCTAATGTTCGCAGCAAAGACGGAGCAACGAAAACACCACCCGCTGAAACCGCTTAGCATTAGTAGTTGGGCAACGACAAATCGAAAGAACGAATGCGGCGCCGGGTGGGATTGGATCCCAGGGGACCCTGTGCGATATTTCGGTAGCTACACGCACAATACCACCGTGTCTGAATTTGCACCTTGCTATAAATGTCACCTTAACTCGTTTCCTTAGTGTTCCACAGGGACGTATACAGCTACATACACTGTGCATGGGACCTGCGACAGCACTGGGTATTCTCTGTCAGCCTGCGCAGCTCACTGTATACCACATTGTACTACAACTGCTGGTCGGAATCGGTCCACCGATTACAATATGCAATAACTTATTGGAGGCATATTTACATTTTTTTTAACGCAGTTTTAATGGCGGATTTCTGCTGCAAGGATACAAAACAAACATATTATTCAGATGCCATGTCCAGGTCGGAATCTGCACTGTGTCAGCATAACTCGAGTGACTACTTTGTGTACTTATGCACAATACATTTTATCCATAAGCATTTTATCCATAAACTGTTCTGTAAACAGCGTGTGCAATATGAGTAGCCTTTAATGCACAATTATATGGGTCCCAGGAAGAAGTAGTTGACGAGTAGTTGGCGTAGAGTCTGTCTGCGCTCTGGGCCTGGCTGATGAAGACCTCTGCTATGTGTCTCACAGATACCAGACAATGCTGGACTGCTGGCAAGGAGAGGCAACAGAGAGGCCTACATTCACTGAGCTGGTGGAGAGGCTGGGGGACCTGCTCCAGGCTAGTGTGCAGCAGGTAAGTGAGCTGACATCATGGGGGAGGGCTGGTAACAATGAGCAGCAGGGTAGTAGAATAGGTAAGAGCTCCTAGGCTTGTAACTCTTGAGGTTTCAGGTAAAAAACCCGCATGTGGCTCTGCAGTTGTGTCCCTGAGCAAGGCCAAGAAGGATTCAACCTCATAGTGAATAGTACAGTGTCTAGTTGTATGAATTAATTAGTGTGTAAAAAAAAATTAAAGCTGTGTCTCTCTATAAGTAATGTGGTAATGTAATGTAGTCTACATTATAGGATACCCTTGATACCCTTCAGTTGAAACCAATGGCACACATGCAGTGAGAAATCCGCACTATATGCTGGCGTAGCAGTACCAAAATGCGTCTTAGCAAACAATGAAATGATGTCACAGATTTGGAAAAGAGTGAGTGAGACGTTTGGGAAGCCCCTTTGATTTGCACTTGAAAGAGCTGTGGACCAGTACAGGCACCAGGAGATGAGAAACCCCCAGAGAGCGCTACGGGTAACTGCATGAGGAAGTCACACTCAACACGTCTACCCCCGTTTCCTTTGAACAAGAGAGAGGAGGTAGGGAGAGAGAGCGCAAGAGAGGGTGGGAGAAAGATGGGAGTGAGAGAGAAAGGGACAGAGATGGACAGAGATAAGCGAGGGAGGAAGTAGGCGGGTGTTAGGGAAGGAGAAAAATGAGAAGAGAAACATGAATGGAGAGAGAGGGTGAGGAAAGGAGTGAAAGAGGGAGAGAGAGAAACACGAGGGAGAAACATGGGAGAGAGAGAGAGAGAGAAAGAGAGAGAGAGAGAGGGAGAGAGAGAGAGAGAGAGAGAGAGAGAGATGCAGGCTGGAAGAGGGGGCAGGTCAGATTAAAAAAGTAACCATGGCTGCTGATGGTAACCTCGCTATTTACCGCTGGGAGGCTCTGAGTTCCCGTCAAGCCCCGAATTCCAAAAAACGGAGCGTTAAAACATGTGAGTTACAGTTGTGCAAATAACAGTAGATCCTTTGGAATAATGACAAGCCGTGGTCTGGGCCTAACCTCTCACAGACGAGCCTGGGGTCCTGACAGTTCATCATTCACACACAGGCCCAGAGACAGAAAACAGAGCAATCAGGAGTGGGAAACGACTGGGCCACGGGCACTGTGATGAGCAGGAGCCTAGCCTCAAGTTGAAACACATGGTTTCAGTTCACAAATCTTCCCCTATTAAAAGGCCAACCGCTGAAGAGATAATCTGCAGGAGAAAGAGCGGCGAGAGATCACAGACACTCCAATGAAAAACCAATGGTTTTGTGACATCCAGTCTAGACCATAGAGTTTGATTCCTGTCCTGAATTAAATACAATACCTGTTTAATAAAGGAGCAGATTCCTAAAGTGGTTTTTGAAAGTTGGCACATGTATGCTAAGATCATTTAAAAGCATGCATCCGTGCATCACAGCCATGTTTGAACGAGAGCTGCAGTAATTCCTCTTTGTGAGCGCCTATGAATTCTGTCTGCCAGTCAGTTATAAAAACAAATAAAACTGCAATTGTGGAAAAAGAAGAAAGACGCATTCACAAGGCCAGGAGCCAAAGCACCAAGGCGCCAAAGCACCAAGGCAAAAACACATGTTGGACGGAGGGGAAAGATGAACTGGCTGAGTTATGCCTAGAATTATGTCCACTGTTTATTTGATTCATCCACTGAGACCTGACATGACATACAACAGAAGTACAATCGCTAAGTGGATATCAGCTGCTGTGTGGGAACGATGAGCCAATCTGTGTGTCCTGGGGTTCGGTTCTGTACTTCTCTAACCCCTGAACAAACCAGCAGGACATTAGCCATGCTTGTAATAAACACATAATAACCGCAGTCACATCCTGAAGTGGTTTATAAAAACATGTGGGCATGTCAACTGCATGTTTCCAACAGTCCTACGAAAAGAACTCGCTGTGACGAATAATTTTGTACTTTTTACCCAGATAGTTAATCAGACTGCCCAGTGTTGTATAGGAAGTGTATCTAGGTTCTTCTGGCTCTGCATCGCATTTATTTTATTTATATTTTATTTACCTATATTTAAGCAGGTAGGTCACTTGAGGAATCAGCTCTCAGTTGCAGTATAGGTATGGGGATAGGTACCGCAAACACATTTCACAGATTTATAATGGCGTCCCTCATGTCCTCTCCACTCTGTGGCCTTTTCAGGAAGGTAAGCACTACATCCCCATAAACACAGCCCTGCTGACAAAAGAGGGCAAGCCCTCCGGAACTTCCATAGCAGAGGAGAGCGCCGACACTCCTGCTTCACACAGAGACTTGGGGAGCGGCTGGTAAGTAGGAGCCGAGATAACAATTTTTGGTTTTCAATCCTGGAAAGTTGGGGTAAATGTTCCCAAACAACTAAATCTGTCCCGTTTCCTTGAACATAATTTTTTAATTTGTGTGATATACAACGCTTAAGACAATATTTCCGAGCAGAATTTCAAGTTTTGTTATTCCAGTTTTAAAAAATGAATAGTGGAGGGACATTCATGTTAATTTTACCAGGAAAGCCGGCTATGTAGAATTAATCAGAGAGTTTGGTACTTCCATTTAGAATATTCTTAAAGGGCTTGATTGATGCATCACCTACAACATGTTTTTTTATGACAAAATGATACCCCTGAGAGGATGTTACTAGTAAGCTTGAATGCAACATGCCTGGAATGTTTTTCCTGTGACTTTGACAGTACATTTCTTTGGAACAATTAATATGTTCAAAGACTGAGGAATGTTCTCATAATAACATTATCTCGCAACCAAATGGAACTCAAACCAAAATGTGTCCCAATGTTCTTTAAACATTTTGCGTTCGCTGGCAACCACCCCTTCTGGTGAGGAAACGGTCTGACCTTCCAGTCTCATCATTCAGCAGCAGCTATGGCCCGACCACCTTCATTTATACTACGCAACTGTAGAATTAAACAAGGCATGAAACCATGAGAACACACATTTCTTTCAAGAAGCCAGTACTTAGAAATAAGCTCATGCCCGACTTCTCATGCACACTGTATTTATTGTTTCACATTCTCAAGTTTTCACAGATGAGTTACGTGTGTCTGAATAAACATACAAAGAATATTTTCATTTAGTCAATCAATTTTCAACAGGTTTTCTTTTTCTGATTCCAAGTGTTGCAAGAGTGGTAAAGGTCTTTTGGGTATTTACAGTAGTTCCGGCATGTAGCCACACAAGAAAAAACACCAAAGTGCCACAAATCATGCAATCAAAATGAAAGAAAAAAAAACCGGTTCATGAAAATAGGGTGCTTTTCCAAAATGTTTTGTAAACTCAACTGGGTGGACGGTGACAAATTTCTACCGTCGGTTCCCCTTTTTAAATGTCTAAACAGAATGCAGAACTTTACATGTACAACTGTTACCTACTCCACAAGCTTCTGTTGAGATGTGTTTTGACTGAGGCATCAATAGAGTCTTAATGAGAAATACGTAACCCGATAACACCATCGCTCTGATGGAGGGCTCAGAACACTGATATCCCTCCAAGGAATTTCCTCTGAAACCACAGCTCCTGATGTGGGATTCACGTCCAGTTGCAATAATATTTGTCAAGATTTCATATTTTCACAAGTACTACCAGTGTGTGTTTTTTGAGGGTGGCGATGAAGTGGGTTGATGACATTTATCCCTAAAGTTGCATTAAGCAGTCCATGTGATTTCCTCCCACGCTGAAAAGCCAAAATGTAAATACAAAATTGGGCTTGTTTTAAAGGATTAAGCTTTCCACTGAAACAACAAAATGGTGTTATTGTTTTAAACTGATAAAGTCATTTTGTGCATTTTTGTGTATAGTTATAGTATTATGGGGGGAAAAACTGAAATGCTTTTATTAAATAGGTTTTTGGGAACTTGAAAGGCACTTGATCTAAAACAAAATCTATCTTAATTTGATTAGCAACATCAAGATCCGTCCTGCCAGCATAAAAACCTTCGATGAGGTTACCATGGAGAGTGACACAAACGAGTCCCAGGAGGTAAGAGGTTCGTTCTTACAAACACTGTGAGTACAGCAGAGTGATACACTTCTTTATATTAGAATGTTCTTGACATTCTAATGCTGATATAACAATCACTACTTGTAATTGAAAGTTCTAGAACACAGATAGAATTTTGGAGAAAAAAGCACTCCAAAAACCTACTAATAGAATAGAATAGCTTTTATTTACCCTTGAGGGTTTATAAAGTGGTTTATAGTTCATAGCTAGCCAATGCCTGGGCTTGTACTGTAAGGTAGCTAGCCAATGCCTGGGCTTGTACTGTAAGGCCTTGAGTGTGGCTGACAGGATGGCAGGTTTCACTGAACAATATGTCCTCGGTGTGATCCCTCTCCCCCATTGTACTGTGTGTCTACTGTGCAGGGGGGTCAGTCTGACAGTGGGATGGGCCTGTCCTCTGACGACATGAAGGCCCTCAAGCGTCTGGAGTCCCTGGCTCGGCCCTTGAGCATAATGGCTCTGGCGTAAGTACATATATAATCCATGCTTAGGCCCTGTCACTGACAGATTCCAGAACCAGAGCCTATCCCAGCCTGCACTGGGCGAGAGGCAGGAATACCCACTGGACAGGTCGCCAATCCTTCGCAGGGCACACACACAGACCATTCACTCACACACTGCTGGGGTCATTCAGAGCAGTGCAATCTTTCTTTTTTATTAAAGAGCACTGCCCCCTCAGTCCAGCCACTCTGTCTGTGTCAGGAACACTACAGCCTCGCAGCAAAGGCCCACTTTCACACATCACTCAGTTCAGCAGCCTGTCTGGCCCTGGTGTGAGCAGACATTAAAAGTGAAGAGGGACAAGTGCGATACACAAAGCACTCCAGGCCCGAGGCCCTCTAATGGATCTTATCTAGTCTAGTCCATTCCCAGAGGCAGAGGGGCCTAATAGGGCTCTGTCAGCTAAAGTGAGGCGAGCGGACTCGGGGCTAACATTATCCCGCCGTGTTTAAAAATGCAGGCTCCCGAGAGTCCAGAGCTGATGTTATGATAGCTCCTGTCACAAAACCCCTGTAAATTAGTCACGCTTTGCCCGCCACCCAGGACAAAATCCGGCCTTGTGTTCTTGGCGATTGACGTCCAGGCGACTGTTTATGATTTGGCCTGGCCGCCAAAGCCGCCAAGCCAGGGCTAATCTACAAAGGTTAGCCCCCGGGCTCATTAATTACACACGTGGACTTTAGCGCACCCCACTTCTAGCGCTGAGTAACACCTGCAAGCGGCTTTAATTTGAAAAACAGCGATAAATTTGGTGAGTCTGGAGAGACCGGGGAGCCCGTAGGCTGCCCAGAGACAGGACGGCCGGGAAGGGGTTGAACCAGGGAAAAAGCTCACTAACCGTGTGGATCAGGTGCATCCAGAAACGAACGCTCCTGTAGGCCGGGACACAACAGACGCACAGTTAACATGCACCTTGGCTTTTCTACCTTCTTGAAAACCTAAAAGTTGAAGGCACGTGAGTAAAAGCGGAATCAGAACTGTCAGTGGAGCGCAAGCTGCGTGCGGTGGGGAAGAATTGTTCCGCTGAGCATAAACAAAAAACTTTGAGAACGCTGTGAACAATCCTTAATCCTTCTCAAAAACACTGCAAACAGGACTGAACACAAAAGAAATTAAAACATGCAAGAATCCCTTAATAAAATAGCGAAGCATAAATGAAACGGCTGGGGAGGGAGTTGGTGCAGAGTCCGATATGAATTTACGAGCCCTTTTTCAACACCCCCCCCCCCCCCCCCCTCTCTCTCTCTCTCACACACACACACGTACACACACACATGATTAATGACACTCTTTGGAACCCAAATAAACATACCGCAAAGGCTTGGTTACATTAAATACATTCTGTCTCCCTTCCCTCAGCAACCATTGTCTCTGCCTTGCGCGTCCCCCCCCCTCATTACATTAGCGCTGGCTGTCCTCACTCCGAACCTCCCCTCGACATCCCGCACGACACACACGCTGGGCGTGGAATCCGCTACCAGCGGGCACAGCTGTACCCATCATGCCACGGGAAAAAAAAAAAAAGAATGACTCTGAGGGCACGGAATGAGCCGCGCATTGAAGCGAGGGAGCCCCCATGCGGAGCGCCTACTCCATCACTGTCACCTTTGACCTGTGGGGGTTTCACAAGGCCGTTCCTTGACTGTTTGGGTGCCCCCGGCCCCGCACCCCTTTGCGCCCCCCCCCGCGCCCCCTAACTGCGCCTTTGTGCTGCAGAATTCCACCTGCCACGCCTCTTTCACCCAGCTCACACGCTGTGGGCCCGTTGCCGGCCAGGGCGAGAGTATGCGGCAGCGGTGGCAGCCGTTTTGTGTTGTATCAGAGCTCTGTAACCGCGTCTAAGCAGGTCAGTCTGTTCAAATATTATTACATACTTGTCCCTCTAACTCCCCGCCCCCCAAACAGGCAAAGCATGAGCGCACACACTACCTAGTTTATATCAGGGGTAAATCTTTTAAAGAGGTATGAAGGAATAACTATGGTAGATTAAACACATTGTGTTGGCCCTTGAAGAATGAATAAGGCGGCAGCAATCAAGGAAGGTGCGAATTGTCATCGAAATTTCTATGTGGATGGAAATGCACATGCATACACGCACTCACAGGAACGCAAACTCACTAACACCTTCCCACACACCGCACACTTACAGACAGACACACATACATGCACACACACACTCACAGGAACGCATACATACTCACTAACACGTTCCCACCACACACTTACAGACACGCATACATGCGCACACACACTTATAGTCGTGTGTACACACACACACACACACACACACACACACACACACACACATGCTCTTGTGTCTCATCCAGTCCCTAATCTCTCCTCTCCAGGATGAAGGCTGTGAGTAAGAGCAAGGAGTCGGTGCTGCTGGAGGGGGAGACCGTCCCTGACCTGGACCTCAGCCTGGAGGACTCCTCCCTGGACCCAGGCTTGGAGTGCCACAGCCCCGCCGCCGATTACAACTACGTGGTCCGCTACTCCACCCCACCCGTCTAGTCCCGTCCCCGTCTCACCCCAACCCTGCTAGCCACCACCCTCACCTCAACCTGCTCCCCACATGGAGAATCTGACTGTCTCAAGACCCCCCCCAAACCCCACTCCAGTCCCACCCCCCTGCCCCCTGCCTCATCCTGTCTGGACCCTGCTTTCTCCTGGTGCTCCTTTTCATTTAGATCATGTTTATTTTTATTTGTTTTTTTTTATCTCTCTTCCCTCAGTGCAGCTAGCTACAGTAGGAATTTTTTTTTTTTAAATGAACAAATGTGCCACTTTATTACAGCCGACAGAATTATGAGAGAACACAGAACACAGAGACAGACATTCCCCCACCCACCCCCAAAGTTCAAAGTTCAAATCTGCACTTTGTCCATATCTGTTTCTCCTCCACCAGCACTTTTCAAAGGAAAAACCACCTGTTTGGGGTGTCCACACTGGTCACCTCCAGCTTTCCAAAGGGTTCCAACCCAGCCCAACAGAGGGTGCTGCTGAAATATTATACAGACCAATATGATGTCCGTGCTTTCAGCATAAAGACATGCTCAGGTATTTAATAATCTACTGTGAAAGCTGATGAGAACAAACAGACCCCTAGTATTGTACAGATTAATTAGCAGTTTATTCAGCTGATGTCTCTGTTTCCATGTGTCAGAGGTTGGCCGTGTACGAAAGGTGTGTCTCTGTAACCAAGTTAAACCCAGGTGGAGGTGGGCAGGATACAGGGGTGGTGGGTTTATTATATTGTAAATATATTTTCTAAAGAAATGGAAACTGGAAAAAGTTTTATATTATTTACAATGTGTATTTTTTTTTGTTGTTGTTATAAACAGTATTCTCTTGGAGATCGCTATACAAGGACGAAAAAGAATATTTGAAAAATAATTATTTAAAAAACAGGGAAAAATATGTAACCATATTCCTTTGCCTGGACCTCGCGTTCACTCATGGTTTTTTAAAGCTACTGGCAGAGAGAGAGAGGGAAGTCCCTGAGTTACAGTGCCGTCTGAGAGAATCCCCCACTCCAACCGCCTAATATACTGAATTTCCCAGTCTTTTCAGGAAACCAGTCATTGTTTTTGTTGGATCTGCAGCCCGTAGTGGCTCATTTAATCTCTGTTACACAGGTTAAAGTGCACCTGGGGTATTTCTCCACACAAAAAACATCACATCATCCTGCTGCCATAACTTTGTTTTTAGAAAAATTATTATTTCTCTTGGATAATTTAATAAGTATTAAAACATTAACCTGAGGCAGTGTGTTTGGTTGGGCATGCCTAGAAAGTTCCATATAAATGGCCTCCATAAAGGAGGATTCAGTAGTGCTTCGTCTTTCCAACGAAACCCTTTCCCTGGATTTAACTCTTTCGTAA